>JAQHUG010000029.1:4422157-4508017 GCA_028555095.1 Dicrostonyx torquatus
GCATTGATTCTCCTCCCACTGTGTGGGCCACTGCAGATAGAGCTCAGCTTGGCAGGCGTGGAAGCGAGTGTATTTAGCCACTGAACCTTTTCACCAATCCTCTTCCTGGGTTCTTAAATAATTATGGATACAGACAGTAAGCCCTGTGAGAATGTTCTAGAGCACAGTGAAGCCGTGATTCTGGAATCAGATGTACAAAGTGTCAACCTCGTGCTACCATTGACAAGCTCCTGGATCCAGGACGGTCTGTATCAACTTTGTGCCTTCAATAACCTTCGCTTTAAAATGAAATTGTTTCCCAGCTTAGAGACTCCTTATGAGAATACTTTGTAACAAAAACTTATGGAATATTGTATGTCCCAGACCATCTTCTCAGAGCTTTTGTAGAAATAATTTTTAAGAGTTTTGTTGTTGGGGCTGGAGAGATGGCTCAGAGGTTAAGAGCCACTGACTGCTCTTCCGGAGGTTCTGAGTTCAATTCCCAGCAACCACATGGTGGCTCACAACCATATGTAATGAGATCTGGTGCCCTCTTCTGGCCTGCAGGCATACATGGAAGCTGAACACTATATACATAATAAATAAATAAATCTTTTTTAAAAAAAAAAGAGTTTTGTTGTTGTTTTATTTGTGAGATGGGATCCCAGGCTGGCCTCGATCTCATTAGCTGACTAATGATAACATAGAATTCTTGATCTTCCTGTCTCCACACCCTACATCCTGGAATTACAGATGAGTACCATCATGCCCAACTCCCTTGGAACATTCTTCAGCCACATTTTGTACGTGAGAGGATGAAGGACAGAGAAGCTAAGCTTTCAGGCCAGGATGGCACAACTAGAAGGGGTAGCCTCAAGTCAGACCCTGAGCTGGCTCTTTCTGATGCCGCACTCGGGACCTTTACACATACAGGAGGCACAAAGTGGGGCCATGAAGCTTGTTACTGCCGTGGTCCAGTGTCTGCCCATGCTATTATGCGGAGCCCCTGGAAGATTCCTCCCACCACACACTCTTTATGCAGAGAGTAATTCCTCTCTCCCTTTCTGTTCATCCCTCACTTTGCAATCAAGCTTTGTTCTCACCCATGATACTGTCTCTCCACTCCCCCCACCTCTCTTTGCTCTCATCCATGGTACTGTACTGTGTCGTCTCAACTCCCCCCATCTCTCTCGCCCATAGTCTCACATATGTCTTTTAACGCAGAAATGAGTGGTGGTTATACTCCTTTACTCATTTGTTTTGTTTTTGTTTTTAGTTTAAATGTGAATGATAGGCAAATTAGGATTACTTTATAAAGTCTGCAGCTTTTGGTAATGTCTGGACTGAATGTAAATGTGTCTTGCTCAAAGATTCTAAAAAGCCTTTGTTGGCATTCCAAGACCACCCTGGGACCACTGAGTTCTCATCACTGGAACCTATCTCCAACTGTCTTCTCCACTAGACCTTCAAGCATGAGTTTACACCATGAGGTGAACAAACTGCATTGAATTTTAAGATGGCTCCAAACCATCCTTGGGCATATGCAAGTGTTTTCTGAGGAGTGCCCCCTCTGCAAGGGGAACATGATGTATTGCAGTTTCTCATTGAAAGTGAATTTCACTAAGATATTATCACTTAACACCACCAGGAAATTGGAATAATGAAGCCTCCAGTGTTTGCCAAAGATTCTGTGTTGATTTAGAATTGGTTGTTTTTTCCACATATTCAAGGAGCTTCTTGGAGGGCTTTTTCATGAAGTAAAGTTGGAGTTTAAGAAAGTTTAAATATAGACTTCAGTACAGGCATTCAGAGAAAGACTTGAGAAAAGGATATTTGAACATGTCCTGGAATGGACAGGGACTTCTCAAAAGAGAGGCTCACCATATGAGTCCTGGCATATACTGTTTCATATGTTAGGACCAAATATCACGTTTCCAAAATAGTAGAACCTGTTTCCACATGAAATGTTGCCATCTCTCCAACAAGTGTTTTAAAAATCAATTGGATAATCTCTTCTCCTTCCCCAGAAAGTCACTGTAGAATCTTGATTCTTGTATGTGTGCAAATTCTTCTTATATATAAAATGGCTCTATTTCATTTCCTCTCAAAATCCAATAAAACATTATCTCCTCATGAAAAGCTATAATACTGTAGTCCTCCTGAAAAAGATATTTATAATTAATCTGAGGTTTCACACATATTTAATCTATTAGAAAAATTTCCCATCTGGACTCTAATTATCTTACAAAAGTTTGGGAAGAGCCTTTTCAAATCTTCAGCCACACGTTAATCTATTCTGTTGAGGGCTCTTCCTTGAGAACAAAGAGGAAGAATGTGCCTCCTGAAAGCCTTTGACTGAAAAAAGAGCTGGACTCCTGTAGTCTTCACACCACAGGGCTGTTTTATCAGTGTAAGCAATACACCATTCCCTTTAGGGCTTCACAAAGGAATCTCCCGCCTTCCAAATAAGATTTGAGTTTGGCGTTGTTTTAGGGCTTATGAGAATTGAGTAGCGTCCCAGCATCTTCTGGCCCAGCCTGAACTACAAGGGAACATAATGTCAAGTCTTGAGAGAGCAGTGGGGCGGATTTTGTTAAAACATCTGAGGCTTACTCTTTCTAAAGAGTAGTAGCTAGTCTTCTAGAAAGTCCCTGTTCCCAGAGAAATCCCCAATCCCTAAAACCCACAAGGCTTAGGCACTACAGCTAAGATCAAACAAGGCAGCTATGGGTCTAGAATATGGTGTGTGTGTGTGTGTGTGTGTGTGTGTGTGTGTGTGTGTGTGTGCGCACATATGTGTGCACATGTGTGTGCATGCACAGGAATGAATGCTGCTGTATGTTCAGGTGTGTATACATGAGTGCTTGCCTACCTATGAGAGCTTAAAGGCAACCTTTGATTTATCACTTTCTAGGGTCTCTCACTCAACTGAAACTTAACTACCCTAGCCCAGCAGGTCAGTGATCATCAGGAATCCTCTTGGATCATCCCTCTCCGTCCCTAGCCTAAGAATTGCAAGTATTTGTAATTCTTGTAATCTTACCCAGGTTTTTTTTTTCTCATGTGTTCTGGGAATCAAACAAACTTGGATTTCAGCAGTTCATCTACTAAACTATTCTTCCAGCCCTTTTTTCTTGCTTTTCTGATTCCCAGTTCATTACACACACACACACACACACACACACACACACACAAATGTAACAAAAATATTTTAAATTCTCTGTTTTCAAAACTTTCCCCTCTTTTTGTTTTGTCTCCATGTGCTGCAATATTGTGTGGGGGTCAGAAGACGATGCTCTGGAGTCCGTTCTCTCCTTCGACTCTGTGGGCTCCAGGGATGAGACCCTCAGCTTGCCAGGCTTGGCACTTTTCCCTGCTGAGCCATCTCAGCATCCCCAACATTTCAACTGTTGCTACTGATAATTTTTCGCGAATTAAAGGAAACAAACAGCATATTTGTCAGGGATGAGGGTAAATGGAGGCTGTGCTTTCTTCCTGGCCGCCCTGTCCCGAGTAATGCCACAGAAACTTACATTAATGACAAACTGCTTGGTCTATTAGCTCAGACCATTATTAACTAGCTCTTCCAACTTAAATTAACCCATTTTTACTTATCTGTGTATCACCACCTGACTGTAGCTTACCGGTCATGTTTTGGAATCTTTCTCCTTTGGCGGCTACATGGTGTTTCCCTGACTCAGCTTTCTGACTCTCTCTCTCTCTAAATCTCAGCTTAGATTTCCCACCTGGCCTGTCTATTGGCAAAGTCTGCTTCTTTATTAACCAATAATAGAGCATATTCACATCATACAGAGGGGCATTCCATATCAGTGGGTTCTACTCTCAATAGCAGATGCTACCAACATTTCAAAGTCACTGACTTTGGCAAAGCAAGCCTCTGCTTCCCAATCAATATCACCTGTTATATGAGAAGAGGACTTGGGGTAGTCCAACCAGTTTAGGATCGCAGGTAGGTCTCCAGCAGAGGCTACGGAATCGCCAGACACAGTTCTGAGTACTGACTGGCAGCAAGCATCGTCAGCCCTCTGGTTTGGAGCCTGACAACAATGGGATTTCAATTCTTCTGTTTATGTATTTCATTTAGGTTTAATTTGGTTTGAGCTCTTCCTGGCGCACTGTGTCTGGGAGGAGACTGACAGACAGTTCCCGTTTCTAGAAATCTTTCTGAAAGAGAAGCCCACTGTTCCCTCCCATCTGCACTTGGTTTAGCCAGGCTTTGATTAATAAGGACCACCCGATTGTTCATATGTTTGACAAGGGTGTATGTACAGTGTGTTCCCAGTGAGTGAGATTTCAACAAACACCAGGCTTTGCTCTTAAACCCACCCTGCCAATGAAATCCAGCCTCCTGAATCCGAAGGTCAGTGGGGAGCAAGCAAAGGTGTTTTATGCTCCCACGTCTCCCACCCCCAAACACCAGCACCTGTTAGAAGTGAGCTTGAAATGATCACGTTAGAACTCTGGGACAGAGCCCCGGTTCCGACCTGGAAGAGGCTGTGATGGATGGCTGATAACGAGCACAGGAGACTGCCCTCTGCTACACAGCATTACCAATGCAGATCATGAAAGCAAATGAAATGGTTCGAGCAGATAACAGCTGTTTTTATTCTGCTTTTCAAAGATTCCCTTAAACAACCTGGTCTCCTGGCTTTTATTTAAGGGTGAACACCCGACTGTAAACATGGGAGCGATGCGTTCTCATGATGTCAGTCATAAAAACATGTATAAAGCTGCATGTGTATTCTGGAAAGCTAACTAACCATTATAGCCAAGAAACATAGTCTGGCACAGATCTTATTATGTGTCCAAGAGGACTTGATGGTATGCACATAAGAAAATGCAATGAAACAGCGGGCGAGAGGGGAGGGGGAAGGGGGAGGAACTGACTTTGCTATCCGCGAGAGGTTGGAAGAAAAGTGAGGTAGAGGTAAAACTGCCAAGATCGTCTGAGAAAAGGGTTAGCAGAGCCAGCGGAAGTAAGAGCAATTTTGCTTTTCTTTCCCTGTGGCATTAGAGCATCCGCTCCTTGCATTTTTGCCTATTAGTTATCAGCGATGAGGCTGTGAAGTGGGACCCACTCAGGAAGGAAGAGACCCAGTCCTCCTTTCTTAAGGGACTTGAAACTCATCAGCGGCAATGGGCATCTATTGTGTTTGTAATTGCTGTGATCTTTATCATACGCATTTACACGTTAGGTCTAGCTCGCCTGGAGAATCCCGCAGCACCACACACAGCCCATGGGGATTCTGTAAAAATAAAACTGTGTGCACGGGGGTTTTTGCAGAGCGAAGCTTGTGTAGAGTCACTCTTCGGAATGAGTCTCATAATTTTGTAAAAAAAAAAAAAAAAAAAAAAACCACCAGCAAGAACAGAAACAATCTTTTCTAGATTTTTCTATAAGAAGACCATGCTCATTTTTTTTTCAAAAAAGTCTTCTCATTTTAGTATAATCAGAGTCCTTTATGAATGGGTGGTTGCATTAATAAGATAGAAATAAATTATTCCCTTACTGTACTTAGTAATAAAAATGTTGGTGTCTTAGGAAAATAAATGTATGTATATACATATTAAGTTTGTACCTAATATTTGTTTATGAACCATATAAATTATAACATGAACCAAAAGATGAATGCAGCAAACAGGTTAATATTGGGAATCAGCTGTTCTTGTAACTTAGATCTGTGCTTTAAAAAAAAAAATGAGAGGCAATAAAATGTCAGCTTCATAGATTTGCTGCTAAAAAGATCCTGGTGCACTAGTGCATAAAATACAATGGCCCCCAAGGGGGTGTATGTTTACAAACACAAATTAATCTTTTACCTGCCCAAGGAGGAGCTACAATGGATCTCAGAACTAAGCAGTGGAATCTAGCAAATGTGGGGTTCTTTCATTTATCTCTACCAAAGGAAAACTCTAAGAGGTGGCCTGGACTCTAAATTGAAGGTGTGTGTTCCGGTCTTAGGTACTCATCAGTCTATGTGGGAGGGGCCAATGTCATAAAGTGTCACCGACCGACTCTCATAAATGACCTTCTATGTCTTCGTATCAAACAGGAGTTGACATAGAGAACGTGCTGCCTTAAAGTGGACTTTACAGTTCTTCCAGAAACAATGTTCAGATCAAACTGCCGAAATATTCTGTCGGTGTGAAAAAAATGTTGATTCTGTGGACTCAGGCTAAAATAGAGCAGCAGTGCACAGCTCTGAATGTGTCTACTGTGTGAACCAGTATTCTATCTATAGCTAATAAAAGGTGTTAGTTTTACACATTGTGTTATCTGGTTTAAAGATTCTCCGCCCCTCTTCTTTTCTCTTCCTGTCTCGGCCCCTCCCTGTTTCCTTTCATCCTCCCTCTAGGAAGCGTTTTCCCTGCCACGTGCCCATCCACTGATGGCACATGAGGCAAACATGAAAGGAATGTATAAACAACACAAAGCTACCATTCCTGGCAAAACACAAAAAGCAACATTTGCACCAAGTAGCTTTCTAAACAGCCCACAAATAAATTGATCAAATCGACGGTTATTGGAATCTGTAGGAAATACACGCTGAAACAGGAAGCCGCATAGACCAGACGCCCACTGAGGGCGGGCCAGAGTGGAGCTCCAAAATTCAGAGGATCCTGTCGACATCTGGGACATGTGGCTAGGAACTGTCAACTTGGATGCCAAGTGACTACCAAGTTGGGAAGCTGAGCACCATATAACTATGAATATGTGTTGAGTCAAAAGCTCCCCAAAGCAAGCCAGGCTGCTGTGCTGGGACCGGTTGCTGCCATTGATCACTTCCTTGCGTTAGACCGGACACCTCTTCTAATGACAACAAAGGTGGCTTTGTTAAGTCTTCATTCATCAGATCACAAATGGACACCACCACCATCTTTTTTTTTCTTTAAATCCATGCAAAATTATCACTTCTTCGCATTTTTTTAAAGCAAGCCATTTGTAAGCAAGGAAGGGTAAATGTCCCTTTCCCAATCTCAGGACTCAATTCAAAAAGCAAGATGAGAAAAGAAACGCTAGGAAGATCTGCCCCTTTGGCCCTGCCTTGGGCGCTTTAATGACTACAAGATGTCTGAGGCATATTCACGCTGTAAGAAGAATCTGCTTCCCAAAGGGAAAGAGAACCTGGGAACAGACCCAGAGGTACAATAAATAAACGGACAGGTCTAGGAAAATCTGAATCACAGCACGTTCCGAAGCTTAGGAGCAAAACTGAGGGCATCACGTGAACTCTGTAAAAGTCGGTGCAAACCTTTTCCGTGATGACGGCTTCCACAGCACCGAGGGCTTCTTTCTCAAAAGATGGTTTTCTTATTCAGAGTACCTTGCTAATAATTAGCAGTTTGCTGTCACCGCCCCATCCCGCGTCCCCCTTTGCCCAAGCTGCTAAGTGTCGACTAGCCTTGCTAAAGGAAGTAAAGAATCAAGATAGAGAACCTGAGTTGGACAGCAGAGCATCGAGTTCTTTCCAAACTCGGGTAGAACGTGGGCGAATGGCTTTGCTAGTGCTCGTTCGGGCTTTGAAGAGCACAGCTCGCAGGTGTTGCTCTCTCCTTCCTTCAGTTTTCTGTCAGTTGTCTCGCCTTTCCTCCAGATTAGCCCTGGCCTCTAGCTCCAGGCATCAAAGGAATTAGGTCAGACCCAGAAGAAATCGGGTTGCAGGTAAGGGAAAAAAAAATTAATAAAATAGAAGCTATGCCAGCTTGGAACCTCTGTGCTCCTTCAGGCAGACTAACGAACCCTGGCTTTAGATGTAACAGTATGAAGTAATTGGTATGTCACAAAGAAACAGCAGAGATTTTGGAGAGACCAAAGATTTTAAGGGCATTAGAAATATGGTGCTCTGCGGAATTTATTTAAAGCCGGGCTGGATATACTGCTTGAACTGACTACCTTCAGAGGCTTCAACAATATTTGCAATTAAAAAAAATAACTCCAGGAAGAGATATGGTACAATATATGTTTTCATATATAATTTCGTTTTTTTTAATTCATTTTGAATTTCTATCTTACACAAGATTAGCAATCTTTTTAAGCACTTGTAATCTATATCCAGCAAAGAGGTTAGTAGTATGTTCAATGCTTTTTATTCAATTTGTTTTATGCTATTTTCTCTTGGGTTATTATATGATATATAAATATATGCACATATATGTATATATATAGAAAGAGTATATGTGTGATATATATCATATATATTGGAGGGAGACATTGTTAATTTTCCAGATGACTGTTTTACTCACTATTATTACTGTCTCCAGCGCAACTGAAGGAGCCAGCCATATTTAACCTATAGCACTATCCAAGGGTGTGCTGTGAATAGCCGCAATAGAGAGAAAGTCCTGGCAGAGACACCAAGGCAGGCTATCAAAGTCAGCATTAACATTCGAGAGTGTTTTCCAGAGCTGGCACACGGAGGTATGACTATTTATATGTGATCTCTCAAACTTCAGAGTGTGTTTTGGGAAAGATATCTTTCTCAGAATGCTTAAATTAGCCATTATGTATTTTCTTCACCTTTGAAAGGTTTTCTTGTATGAGGAACATAACCTCCGGTGACACTAGTCATATGCACAAAATTGTACTTAATGTTCAGAACAGCCCATGAGAGATATACTAGTGTTGTCTGCGCTCCTGTCCAAGACAAGTACACACTTTAAATATCTTTGTAAAAGGCCCCAGTTGGAAGGCAGCAAAGAAAATTTGACTGCAAGGTTCCTGAATTATTTTCAGTATCTTTTTTTCCATCTATACAAGTTTTAAGTTTTAGGGCACCTCTGGCTGTTGAGGTGAACCCCACTTTGTGGTAGCTTTGGGGCACCCCCCCAAAAGATGATCATGTTCTTATCAATGGTCTGTAACCAATAATACAATTGTAATCTGCGAGAAAAATCACCTGCTACATGTATGTGTGATTCTTTCCTTGGCTGTAAAAACTACCTGAAGAAGACAAGAGAGGGAAGAAGAGACCAACTAGACTGTCTCAGAGGAGTCAGGCAGAGCAGTGGAGCTCAGGTCATGGGGGGCTGTGTTGCAGAGGGAAGGCCTGTGCTAATGGCTCTCCTCATCTTGGTTGGCCCTCCTGGTCTCCAGCCTATGAAACAGTGCAGGGCTCACCCTTTCTGACACACCAGGGATGTGCTTCTGCAGCTTCCTATGTGCCTCTCACTCTAACTGAAATTGAACATCACATGTCTATCAAGATAACTCTTTAAAGCCACAGATGTATGTGTTTCTCACGTTTAAATTCATTTGCAAATTTCCAAGAAGGGAAAATGAAGCCGAAGAAAGCAAGTGACTTCCCCCGAGTTATCTGCAAGAATGAGCGAGAGCCAAAATTCAGATGCTGA
This sequence comes from Dicrostonyx torquatus, assembly GCA_028555095.1. NCBI lineage: Eukaryota > Metazoa > Chordata > Mammalia > Rodentia > Cricetidae > Dicrostonyx > Dicrostonyx torquatus. Next base: position 4,431,509 of record JAQHUG010000029.1, read on the forward strand.
GAGTCTGGCTCCAGAGTTACATCATCACCTCCTCAAGTCACTGCTAACTGAATCATTACTTCATGTCACATGACAAGGTGGTGGTTTCTTTAAATCGTCACTTTTTTTGACCAGAAATAAACCCCAGTGACGTTATCTTACATATGGTAGACAAGGTGTCTTGAATGACCTTTCTTGTCACCACCCCTAATTCTTCTCATTTGCCTCTTACAGTTGAACTTTTGTGACAGCCTTCCCAGAGCCAGTGGTGTGATTGGCAAGCTTTTTGATCTTCAACAAAAGGTGTCATCCTCTACTGTCCCCCTCTACTGTATCCTGTGGGACCCTAAGCAAGTGGAGAGAGGAGACTCCCACTTCCGTGTCTCCCTGTCATTAGCTAATGGTGTATATAGGAATCATGAAGCACAGACCTCAAACAGGTTAGGTTTGTGAAGACATGAAGGAATAAAATGGCATAAGTACTTGGTTGAGATTGATAGATGATCAAATGATAGATTGATAGACGGAGGTATAAACAAAGCAAATGGCATAGAATACAGGAAATGGATGACACAGACTTGTTTTACAAAGAGAAACCTTTTTAATCCATCACATCACATGATTTCATTTTCTGTTGTTCTTTTGGAATAGCCATTGGCACTAATTCAGAGGACGGTGGCTGTGTTTGCTCCTGGAAAGCGAGCCCTTGAGCAGACAGGCATCAGAGCCTTTGAGGTCACTTATGTCCCTTACAGAAAGGGGACATTTGGCTCTCTAGTAACCATTGCAAAGAACAGTATGCCTTTCATCCGGGCTCTGGGGATGGAGTCCTCCCCTTCTCTGAGCCACTGACTTGACAGATGTGACCCTTACCAATTCCATGCTGAAAGCAGAAGGACATCCTAAACCTGCTGGGTGTAGATTCACTGTAGGATAGATACCTCGTCTGGGAACGAAGGAGCGGAGTACACACAATTTCTGATCATTTATGTCTATTCCAAATGACAGAACCTGGCTGACAGAATAAAAATGAATTAAATAGAATGATAATTTTCTCATTAATAATCACATCCTCATAAAAAAAAATAATTCACCTCGCAGAAACATACTTGAAAACTACAGGCTGCCATTACAGATAGCTATGTTATATAGTTTATGAATGCGGTACTCTGCTAAAGGCTAGGAACGTAACTCAGCAGTAGGGACCTTTCTTGCTTAGCATGCCCAAGGCCATAGGTTTATTCCACAATGCTACAACAATTAATTGATGGGTTACTTACTTAATAAGATAAACAGAAAGAAAAACAAGCTACTATTGGAGAGACATTGCTCCATGAACGATTCTGAGCTGTTTACAATGTGAAAGAAACCACCTCCCACTTAGCTGCTTTTGACCGGAATCATCAAAGCAGAAAGATAGAGTGGTAAATAAAGATTGCCCTTTCTCCTTGATTGGTGGCTCCAGTTTTGTCAAGAAGAGAATTTATCAGACTCTTTTGCACTAGCAGACAGCTTCACATCTTTTCTCTGAAGGAACCACTATTTTCATGATTGTATAACTTAGTATTATTCAATATTTTCTCAGATATTTCAACAGAACCCACCGTGTATCAAGCACTGGGCTAGTTACACAGTGCAACATACTCTTTGGTTAAATGTGTAAATATGGGCCCCGGTTAAATATCCTGTTTGTCTCTGTGATTTTACACCTGGGACCAGATACTTACGACTACGGGACAACATGAAGAAGAAAGTCAGTCAAACCGCCCACTCAAAATAGTGTAAGGGGCAGGAAAGACATGTGTGTGTGAACGTGTTTTAATGGACAGCCATGAGAGCGTCTTTGAGATTGCACGAAACCAGTCACTAGAAATCTGAGTCAGCTGAGAGCCCAGAAATGAAAATGCTTGTTTGTTACCAGTGGAAGGTAGGAAGGCCGACTGAGTCCCTTCCATCTTCTGGTTACAGATTAGGAGATATGCAAAAATCTTTTTGACTCTTGCTCAATTGTGTTTAGGTCACTGAACACAATTTTAAATAAATAAATAGGTTTATCCAACTTTGGTACATTCACATGTATATGTGTGTGTACATGTGTGTGTGTAAAAATGTATCCGCATATATGCATGCACATATAATATGCGTGTATATATAAAACATGCTGATTCATGCATATATGGTATTTACCTTTTAACGTTTTGTCGTTTGAAGGTTGTGTACATGAATACGTGTGTATATGTGTAGATGTATATATGCAGGTGTGTCTAGAGACAAGCTCACAAATCACTCAGGTTGACCTAAAACTCACTAGGAAGAAAAGGTAAGTTTTAAATTCTAAATCTTCTTGCTTTAACTTTTGGGTTGGAATAATCCGGTTTTTAATGCAGCCTTCCGACCCCTTGTTTTAATTACAATTTTTTTTTTTTTTATCTACAACCTTACATTTGCTACGGAAGTGTACAAAACCCCGCTTTGGGCTGCAGTGAGAGGGGAGAAAGGGGCCGACCAGCCACACTTACCAACTAGAAGCTGTCTGGGACTTGGCAGAAGACCCATCCATCCATATACAGAAATGGCCACAACTCTGAAAAACGTTCACCATAATCTTCTGCACTCAAAAAAGAATCCGTGTTGAAAAACGGATGCGTTCTCAGGGTGTCTTTACCTCCCGTTCCCTGCTCTGGGTTCTTCCCTAGTCTTGCGAGTCTCATTGGGATGCTTGGTAAACAGGCTTCACCTTTCCTTCTTCCCTCTCAGGGTAGAAAGGGTCCCTTTAACTCCTGGAGACCGTAAATCACAGTCTGTGTGGTGGTTCTCAGAAGACACTTAAAGGCCTGAATTGGATGCTCGCTCTACATAGCACCCTTGCCAAAAGAGTTCGGAAATGACTTCCAGCTTCCCACAGTAATAAAATGGCACTGTTTGGCATCTTTAAGGTAATAAAACTGGTTTTTTCCCCCATCCTAGTAAATGAGAAGACAGGCTTGGTTGTTTGAAAAACTGATTTAAATTCATGTGTTTGCCTCAAATTATAAGGCGTGATATGAAAACACTTAGGTGAACTTCAGACCACCTCAGGAGGTTATTATCCTCAGCTCTCTGGGGGGGAAAACAGGATGGGGGTGGGGGTAAGCTGGAAGGGTGACCAGGTGCCATCACTCTGCGGCCACGGTCAATAGGTGGCACTCTTCCCACTGAGTCAGGTTGACCAAATGCTGAGGCTGCTCCTAAGCGTTATCTTACTTGAAGGAAATGTTTTTGAAGTTCCTTAGTGTCTCTGGCGCTAGCAAACAGCTCTTGAGTCTAATCGCAGACTCCAGCTTTATTGTGTGATGGGAAAGGCTCAAGGAAGCAGGCTTTGTCATTAAGGAGGGATCCCATGCTGTCATTTGTATACAAGACTTGAAAATTACATGACACGTGCTCCCCATTGTTTCAAAGCAAAAAAAAATGGTGCCCCTCCTACTTGACTCATAGGGTCTAGAAGGAAGTTTGATCATCTTCATTTCCTGTCTAGCTATTCACAGGGCACCTGCACACCTATGATTCCACTTAGACTCCACATTTCCAACTGAAAGCAAACAGTTCAGTTCCTAAGAAGGGACTGTAAAGCTGATGAGCCCAACACTGGAGACAAGACCTTTCTCTCTTGTCCAACTGTAACAGAAGTGGGGGGATTTAAACAGTTTAACCAGAAAAGACAAGATGAATACACTTTGCATAGAGTCTGACTCTCATTTGTCTCTCTTTGTATGCTTCTGTTGGGTGGGCATCACAAAGAAATTGGTAGTACCACGGACAAATTTTACATGACTGGCTGATTTCAACTATTGCTAAATACCTTCGACTCATCACATTCTTAGTTGAGAGTCACCAGTGCCTTTGTTTGTATAATCTCTTTGTTTAAAAATCCTGAAAGAGCAGCCTCAGTAGTTAGAGGATAGGCAAAACTATCACAGGTCCTACAAAGATAATTATTTACATCAAGAGACAGGATGTCACCACGCCCTGCTTAACAATGGTGTGGAAGGGACAGCTGCCTGACAAAAGATACTATAAGAAGAAGCGGAAAGGACAGAGCAGATCATAACGGCGGTCTGTAAACACTTACTGCTTGTTTATTAAGTCTATGACAGCTTGATTCAACAAAGAGAGAATTAGATGGAAACGCTAATGACTTTGCTCACAAATACTCCCAGAGTGTGTGACCCAAATCAGAACCCCAGGAACTGAGCGGGAAACCATCTGTGATTTAAAAAAAAAAAAAAAAAGTCAGGGGTGTTTCCTTCTGGGTTTCTCCTGAAATGTCTGTGGAGACTGCCTTCCTGCAGCCAGCCCTTGAACACTGCTTTAAAGAACCCCGTTCAGCTGTTTAATTATGTTGTCTTTACTGAGACTCAAGTCAAGGGTCTAAAAAGGAAAGTCTGATAAGTCTGTCTTGTCCATTTTCTAGCCCTTTGTCATGCCATTCTATCCACTCCTCTCCAGACTTTAAGCGTTGAGCTTTTCCAAGGCTGGGGACCTTATCTTATTTAGTTATGCAGAGAGTAAGTCATCAATAACTATTTGCTGTATGATGGAATAAATTAATAAATGTGAACATTAGCAGCTTGCTTTTTTTTCTCCTTGCTAAAATAAAATTTGACTTTCAGTAAATATCTATAGATGAGAACATTCATAGTCTAGACTTTCAAGGATGATAAGTTTATCGCTAAAGCTAATCACTGCACAGAGCACACACTAAGCAACATTCGGGTTAAAAATAAAAAGAAAGGGGGAAAGAATTGATGGTTGGCAAATCCGACATCTCTACCCCTGCTAAAGAGTTAAGGTTTCACTGAGGTCTGTCCCTCACTATCCGTCCCCTGTAGCTAGCTTTAAAGTATCTATTTATCATCACATGATATAAATATTATTCAATTTATGACATACACAAAATAGTCAATTTCCTTTGTATATTCCTAGTTGGGGTTGGCTAACGATGGCCCTCTGATGAGGAAAGGAAGATAAGCTGCACATTTTGCATCCAAATAATATTTCCTCATAGTCTTGTAAATAAGAAAACTGCACTCATCCGCTGCTGTAGTATTACCTTGGTTGAGTGCCTAGCCTGCGCAAAATAATTGACAGAGTGAGGTGGCATGCGAGAAGATGACCAGCCTTTCTTCATTCCATACTTGCAGGCAACTAACCCTGCTAGTTTATTATTTTGGGATGCTGCTTCAAGATTAATATGTAAGTTAAAGAGTTCCTGAAAGGAGGCCCTCAGAGTCGTCCGTGCTTACACAGAACCTGCGAGAGTGTGTGTAGTGAAACTGGTTCTGGGTGTAATTCCTCTGGAACAGGCTCAGTAGGTCTGGCCTGGATCCCAGGAATGTGCACATTCCTGACAAGTTTCCCAGGTAGTTCTCAGGCAAGTTGTCTTTGGAAGCTGCTGAAGGCGTCGCAGCCTTAAGAGTTAAAGGGTTTTTCTTTCTATGCCAAGCTGTATTCTAGGAACAGCAAGCGCCTTCCTTACCGCGTTATTCTTTGCCTGTAAGGTTCAATTGAAATGTTTCTAAATTGCACCTGATCATCGCAACAAAGCTGGTTGTGATCTGTGAGGAATAGGATGACTCTTAAAAACTTTCTTATAGGAGTAGAAATAACTGAACGTTACTAAATACAACTAAAAATAGTTATATTTTAAAAATATAGTTTAGAGCCGGGTATGGGGAGGATGAGACAGGATAACTAGGAGTTCAAGACCGCCCTCTTCTAAATTAGCAAATCATTATGATGATAATTCATTAACTCACTAGTTTGACTATTAGTTTATAAAATAATATTCAAAAGTTCCCATGGATATTTGTTTGCTGCCAGTATACCATTGGATTCCCATATGAGTTTCTCTGTAACCTCTCAAGTGAAACCTTTTTTCCTTCCTCATCAACAGTGTCTGCTTCTCGGTAAGTGGATTATTCCTCTTACACAAAGAATGGTATACAAGGCTATTGGCCTTGATGGCATCATGCTTCTGGGGCTAGAGAAAAGATACCTAGGAAGGGTTTTGTGACTTGGCATACGAAGACCCATCTTTGGAAGCCTCTCATAAGTAAATCTTTCTCTCTGACTTCATCAGTGTTCCTCTTCCCCAAGGGGTGTCATAGCAACTGGAAGCCAAAAACACCTTAGAGGTATTCCTCTAACACCTCCCCACCCCCACCCTTTTAATGGCGAGTCACATTAGGCTTTGATTTCAGAACTACACAGTGCCCAAGAACCCAGAAAAACAGGCCTTGCAAGACTTCCCTTTCAGTCTATTGCATTAGATAACAGAGCAGTTGGGTAATCAGAGTCCTGTATGAGGCACCTTTCTTTCTTATTCCTGAATTCTGAAGGTTTCTGTGCCCCGTGCCCGTGAAACCTATGAAATGCATTTTTGTGTCTGGACCTGGTGAAGGGTTCTGGGAGTGCGAGACTGGACTAGGCTACACGGCCCATACAAAGTCTACCAGAACAGCAGCACTGTCACCAGAGTGGGCAGAGGGTAGGAAGGGAGGCCAGAGAGGGTCGGGGAGGAAGAAAGAAAACGAGGGAAGGAGGGCAGAGGTAAGGGAGAAGAGGAGAAAAGGGAAGGAAGGAGAAAGTAAGCCTTTCTCTTGTCTTTTATCTTTCTCTTTCTCTTCTATCATACACGCTGTTAGCCACAAACAGACGAGGAGAGACAGGAGAGATGTCACAACTTTCTGCCTTAGTCTGTCTTCACACTCACGGTGGAGAGAAAAGCTGGGTCTTGGCTTGAGTTTTATTAGACTCACTATTTCCCATAAAAGTGTTCCTTGGTAATTCACCCACGATTTTCCCCAATGTTACCAGGTCATTTCTTTAAAGAGATTTGATAGGTTTTTGTTAATCTTTTCTACCTTGAATACTGATATCCTGTGATCAGTTATTTAAAAAAGCCAGAAGTTCTCGAACCACAATGGGCAATTTCTGTTGCCATCACCCGCCAAGTACCACTTCCCAACAGACTCAGATCTATCCATATACCTCCTTTGCAAGACATGACATTTCTATTTGGATTTTCCTTTTCTACCATATGACAGACACATTCCGGAAGAGGCTCCTATAGGCATAGCTCGCAGTACCAGTGAATTGTGAAATGTTCACTTTCTTTGAGTGTTCTCTCACGTCCAGCCAATTAGTGTAGCTAAGGAGAAACTGAATTTGTTCTTGGCTGTTTGTGTAAACACGGCCACTAACAACATTTACCAAATACATGTGCTAAGGCTGCTCAGAAGAAAATAAACCAGGACATCTGCTTTCTTGGGAAAAAAAAAAAACCAAAGCAATAGAATTTACTTTCAAAGTTTTAAAACGAAAAAGAATGCAAGCATTATTTTTAAATATATATATTTCCCCATAATAATTTGCCCTTGGGCCTGGAAACAATTATAATAAAATTTTGTTGGGGAAACCCCTGCTGTCTGCACAGTGACATTTCTGCCATGCTTCAAATTAGAGCTCCTATAAATCTTGGAACTGAGCAAACAGGGGAACAAAAAAATTCTATAAAATACCTGTCAGTATTCAGACTCAAAGAAGGAGCTCGGGGAAGATTTCCAAATCAAATTTTCTAACTTGTTGAGCTTGATGCATGAACACTTGATCTTCAATTTGCAGCAGCTCACACGGACAGATGCGTGTTGAAATGGAATACATGCCTTGATCATGTGCTCTTTAATGGAATCGTGATCATCTGGGCTCAGATCTCCATCCCAACACATACATCTGTCCACATGAAAATGTCCTAGTGGCTATAAATAAGTGAACACCAGGAGGGCTTCTTTCCAAGTAGAGACATAGCTGAGAGTCCAGGTACACATGCCCCTAACCCTGCAGCCAGCCAGGCAGGAAAACTAAATGCCGTAAACGGCCTGACCAGCCGCCTACCAATTGCTTAGACACAATAAATACAGTGCTAAGTTGGAGCACATTACACTCTCTGGTTTCACCCGGTTTTGTTTTTCTGAAACAGGGTCTCATGTAGCCCCAGCTGGCCTAGTGCTCACGTGCAAGGGTGACCTTGAACTTCCTGTCCTCCAGTCTCCAACCCCTGTGTTCTGAGAATGCAGGTACACGAGGCAAAGTCCCCTAAGCACACACTTCCTTCATCCAGCCATCTCACGGAGCAGCTTTTTTATACGTCATGATAGAATCATTATCAGCATTGTAGAAATTATCTACATTTTTGCCAAATGGTGAATCCAAATTACTAAACATCATCAAACTTTAGGAAGTATATCAGTTTCTTTAGAGCTGATTAGAGGCCAAGGGTCACAAATTCAAGGCCTCCTACGGTGAGCTGGAGGCCAGATTGGACAACTTCCTGAGACTTCAGAATACACATACAGAGAGCACTGGAGTTGTCCTTCCAAGAGACAGCCGCATGGGACCCTGTGTTCAAACATAGATAAATAAAATAGTTCCATCAATTCAGTATTTTCCAATATGCACAGAAGTAAATGCAACTCCTTTGGTTAAAAAGTTAACCTTTGAAATATAATAATAATTTTTTAAAAAACCGTTGGAGGAAAAGTCGGATCCTAGTTTTAAGAATGAAAGATGCTGCGACAGATAGAAGTCAAATCCCGTTAGACTCGATCCCTTCAAGTACATTGTCCCACTGTCTCCTCTGTCTTCTAGGATTCTATTGTTAGAAAAGAAAACTGCATTTGGTCCACTGTATGCAGCCAAGGGATTGGCTACCATCATAACTAGATAACAGTTGTTGTCTGACAAGGGTGTAATTGCAGTGAGAATTTACAATCATTTTCATACTCTTGTAAGTCCTAATTTACAGATGCTACAATGTTAGCAAAAAAAAAATCTATGAGGAACGATGCATAGCCAGTTTTTTAAGAACTTGACAATAATTCTAAAAGCCTTAAATTCAGATGTAGATCATTCATTTCATTTGTTAACATAAATGCTATGTTTCTCCTTCCAAAAGTATCTAATCTCTTTTCCTAGCATATACGTTAGGTTTGGTATGTGTGTGTTTCCGTGGTGTGTGTGTGTGGTGTGGTGTGTGTGTGTGTGTGTGTGTGTGTGTGTGTGTGTTATGAGGATGATGTGGTTTTTTTTTTTTAAGCCAGGCTTTCATGTGACAGTGGCCGTGTAGCCAAGGATAACCTTAAACATTTGATTTTCCTGTCTCTGCTTCTTGAGTGCTGGGATTAGAGACATGCACCACAAACCTTGATTGATACAGTGCTGGGGAGTGGGGGCTGAACCCAGGGCTTTCTTCACGCTATGAAAGCATCCTACCAACTAAGCCACATCCCAGTCCCACTTTAGGCTTTTGAAAGTCTGTTTTCATAGATGATTTCTGTATCTCTCTAGTCTTGCGTCTGTCTAAATATCTTCCAAAACTATGAGAAGGGAGGCTCCTCAAATACCCACCCTTCCACACTAAAGGGAGCAAGTAGAAGTTATAAGAAAATAAGTTTCTCTGGCAGATTCGCTGCCGGGGAAACCTCTACCCTTCGGATTGATTTGAGCTCAGCAGGAGTTCTCCATGTTTCTGAGCTTTCTCCCTGTTCTTTTGATAATGAGCTACCGTGTATTGTCTTGTCCTCCCGAGCTGCAGATCGCTGCTAACGTGAGGAATTTTGATTTGAAGATCTTTTGCTAGCGTAATTATACATTCTGTCCCAGACTGCACTGATGAGAAGCAGGCAGCTCCTCTCCCTCTGTTGTCAGGCACAGGAGAAAGGGCAGATGGGTTCGATGGGTTCGGTAGCTAAAGCTGAGAAAGACACCCCCATAGGTCGTTGGTGGGAAGTGCGATATTATTGCATGCCTAATAGCAGCTGCTTCTGTTTGAACTCGGGGCTATGGAAGATGAAGTACATTCAGTGGTAAATCATTAAATATCAGCTGGGCAAAAGCACAGAGGTAGATGTTCCCGATGAAACCACCACCGCCGTCTTCCTACACACAAAGAACTTGGTCTTTACATGCAGATGTACATGTAACATCTATATGACAACCACACGCAGAAACCTCAAAAAAAAAAAAAGCAACTTTTGAGTTTGCAGTGGGTGTGTGATTGATTGTGATCAAATATTCCACTGGAGTGGAGCTCGAAAGCACAGCGTTGCATTTAATGTAGGCATAAAATATTTCAAGGTGCATGATCCTTTCTGGGCTCCATCCCCTCCCCCATTATGTGTTTATTCTTCAGGAAAGCGCACACACACACACACACACCCATTTAACTTATGTCCCCCTAATATCACAGATCTGTTGAAAGGCTCGTGCATGAGGTCCTAGATTTGATTCCCAGCACACACACGGGAAGGTAGGGAGTTTAACTAGTCCCCTCTCTTCAATCCCCGAATTGCATAGATTCTGAGGTATTAATGACCTGTGAAAACAAGCCCTTTCATGTCATTCATATACAGTCTTGGCCTGAAATGTATCACCATTTGTAGGCTATTGAAGAAGGATCTAAAATTCTCCTCAATAGTGTTATTGTAGAGTTATTATAATATATATTATAATGTTATAATATATATAATAGTGTTATTATAGAGAAATATTCAGTAAATGAGATTAATTTTCATTTAATTTCCATGCAAAGAAATCATAAAATTATTTATATTACAATGAAAATTTCAAAAAGAAATTTTCAAGCAATAATCTACTTACTACAACTATTTCTGAATCCTTCAAAAGGACACGTACGTGCTCACTTCAGCAGCACATATGCTAAAGCTGAAACAATACAAGGAAGACTGTTATGGCCCCTGTGCAAGGCTGAAATGTAAATTGGCAAGGCGTTCCATATTTTAAAAAAAAAAACCATGTATCTATTGTCTATTAGGTTTTAATAGAAATTGTAGTATTTTAACATATAAAATTCCTTCATTATATAAACAAAAACATATTTTCATTGTTTTTAATTAGCCCATACACCTATTAATAATGTGATAGTACTCTGCAAACAAATACATATAAAACCAAATAGTGGTGGTGGTGTATGCCTTTAATCCCAGCATTTGGAAGTCAGAGGCAGGTAGATCTCTGAGTTTGAGGCCAAACTGGTCTATAGAGCAAGTACCAGGACAGCCAGAGCTACACAAAGAAACCCTGCCTTGAAAACAAAATAGTATATTTTTTAGACAAGAAATACCTCTCTTTCTCTGAGAAAATGGAGGAGTCTAGAAGATGGCCTAGGCTCAGGTGTATGATCAGTTTTGAGATCATTTTCAGTGTGCTGCCCTGGTGGGTGTTCACCCATCTCACACATGTGTGAAAATAAAATCTAATGTGTAGAGGACTTAGTACGATACCTGACAGTCACTGAACTCTTAGAATATGTAAAATCCTTTTGTCTCGAACACATACAATATATTTAAAATGAATTCTATGTCATTTATGCCAGGCTGTGTTCCTGCTGATTTCTTGTTTGTTGAGAGAGAGAGAGAGAGAGAGAGAGAGAGAGAGAGAGAGATAGATCATCTTACAGCTTATCCAGAGAGGAACTAGTAAGACCGAATTGTGATTACATTAACAGAAGGCACATATAGCAGGTGGTCTCTTCTTCTCGGACATGACTAGACAACATGAATGTCAGAGTTTTAGAATGAATATAAATCTTAGGACACAATGTTGATGACATCAGAAAGGAAAGACAATTTCGACAAAATTAAACTCAATGCTGAAGGACATAGTAACCCCTACATAACCGACTTTGGAGGTTCGAAAGTCTTCATTTACATTTGGGCCCAAGTAAAGAAAACCAACACCATTTGGAGATATCGGAAAGGGGGCTGACGTAGCAGCAGGAGCACCTAGGACATTTTTTGCAGGACACAGAGGAAGGCCCATACCTATTATTCCTGTCACGGAATTACATACCCAGACAGACCGGAATGTTCTCGAGACAGACTTGAGGCTCCAGCATCTGAGTCTTTTGTGTGACTGACAGGAAGGAACATGAGTCAGAAATCATCTGCAACTCACGTTCTGAATACTGAGTAATGGGGCCCAGTCCCAGCATGGTCCAGCACATTGTTGGGAATCCTCAGCCATAGATGTCTTCTTCCAGTAATGTTATACACACACACACACACACACACACACACACACACACACATATATATAGGAGGAACAATAATAAAGAGGAAGGCTTAAGTGTTTGGTGTTAAAATGCCAGCTACAATGTAAAATGAAACCACTTAATTAATTCTCAAACCACTTAGGCTAATTTCATTACAGACCACGTCATTCAACAAGTCATGTCATTACTAAGGCCAAGGTTAAATCGCTCTTTGAAAAAAAGAAAGAAAGAAAGAAATATAAAACCAATCTTTACAGAGCTTCACACAATGAGAAAGGAGACCAGTATAGCTTTGCTCTCATCCTAAAGAAGAAAGAGTCCATTTAGTGGTGTGTCAACTTCCTCCCCGTCTGTCATTCTTATCTGCAAGAATTTATAAGTTTTCAAAGGGACAATATATTTAAGTATTATATTATGCACTTCGTTTCATAAGGGCAGTTCAGTTTCCTTCATTTCTGGAGGGAGATTAATTTTGTCACTGAACATTCCAGACCACTGTGACTTGAAAGGAGTCATTTGCACACCAACGCTGATGGAGGTCCACAGCTCGGGTGTCAGAGAGGCTCCCAGGAAGGGTGATATGTCCACTGCCGCTGCCATCTGTTGAGTGTTTTCTCGACAGCTGGGTCTCTTGACCATCACAAGGGCACGCAGTCACAAGAGGCTCAAGGAAGTGCCCGGCCGTGAGACGCAGAGTAGAAGCCCATGTTCGTTTGGGAAACAGCATTGCTTTTAATTGCACCATAATGATTTTCCAAGAGACATAACGGTATGTAGTGTCTTCTTAGAGGTGGTGTAAGGAGTACAATAAACCACAGTGTAGCTGAAAAGTCGATTGAGACCTCAATTGCTAGTGCCTGGACGTTTTTGTCCTGTGTGCACATTTGAGAAGCATTCCCACCGGCTACTCTGCCCACAATCCACTTTAACTACAAATAACTGCTCCTATCATTGCACCTGGGCAGTTTTAAATGCAAACGCACATTTTTCTTCCAAATATCAAAAGCATCAAATCTTGCCTCTACTTTTAATCTTCTTGATAGAGATACTAAAATATCTCTCAGTTGAGTGGATAATAGTTCAAGAATCTGACTCTCCTGATTTTTCTTAAGTGGCTTAACGCTTTATTCTTTATCCGAGACTATAAAAGTCAGTCCAGTGACTTTATCTTCACCTGGCACTGAATTTTGGTGTCACAACATCAGCAATGATGCTGAGACATGGGTTAGCTGGTTGGACATTAAGGTCCTTGTTTGTTTATTTGTTGTAATGTGGAGATGAAACCCAGAGACCCTCATCCTAGGCAATACTCTACCACTGACTAGACCCAGCCTCAAACACTTGGTTTCTTTTTTAATTTGTATATTTTTTTTATTGTAGGTGTGTATGTGAATGTGTGTGTGTGTGTGTGTGAAGGTCAGAAGACAAACACTGGGAATCTGATCTCTCCTCCTACTATAGATTCCCAGAATCAAAATTAGGTCATCAGGCTTGCAGGGCAAGTGCCTTCACCCTCACACCCTATATCGCCAGCTCATGCTTGGTGTCTAAGGGGGGACAATTAACATCAACACCAGTGACTAATATTGCCGGACGACCCACTATGGGCCAGCTTCAAGTGAGCACTTTGTAAGATTCGACTGAAAATGTGTCCACTCCAAAAGTCTAATTCTCCGTTTTGGGAATCCAGCTGTAAGAATATGATGGATCAATCCACAGAGGCTCTGCAAATCCCCATCTCTTTTCTATTCTGAGGCACAAAGGAATGGGAGGAAGAGGGAGGGAGGGGAGAGAGCCCTATCATATAGACAGACAAGACAAGCACAGGCTCACGTGCACACACACTCCTGGATGTTTGGGTTCGTGAGTTCCATTTTCTTCATTCTCCTGTCCCTATGGATTTTTCCTTCTACCTCACTTGTTTAAGCCTTTGCTAAATATCATAAACGGTCAGCAAAGGAGATACTGGACCTGGTTTATACGAGGAACTAGGTGCTAAGCTTGGTGTGTGTACTTGAGCATCTATGAAGGGGAAAGTTACAATTTTCCCTCACTAAGTACAAGTTTTTCACCTGACATCCCATAACGAAGGCTGAAGTAACAAGAGAAAATCATTCCAATGCTATTCGACTGCTCATCTGAATTTGAGAAGCAAGAGACAAGAGAAGCTGGGTCGTCTTCTCTACAGGCAAAACACTGAGACCTTGTGGACATTGATTTAAAAAACTATTACTCTTTAGATGACTTATATCAGTTTATGCCCAACGATTCTGCAGGCTCCTGAGTAGGTGCAATACCTCAGACACCTTCCGTTGGGCCCAGAGTCTGTAAATGATGTGGGTGTATATTTTTTCCCACCTAGTCAACAGTTCATGACTGACCATCCATCCTTTAGCCAAAGATAAACAAGAGAAAAGCATGACAATGTTATTTTCCCAATACTCTCTGTGGCATGGATCCTTCAGAAATGAAACCTGAAAAGCAAGAAACAGTCATGTTTTTGTAAACAGTGTTCCAAAAGAGTGGAGCGGCGTGTGGAAACAGGACTACAGAAACAGAAGGTGACCGGCTAGGCAAGCTTAGCAAGCAAAGCCAGTACACTCAGATTTCTATTGCCCTCCAGGTATAAGGCAGAATACTTGAGACGAGGGGGTCTTTGAAATTTCATTTAGGGGCGGTAGGTCAGAGAATTGCTATAGAACCATGTTTCAGGGGAGAAACATGAGAGAACATTTTGCTTCTTTGGAACTCTCTGGTTTTTTTCAGATTACAGTAAGTAGTGTGGCATCAGTAGGTGGGGCTCACTGGCAGAGGGATTACCCAATATGCAGGGCACGTTAGCATGTCGACATACTAGATATGGGAATACCAGGTCCTGAACTCTGATACCTAGAAGTCCTATACTTCCAAAAATATTTATGAGTCAGTCCATTTGTGTATCACAAATGTAAAATACACACTTTCAAAGTTCCTTACTAAGGGCTTGGGTTTGCTGGTCAGCTCAAGCGCTGCTTTCCTTCCATGTGGGAAGTCCCGGATAGAGGTTCAAGTTCACATAAATGGGCTCCTGGTACACAATCTGATCCTAGCACTCAGGAGGCAGAGACAGGAAGATTAAGAGTTCAAAGTAATTATTGGATGCATAGCATATTCCACTTGTGAGACTCTATCAAAAGAGCCAAAGGCCAGAGGGCGGTGGGGATGGCAAGAGAAATGGGTTTTACCAGTAAAAGCATTGCTGCCATATCCGAGGACTTGAGTTCGATCCCTAGATACCACAAGGTAGAAAGAGAGCACTGGTCCCCACAAGTTATCCTTGGGCTTCCACATGCATACTGACGTACATGCCTAGCAAGGATACACATACACGGGGAGAGAGAGAGAGAGAGTAGGAGGAGAAGGAGGAGGAGGGATGGAGAGAAGAAGAGTAAAAATGTTTCCAAGCAAAAATTTTTAAAAGAAAAAAAATGAATCTGCCTCATCCCACATAACTCCAAAATTAGAAACACCTTCAAAACACCTGATTGTGAATTCTCCACAGTGCCTATCCAAAGTGGCTTTTGCTCTGGTGACCCATTCCTGTTGGCAGCCAGGCTGGTCTATAAGCTTGTCTTCCATGTAGTGTCACTTCTCAGTGAATCATCATGAGAAACAGTGGGTCACTGTGCTTCTTCTGGCATCTGCTGTCACCTTTTCTATCAAGGAGAGACTTGTGCTCTGAGTGTCAGTAAACATTTCCTGACTTATGATAAACTGCAAAGAGAATTTCGGAGGTGTCAGTAAACCACAAGGTTAGGAATGGTATTGGGGCTTGGAAGAGGCTGTCCCGGTGGGTAGACTTCTCACACACTGAGAACTTCAAAGAGAAAGATGTTCAAAGGAGCTTCGAGTTCCTCCATGGCCCTTCTCTGCCCTTCTATCTGAGGACCACCGTTCTGCTCTCCTTCCCCCAAGCAATTCACAGAAATCAGAATGCCTCTTCCCCTGCAGGCAGGTCAGAACATTAGAAACATGCTCTGCTCTGACCTTTTCCTGCCTTCCTATGTGTGGCTAAAGAGAAACTCCTTGACCTCTTACTCTGATTGTACAGGGAGGTTCTGCCCCATACCTGGGAGGAAGGAATGTGTCACAGAGAGATGAAGAAAAGTCTGAAGAGTCCAAGATTGCTGGGTTCCCCCTTCTCTGTCCAAGCATCGGATCATTTCTCTTTGTTCTTGCTTCTTTATGCACTGTTGGTTCCCGTGGACTTGTGTACAGTTTTGGTAGCAGCTGTCCCTACTCCCCGGAAGTAGAGCACACCACTACCCTCCTGACAGTCCTCAGCAAGACTGAGTGTAGGAAGAGGTTCCCCTGGATCTTCAAGTCTTGCGTGTGGAATCTGTGGGGTTTTTTCTCTGGTCATTGTAACTTCTGTCACAGGAAGGTGAGCTGTGGGCCTCATTGCAGAGCCACCTGTCATGGTCTATATAATCTGACAATATTGGGAGGAAGGAAAGAGACATGTCCTGGGTCTGCTCCCCAAACCGTTAGTCAGCCCCGGTTTCTGCACACTGTCAGTTGGTTGCAAGCTGTAAGAACCATGGCTCTCCTGATGCTTGAGAAACACTGCAGTGAGGAAAGTCAAGTGTCCGTTTCCCTTTGCGGTACCCTGAGCTGGGCTACTGAGGTCCTCCAAGGCTGTTCCTCAAAAATAGTGGCTTTAATAATTCAACACACACAACAACAGCAACGACAACCGAAAGGAAACAGGGATGGAAAGATTGCTCAGTGGTCACACGAGCACTGGCTGCTCCGCAGAAAGTCTGGACTCCGTTCCCAGCACGGGGATGGAGGCTTGCAACCATCTATAACTTCAGTTCCAGAGGACTGGACACTCTATTCTGTACTTCACAGGTGTTGGGCCCACAGGTGATGCACACAGACACATATTCAGACCGAGTAGCCACGCACACGAAATAAATCAGTTTAGGAAAAAACTCATCATGACTTTTAAACACCCAATAATGCAGGCTCTGCAGAAACGTTTACTTGGCAACAATAAAAATGAGATGAAAAAGGATTATGCAATTATACACATGTAAAAATGTAGTAGAAGGAAAGGAAGAAGGTGAAGAAAAGCCAAAAAGCACAAGGCTGAAACACGGAGACAGATGAATGAATGAACAGATACCTCTAGGCAGTAATATGTCTTTGAAGAAAACTAAGCCAAAAGGCTGGGGCTGTGTCTCAGTTTGGACAAGTGCTTGTTTAGCAATCCCCGGTGCTGGGTGTGGAGGGTGCACATTTGTAATTATAGTACTTGGGATACAAAGACAGGAGGATTAGAAGTTCAAAGTCATCCTCCAATAGAGAGCCAGGCTACCCAGTCAGCCGGAAGCAAAAGGAAGGGAGAAAAGAGGGAGAGAAGAAAAAAAGGAGGATGAAAAGAGAAAAAAAGAAAGAGGAAGAAATGAATGGGAGGGGTGGAGAGAAGCCGAAGTGGGGAGGGAGGGGGGAGCCCGAGGAGGGGTCTGAGCGCCGCGGTTAGAGTGCAGTACAGAGAGAGAGAGCTCTGTCAGGGTCCCAGGACACACATTTCCAGTCAGAGGCTGGGGTGCAAATGCTATAAGGTGGGAAGGGGCTTGGTGAGTTTCAGGAAGCTGCTGCCGCCGAAGACCCTCCGGAGGACAGTGGCGCGGGAGTCACAGCTCCTCCTTCCCGACAAAGCTCTCTTGCATTCTGAGATGATGGCTTTCCGCCACCAGCCCCCACCCGCTCCAGGGTGCACACGTCCTCACTTTCCGAAATGACTGAAAATTCCCTTCTTCGGTCTTGCTGGTGGACTGCAGCTCTTGTCTTTAAAATAGCCTGACTTGGCAGTATAAGATGCTCGCAAGCTTCTATTGTTCTCTTTCGTTTTCCAAAGTGAGTCAAGAAATGCTAACCTCTTAAGTGCTGGCTTAAGACGTGTACCAAGTGGCCCTTTGCATACATCTGCACCGGTTCCTGCTTGCTTTATCTTTACAGTTTTGGTATTTAATATTTCCCTGGTTCATTCTCGAAGTGATAACATTACTTCCTAAATCTAAAAGCCATTTTAACTTTGGCTTGTTTTTTTTTCAACATGAAAAGGCAGCAGTATTGTTTATCCCTGCTTCTTTAATGAAATGGTAGGCCAGCAGTTTAGTTACAGGACACCAGCCTCTTCTAAGATCTTTAGTAGAAAAGCAAATGAATTAAAGTGGGAAGCAGAGAACCTCTGCCAGCCCTTTCCTGTCTTCCCCCAACTTACCTAAAGAACACGCACCATCATTTTGTGTTTGTGTCTTAAGGGTAAAGAGGGAGACTGTAGTTGATTCCATCCCTTCCAGGGAAAAGGAAAGAAAGAAAGAAAGAAAGAAAGAAAGAAAGAAAGAAAGAAAGAAAGAAAGAAGAAAGAAGAAAGGAAATGAAAGGAAAGGAAAAGAAAAGAAAAGAAAAGAAAAGAAAAGAAAAGAAAAGAAAAGAAAAGACCACATATTTTCAGGGAGATTGACTCCTAGTGGCTGGGATAAGAAAGAAACTCTACTAAGCCTAACCACAGCCTGACGGGATGAAAAGTGAGTCCCAAGTTGCCACTCACCGCAGATCCCCAGGATACATGCCAGGAACCAGCTGAAAGCCAGGGGAAACTTTCTTCTGATGAGGCCACAAGCATGGGCCCTAGAGAATCTCTCAGTCCCAGGCCAGCCACACTGACTCAAAGTGTAATGGAGGGGGAGAGGCTGGGGTGGGGGTGCGGGGCAGTTAGGGAGGGAATTAGCAGCCCCTGATCACTCTCGTGATTGTGATGGGACTAATTTAAAATGCAACCCCCCCCATTCTACT
The DNA here is from genome assembly GCA_028555095.1 of Dicrostonyx torquatus. Taxonomy (NCBI): domain Eukaryota; kingdom Metazoa; phylum Chordata; class Mammalia; order Rodentia; family Cricetidae; genus Dicrostonyx; species Dicrostonyx torquatus. Next base: position 4,450,446 of record JAQHUG010000029.1, read on the forward strand.
GTCAAAACACAGAGAGAAGCAGGGAGGAAATAAGATTTCATTTGGTGACTTTCTGTCTTAAGACTGAAACAGAGACCAGGAAGAGCCATAGGGTTTATTTATTATTTATTTATTTGCTTTTCCAAACCCGGTGTGCCCACTCGGCTTTTCCTCAGAGGATGAGTGAGTGTGGGCTGCTTGCTGTATTACTTCCCTGGGCTTCAATGCTAATAAGGCACACTTCCCACAGAATCGGACAGAAAGGATAAATACTTTGCCCCGCTGACGGTTAATTGGTAGTGGCGTGTGTCTTTCTTGCACTCTCACGGAGGGAATGTTCTGATCAGCAGCACACAATTGGGCTCTCCCCTCCCTCATTCCTCACAACAGAACAAAACGCTGAGAGAGGGCAAGAGGTCTGAGGCATTGTGTTACCCCTCTGCCGGGGCATTCAGTCCTCAGGAGTTCTCCCTAACTTCTCTCCACCTCAAGAACAAATCATTCGCCCAGCAAATCATTTAGCCTTGCCCACGCTTTTCAAAGGGCTATTGCTGATGGGTTTGCCATAGATCGCATCAAGCCATGGAGATGCTAATCTATCGCCTGTGTTTGAAGCTCCTCTGGGAACCAGAGGTGGGGACCTGCTGCTGGGGGAACATGGCTGGTAGGATTATGGGGACCATTGCTTTTCTGACTGCAAAGTAAACAATAGGGCGATTGTGGGCGTCCAGGTCCAGAGGATCAACGGGCAGGCTGCTGAGGAGCTCTGTGTAAAAGCTCCCAGCAAACAATCTTGAGACAGTCTTGAGGCTTGCTTCTGGAGGTGGATGCTGTCAAGGACTCTGAGGAGCACCCCAATGCGTACGCAGGAAACAAAACAGGATACTGCTGTTTCAAGACTGTTTTCTGCAATTATGCTGCTGGTTTTTTTTTTTTTTTTTTGAAACGCTTGAACGTTTAGAACCTCGGGGGTGGCTGAGACATACCCCCAAGGAGAATAAATAATTGGGATTTTTGTCTTAAGAGAAACGTTAGCCTGTGCTCCTATCAAAATTAACTTACTTGTATCTGTGGATTTGACTGACTTAACTCAGGCCTGATTACAATTCCCCTTCTCGTCACCCCCCACCTCCACCCCACCTACTCACCCAGGCCTATTTTTCAATCAGGAGGTCAAGTTGTCTTTGGAATATCATACTTCCTGCTTGGAAAGGGCCCTGGATTGTATAATAGTCTGACAGGAAAGTTTCAAGACCTTCGGGAGTTTCCCGGGGAGGGGGGTGGCACACCTCATCCACAGCCGCCTTTCCTCTGTGCTGAGAGCTGTCCTGCTGCTGTGCACAAAAGGTCTTCAGGATGGAAATGCTAAACTAAATGGTAAATACCCCTTGGACCTCCGCCTGCTGAGCTTCCAGGAGGCAGCTTGATCTCCTTCCTAGCTAAGGGGGCCCGACTGGCTGGTTATGTGCTGGGTGAGGGTATTCAGGGCCACATATCCACTCATTCCTTTCCCACCCAAATACGCCTGTTAGACAAAGGATGTGACCTATTTGTATGCCAAGAAATTTGATTTTTGTGACAGTTATTTGCCCTCAATTTAAGAAAATTACTTTGTGCTCCTTCCCTTTTATTTAATCAAATGGCAGTCAATTTCCTATTTCACTTGAATAATTCTCATAATTTTACGACACAATGAAAGGATTATAGATTAGTACGGGTCAATCTCCTTTGTGGTCTCCTTATTTCACTAAGATTCCAATCCACAGGAAAGCCAGAGACCGCATAATACCTTTGGGACAAGGACAGCACAAGGTCCCATGGTAGAAAAGCACCCTGGCAGGGCACTGGTGGGCCCCTTTTAACCATTGTGAATCCAAACAGAAAATGGGCCATGAACTAGCCAGCACCCTCGTGGTATATTCAAGGATACCCGGGGGCATTGGCAGGGTGTGAAACCAGACTCTGCCATATGGCTCATTTATCTGTTCACCCATCCTTCCCTTGGCTTTGCCCACCTGTGAAGAGAACGTGGCACTTGCCCCAGCTCTCCACTGCACAGTTCAAGCACTGAGAAGCACAGTGGGTTAGAGAACTCAACTTCTCCTGCCTCTCACTTTGTTGAGTATGGGCTGGGCTCTGCTGCACAGATGACACTCGGGGCATAGCTGCAGTACTGATCCTTCCTTCCCAGGCTGGACTTAGTCAGGGCTCAGTTTAAACCTGGCCTTTGTGGGTTGTATGAACCGAAGTTTCCAGAAAGAAACCACACCCATGGTACAGTGTCTACAGGGCTGATTAAAACTATGCTGCTGTGGCTGGGAAGAGCTGCCAAGTTGTACACCCAGAGTGAGAGCATCACTTAACGTTCACTCACCATCATGTGTCTGGCCTCACACTCCTGAGATGGTCACATGAAACCCATAGTACACATTGACTTAACACACTACCAGCTTCCACCAATTCAGAAACTAAGAACACCGTCAGACAACACCTGAAATCTATAGAACACTGTTTCCTGCTTTGCTGTCATTTACCTAAGCTAATGTTCCCATCCAAGCATTTGCAAAATGGCTTGACTTTGACTTATTTTTGGTTTTGGGTTTTTGACTTTTGGGTGTTTTTCGAGACAGGGTGTCTCTGTTTAGCTCTGACTGTCCTGGGACTCGCTTTGTACAGCAGTCTGACCTCTAACTCACTGAGATCCATCCGCCTCTGCCTCCCGAGGGTTGGGATTTGAAGGCATGCACCACCACCCGGCTTTATGACTTCCCTTTGTTCTTCAGCTGCAAAACTTCATGAAACTCTTTCTATGTTGAGATGTTATTCACTGCAACCCAAATCCATGTTTCCAAGTCATGTCATCTCGAGAGAAAAATCTTATCCCTTTTGCAGTGAGAACTGTGTTTTGTACCAACTGTGGCTGGAATGTTCTCACAGCACGGGGCTCTGACTTCAAGACCAGGTAGATGGAATAGGGCAATGTAAAGATAACTGGATGTCCGATTGCCTCTGCCCCACTCCACCCATCAACCTGGTCAATAAGGTCACAGGTTGAGGGAGCCCCATCAACTCTACATCTCACTGAGGAGAGAAAACTGTAGTTCACTAAAGTTACCTATTATAAATGTAGCACCAACTATAGAGAAAGAGGTGGAAATAAATAAACCCACTGTTACAATGAATGCAAACTAGTGTGTCATACATATAACATGTAGTCAATAGAATTCAGCTAGTATCTTCTACGACTTTATCCTATGATGAGTTTCTCACTATCTTGCCAAACCATTCTCTCTCTCTCTCTCTCTCTCTCTCTCTCTCTCTCTCTCTCTCTCTCTGTGTGTGTGTGTGTGTGTGTGTGTGTGTGTGTGTGTGTGTGTGTGGTCTGTGTCTGTGTCCATATGAACATGTTTGTTGGTTTTCCTACTCAGAGAAAACCTTCCCATGCAGAGAAAAACTATTTCTTAACTCTCCAAAGATGCGAAGACTCCAAGACAAAGATTGTGAACTAATGTGGGAAGTCCTTCTGTATATGTGTTGCTTTTATTGGTTTACAAACAAAGCTATTTCAGCCAATGGCTTAGCAGAATAAAGCCAGACAGGAAATCCAAACAGATACAGAGAGGAAGTAAATAGAGTTAAGTAGATGCCAGCCAGCCACTGAGGAAACAAGACATGTAGAAAATGTGGTGAAGACATGGCCACATGGTAATGGATAGACTAACAGAAATGGGTTAATTTAAGATGTAAGAACTAGTTAAAGATATGCCTGAGCCATCGGCCAAACAGTGTTGTAATTAGTATAGTTTCTGTGTGATTATTTGGGTTTGGGTGGTCAGTAAATGAAAGTGCTGTCTCCATTTACAGTGAATATCTGCTGACCTAAGAGTGAGTGAGCTGAATGTACCTCCAGTGAATACAGGGATGAAGGAAATAAATATTGGGGTGTTTGGTTTTAGAAAATGGAAGTAAGGGAGGACTACAAGCATATTAAAATTGAGGAAGAACCACGTGTGGTGTCACACAACTATATTTTCAACACTTTGAAATCTGAGGCAGGGGGATAGGGAATTTGGGGGTATCCTAGGCTATATAACATGATCCTGTCTCAACAACTCAGAGTCTGGAGACATCATTCAGAGGCAGAATGTTTCCTTAGCCTGTACAAGCAAACAAAACCACAAGGATAAAGATTAGCCTTCACACAGAGAATGTTTTGTATTTTTGTCTGTTTGTTGGAGAGGAAATCCAAGGCCTTGTACATACTAATTAACCGTTCTAGTGCTTACCATACACCCTTAGCTTTCCTATGGAACAGTTCAGTCTGGAAGCATCCTAGGAGGCACAGAATATCTAAACCAGCTCACTTTCCCCCCAAAACCAGCACAGTTGAGACATGTCCTGGTGCGACAGAGAGGAGAATCCCACAGGTCTGGGTTTCAGCACTTCTGTCTGCTTGCTACATGCTGTGCCATTTTTTTTGATAACTTCCCACAGATATAAAATCAGATAACCTAAAACACATCATTGGATTCATATGGAAGTAAGTACAGAAAACCAAAAACAATTAAGAAAATTTCTTGGTCTTTTAAAATATGTTTGGTTTTTGGTATTTTCAATTGTGTTTCTTGGCCAGGATGACCTATTCCTCAAAATAATAACAGACACTTAAATCAAGGTGAATGATTTACAGGTATGCTTGTGTGTTTCTATAAGTTCAAGATGGTCACATTGCATAGAGCTTTGCCTGTTCCCCTACTTTGGAAAATGCTCCGAACTTATTTATTTTTTTGTTTATTGAAGTCAGTGGGGGAGTACTAGCTTAGTCTAATACTCAGAACCACCAAAAGATGAAAAAGTATTTTTTTACATTGCTGTAAAATCTGGGGGATGGGGTGATAAACAAAACTTGTTTAAAATGCATCAATCTTCCAAAATATTACTCATGAATATTTTGACATGAATTGTATTTCCCTTTTACTTCTGGTTCTCTCTCTCTCTCTCTCTCTCTCTCTCTCTCTCTCTCTCTCTCTCTCTCCCTTTCTCTCTCTCTCTCTCTCTCTCCTGTTCTGTTTTTCACAAACTCCTCTGACATTTCAAGACATTAAAAAATACGAAAACAGTATTGTTCACATTTCCTAACTCCACTTTCTGTGTCTGAGTGCATTGACCCACGAGCTGACCTTTCTTCTCCTTCTGTCCTTGATACAGGGATTGAAAGCAAATACTAAATAAGATCTAAAACCATGTTAAAAATAAATGTTTATACTTATCAAGAGAAATTGTGACATCAAGGGAAGTAAATGTCATATTGAGAGAGGGACTTCCTGTAATTCAAGGGAAATTCCCTAGCCTTGGGGAGGGTACACAGGACAAAAATCATTTAGCAACAGCTGCCATGCAAGGCTTCAGGAAATTCAAAACACTCAGAAATTTGGGGGAATTTTTTTCAGTCTTGGACCTTGAACCCAGGGCTACAGATATTCTGGTTAAGTGTTCTATCACTGAGTTGCATTCCCAGATTCTCAGTGTGAAATTGTAAAGAAAATACACTACTTTTTGCTGTTTTTGTTTGAGTTCTTGATATTTTAAAATATGGATATTAGCCAAAATAATAAGTCCCTCAACGTAATAAGGAAATAGATACTTAATTCAAGGTGAATGACAGATATATAAGAATGTGTTTCTGTAAATTCATGGTGGGCACATTGTTTTTTTTCCTGCATTACAACTCAGTAGGGGTACTAGTACTGACTTAGTCCAATACTCAGAATCCCCAAACACTGAAAATGAAGTATTTCGTAGAGAGCAATGGAATCTGGGGAGGACGAAAGTGAGAAAGTAAAACCAGGACGATTCGCTGGAGAACTCTTCACAGAAGACGATCCAGTATGGATGTCACATCTCGCCGGCCGGCGGATCGTACAACATGCATTCAATACTCCAATAAGCAAACCAGCAGGCACAGCTCAGGCCTCGGATCTGAAGGAGAATGTAACTTCAGTAGTCATGCTGAGCATAGTAAAATTGTATTGATCTGTTTTGGGGGGTGACTTACAAAGACAGGCCTAGAGACAATTTGACATGAGAAGATAGAAACACTGAAACTGCAGATATTTAACGTAACCGACCGATCAAAGGGCGATTGAGTTTTCTTTCCTTTTTACTTTTGAACAATTTTATCTCACTTTTGGTCCATTACCATAATGTCCAGTTCTATAACTTAGTACAGCCACACCTGCCAACTTCACCTACGGTCCTTTGCCCTCAAGTAAACCAGTCCCATCTAGTCAAGCCCTGTCTGGAAACACATGCCGGGCTTATTAATTAAAGAGCAGAGACCCAGATAAAATGACTAAAATTCACTGGGCATTTCCAGATGCCCAGACCATTACTTAATGACCCATACATTAAAAACGTCAATAGGCCAGAGCCTAGGCTACACAGTGAACACTACTGTTGAAAAGAAGGGGAATTCTAGTTACTCACTGCTAAAGCCGGATTGGATCAAATTGTGCGAGAAAGAGCCTCTCTGTAGCAGACACCGGAATCCATGAAATCACTACTCTTCCCATACTGAAGAGCTAATGAAAGTAGTTTTCAGGGTTTAGATTCCCAGCCTCCAGCATCATTTCCTAAGATCATCTATGAGCAGAGTCCATGAACACTTGCCTGTTTTTCTCCGTCTCCTCCTCCTGATAACTGACGCCTGGAACTGGGATTATAACTCATTCGAATTATCTCAGACAAAGGCTTTTTAAGGTAATGCCGATGTCCAGTATAGTTATTTATTTAATTATTATCTTTAATGGAAAAAGATTGATTCGTTTTTATTTCATATACATTGGTGTTTTCGCCTGCATGGATGTCTGTGTGAGGGTGTCAGATCCTCTGGAGCTGTAATCACTAACAGTTGTGAGCTGCCATGTGCGTGCTGAGAATTGAACCCAGGTCCTCTGAAAGAGCAACCCTTGCTCTTAACCACTGAGCCATCTCTCCAACCCCCAGTCTGTTATTTATCCTCATGAACAAAACATGGATGCCTCACTTAAGTTCATTCATTGCAAGATTTGGTAGAGAGAAAAGGATGTCCCCTGGAGTCACATCAGTATCAACAAGAGGAGTCAACCATTTTCACCCCTTTTCAGAGGGAAAACTCTGCTCCTGGGGAAATTGTTGGGCTGGTAAAGCACTTGTCCCACAGGCGTGAAGACTGGAATTCCAATTCCCAGAAACTGTGTAAAAGCCACACATCTTGTGTCTGCAGTCCCAGGGCTCCTGCAATGAGACTGGCAGCTAAGACAGAAGAATCCCCAGCAGCTCTCTGGCCAGACAGCTTGTCTCATGAAGGGTCAAAAGAAGAGACCTTGTTTAAAACAAGGTAGATGGCCAAGGCTGACACCTGAAGTTATTATCTGACCTCTGCACCCATATTATAGCCTTCTCACACTGAGTTCACACACACATGCACACACACACAGAGAGAGAGAGAGAGAGAGAGAGAGAGAGAGAGAGAGAGAGAGAGAGAGCAGGAAAATTTTTTACACTCAGTAGACAATTGCTTTAGTCTCTTCTATTCATGTATCCTCACTAGTGTGCCTATTTAGGCAGATGAGATGAACAGCTCTTGTGTTTTCATCCAAGGGAAAGAGGGGGGGGATATATCCAAAGTCATCTGGCTAATTAGAGGAGGTGGGAGACAAAGTTGCTTCCATTAAGTTCCTCTGGAACAGTTGCAAGATCCACAAAATCTGTTTTTAGCTCAGACATTCATCGTGTTGGATGTGTGATGTGTTTTCAATTTAATGATAATTGCCCTTTCCATTTCTTTGATAATTGCCCTCTCTATTATCATTTATGGAGATTCAAATTATAAATCAAGATAAGACAGCCAGAAAAATATTATGATTGTCCCTTCTGAGGCCATCTCAAACTTAAGCAACGCTGCCAACGCCTGAGAATTCAGCTACCTTCATTTGCATGCTTGTGATCATTTTATTTTAGGGTCCACTGGTTTTTCCTAAAGAGGAGGCTACATGACAGTAATAGAGCTCAGTGATAATGGGAACAGAGGCTATAAACTTAGCTGTGATCCAAGTTATAAGCTTGTATTTGATATGAGAATTCTGCTCTCTTGGTGGAACACAGGAAGAGGGAGGAGTGAGCCACATGTTTTCTGTAAGGCACTCATATCCATATGGAAGGTATTTCATAGCCCTCCTCCCTCACCAGCTTCTATGCTTGGCCTGTTTGGGGAAAAATATCCTGGCATTCTTCTTATTCAATATAAACCTTGATAAACATGGTGAGATGTGTGGAAAGACATGAGAAAGGTTTGATCTAAAATTTCAGGAACTTTCTCCCAAAACAAAAACAAGGGTACTAAAAAGGTATGCCCAAGAATGACTTGATAGAGGCACCTTGGCGCCAGTCAAAATCATTTGATTTTCAGGATTGTGGGAAGTGCTTTGTTTTCTAGAGATCCATTATTAAAAACTAAATTGCACAAATTTAGAATAAAGGTTTACGCTAGAAACACGCGAAATACAGAACTAGTCATTTCTAATTGTTGTGGTACAATTTTATTTTCTATTGGTGTGATTGTTTTTGAGGCCAGGATGGAACTCATACTTGAGCTTTCTTAAAGTGTTGTTGTCTCTGAGTTACGAATACCATTGAGACTGATACACATCATGTCGTTCCACATCTACTGTGATACCATATTTGTAGCTAATATGGTAAGCATCCAATTATTAATTGGATGCGGTGAATTCATTGAGTATGCCCCCCCATAAGCTTATACATTTGCATGTTTGGTCTCCAGTTGGTGGAACTTTTTGGGAGAAATTAGTAGGTACAGCCTTGTTGGAGAAGTTGGGTCACTGGGGTCAGGTTCTGAGGTGTCAGAAGCCAACGTCATTTCCAGTTAGTTCTCTCTGCCTCATGCTTGCAAATCAAGATATGAGTTTGTAGTAGGAGACTTTTCATTCATTCCCAGCTGCCCAGACCCAAAATACACTCAGAAACTATATTATTTAAATCACTGCTTAGCCAATAGCTTAAACACATTTCTAGCTCACTCTTCCATCTTAATTTAACCCATTTCTATTAATCTGTGTATTGCCATGTGGCTGTGGCTTACCGGCAAAGTTTCAACATATCTGTCTCTGGTGGATGTTCCATGGCTTCCCTTGACTCCACCTTTTTTCTCCCACCATTCAGTTTAATTTTCCCTGTCTAGCTAAGTTCTACCTTGCTATCGGCCAAAGCAGTTTCTTTTTTCATTAACCAATAAAAGCAACACATAGACAGAAGGACCTCCCATGCCATGAGTTCTCAGCTATTGTCTAACATCCTGCCTGTCTGCCTTACTGCTGTTGTTCCCACTATGATAGTCATTGACTTTAACCCTCTGGAACTGTGAGCTCTAAATTGAAAAAATATAAAAGCTTTCTTTTATAAGTTGCCTTGCTCATGATGTCTTATCATAGGAAAAAAAAAGTAACTAAGACACGGGCTCTCCATGCCACCTGTGTTGGTTAATTTTAATGTCAACTTGCCACAACCTAGAATTACCTGAGTGTGGAGTCCCAATTGTATTGGGATTGGAGTTTAATGTAGGGATTGCTTAGAAAATAATTGGCCTGTGAACATGTCTGTAGGGGATTGTCTTGAGTGTTAATTGTTATAGTAGAGCTCAGACCACTGGGGGCACTGTCATCCCCTAAGCAGCTCTAAGCATGAGCTGCATGCCAGCTGAATACACTATTTTCTCCCTTAAGCTGCTTTTGGCTAGAGTGCTTAAACACTGCAAGAGAAATGAGAGTATCACCCATACTAAAAAATGCTAAGAACAAGCAAGCAAGCAAACAAACAAACAAAACACTGTTCTTCTCCAGGCAGGATGCTTAGACTCTTGGAAGCTAGATCAGAATTTTGGTGAGATAGGCGTAGATGTAACCTGAGCTCACCTTGGGCTCCATTAGCAGCTGTGGAACTCAAGTGGTTATCTTTCACCCTCTGAAGGATAACCATCACCCCTTCAGTATCTTCCTGTCGAGAAGAGAGCACAGAATCCTTAGGGTCTTTTCTCCAATATATTTGTCCTAGATTTCTTTAAACTGGATCCCTAGATGTTTCTGCTGAAAGGCTCTCAAATGGTGACATTTGACTCTTTTGCCTGTTCATTCCCCCTCACTATACATGTCTTCATGGCATCTTAAACTCTGAGTCATGTGTACTTAATTGTGCAACTGAAGGTTACTGAATACACATGGTACAAAAAAATTAATTCAGAATCAAACAGATCACGAGTACAAGGTGTTTCTGGCGGTGCTGGCCCATGCTGCGCCATGAGGCTTCACGACAGCCTTGGTTCTGAGCAAGGCACACACTGCACTATGCAGGCTTTTATATACACGCACACACACACATACACACACACTCACACACACACACACTCACACTCACACACACTCACACACACATACACTCACTCACACACACACATTCACACACACTCACAACACACTCACTCACACACACTCACTCTCACACACACACTTACTCACACATTCACTCACACACACATACACACACTCACTCACACACACATACACACTCACTCACACACGCACACACACACTCACACGCACACACATAACACACTCACACACTCACTCACATGCACACACACACATACTCACACACACTCACACACACACACTCACACACACATACTCACACATACTCACATACACACACTCACTCACACACACTCACACACACATACACACACTCACACACACTCACACATACACACACACACTCACTCACACACACTCANACACACTCACTCACACACACTCAGACACACATACACATACACACATTCACTCACACACACACTCACACACACTCACACACATACACATTCACACACACTCACTCACACACACTCACTCACACACACACACACTCATACACACACACACACGCACACACACACATACACACACACTCACTCACAATACTCACACACATACTCACTCACACACATACTCACGCTCACACACACACTCATTCACACACACACTCACACACATACTCACACACATACACACAGTCACTCACACACACACTCACATACACACTCACACACACACATACTCACGCTCACATACACACATACACACAGTCACTCACACACACACTCACATACACACTCACACACACACATACTCACGCTCACATACACACATACACACACACTCACTCACACTCACTCACACACACACTCACACACACACACTCACACACTCACTCACACACATACTCACTCACAGTCACACATACACACATACACACACACTCACACACACACACACACACACATCGATAGCAAGGCCGCCTAAAGTTCCTCAGCTCCTGCACTGGCTTGTTTTTCACCAATTTAACACACGCTATAGCCTTCTATTGAGAAGATGCCTCTATAAATCTGGCTGTTAGCAAGCCTATAGGCAATTGTCTTAATAAGTGATTGATGGGGGAAGGCCCAGGGGATGCAGCCACCCCTGGACTGGTGGTGGTCCTGTGTTCTGTAAGGAAGCAAGCCGAGCAAGCCATAAGAAGCAAGCAAATAAGCAGTACCCTTCCATGGCCTCTGCCTCAGCTCTTGCCCTGTTTGAGTCCCTGCCCTGAATTCCTTCAATGATGGACTATTACAATGTGGAAGTATAAGCCAAATACACCTTTTCCTCACAGGGTTCTCTAGAGAAACAGAACTTATAGAATTAATTTCTTCATATAGAAAGGAAATTTATTAGAAGGGCTTACAGGCTGTGGTCCAATTAATCCAGCAAGGGCTGCTTATGAACAGGAGGTCCAAGAATCCAATAATCCAAGAATCAGTCCTTGAGGCTGAATGCCTCAGCTGGTCATCAGCATATGCCAGAATCCTGAAGAAATGAACAGTGATGCCTGGGAAGGAGTGGGCTTGCTAGTGAGCAAGAAGCAGGCAGAGAGTGAGTGTTCTTCTTCCTTGTCCTTTATATAGGGGGCCAGCAGAAGGGGTGGTACAGATTAAAGGTGGAGTTTTCCACCTCAAAAAAAGGATCTGGATTAAAGGTTTATCCTCACACCTGATCCAGACCAGAAGTGGATCTTTCCGCTTCTACTCTTTTAAGCAAGTAAACAATCCCTTACAGGTGTGCCCAGTCATTTGGGTTTTAGTTAAGTCCAGATGTCATCAGGTTGACAACCAAGAATAGCATCCACCTCTCCCCGGCTTGCTTTTGATCATGATGCTTCATGACAGCACTAGTAGCCCTGACAAGGATAGTCCTCGGGAGACAGCAGTGTGCTACACATTTCAGTGTTTGTCTGGGTCAGACAAAGTTTTCTGCTCTTGTAGAAGCATACTGGTTTAACGATGACAAACTAAAGTTTTTCCTGTTTTTCTACAGCTATTCCTTACCGTCTAAGGCTTAGTTTATCTGGAGGGATTGTGTCACACTCTTTGATTTTTAAAATGACTGTTTGGCTTGCTGTTGTGAGTTTAGAAAACAAAAAAAAAAAACAAATCATCACATACGTTTTGATCTGCGATTGGGATTAGACTTCCTGTAGTTTCTGAAACAGCCCTAAATATATTGCTTCTTTTTTTTTTTGCGATACGTGTTTCTGTGTAGCCTTGGTCCTAGCATTGTATAAAACTACAACACTAATCAACACTGAGGAACACTGAAGCTGCTGTGAGCCTACAGTGCCAGCCAGCCAGCCATGGCTTGGTTTGCAAACGAGCCACCCACCTCGTTAGTATTCAGATTTCCTTCGGTCATTACTAAATGCTGTAATTATCTGCATATGAAAGCATTGTTTTATAACATTTTTGGATTTATTATCAGTAAGTATCCGATTTGTATACGATACATGTTTTAACTCTTAATTTTTGTTGTTCACAAACTGGAGATTGAACTTGGGGTCTAGCACATGCCAGGCAAGCTCTCTCCTGTTGCGCTCTATTCCTGGCTTGTTTCTGTTTTATATATGTTCACACCCAGGAGGGTATGTGATTTTTTTTTTTTGGGTGAAACAAGAGCACAAGTGGAAAAAGTTTTTTGAAACTCTGTAATGATGGTTTCATTTCAACTTGATGCGAGCTAAAGAAAGCCATCTGAGATCCTGGAACCTCAGAAAATGCCTCCATAAGATCGGGCTGTAGGCATGCAAGCCTGTAAGGCATTTACTTAATTGGTGCTTGATGAAGGAGTGCCCAGTCCACTCTAGATGGTGCTGTCCCTGGGCTGGTGGTCCTGGGTTCTACAAGAAGCAGGCTAAACAAGTCATGCAAATCAAGCCCAAAAGCCCCACCCTCCATGCTCTCTGCATCAGTTCCTGTCTCCATGCTCCTGTCCTTTTTGAGTCCCTATGCTGACCTCCTTTGATGATGAACGGGAATATGGAAGTGTAAGTCAAATAAACCCTATTCTCCCCACGTTGCTTTTGGTGAGAGTGTTTCATGACAGCAGTAGTAACCCCAACTGAGATAGTCTCTGTATGAATATCACTTTCCCTGATAGCCCTTCCCTTTCCCCTTTACGAGAGGCCAGGGCCCCTCCAATAAATGCAATAGACGCTTGAGTACTTGCTGAACGTAGAACACACTTCTTTTTCATTTGAATACTATTAAAATGACCCTTTCACCTGTGCTTCTTAGGCCTCTCACAGTCAACGTTAGCCCCAGGAGTGGGCTCATTCCACTAAATGGACTGTGAGCAGATAATCTGTGGGACATTTTTTTAAATATTTATTTATTTATTATATATATATATACAATATTCTGTCTGTGTGTATGTCTGCAGGCCAGAAGAGGGCACCAGACCTCATTACAGATGGTTGTGAGCCACCATGTGGTTGCCAGGAATTGAACTCAGGACCTTTAGGAAGAGCAGGCAATGCTCTTAACCACTGAGCCATCTCTCCAGCCCCGACATTTGGTTTTGTTATGAGCAATTCTTTTTGGAACGCTAGCTCGTCCTGGGCTGAGTGGGTAGCTCAGTGGTAGAGTGCTCATCCAGAATGCTTGAGGCCCTGGGTTCAATGACCAGAGCCGCAAAAAGTGAACAAGCCATTCCCTGCTTGCTCCGTGTGCACAGTTGTCAAGGACAGGGACTCTCAGGTAGAATAGAACTTGAAGTTTGCCTCTGCCAGGCATAAGATGTGGCCTTTGCAAACTTTCTGCCCTTCCAGATTCTAATTCATGAAGTAGAGTTTACAACAAAATTGATTTCCTAAGGGCCATCATGAAAATTAAGTAAATTTAATTAAATTTAAGTAAATCCTGCTAAGGGCTTACAGTAGTGAAAAGAATCCGCCGCCAGCCCTGCTCGCCTCACCTCAAGCTGGGCTGCCTCCTTTCCCAGAATCCCCACTTCTGTGAAGTCTTACTCTCTTCTTTAGCTTTTGGTGGTTTTTGAGAATCTCGGCTTTAACCACCTCATCCATTAGAAAGACGCTGAAATCTCTCATCCTTCTTCAGTTCCTAATTTATAACCCTGCGGTTGTGGCTGTTTGCTGCTGTCCCGTGAGACTTTCCGACACAGTAAACAGAAAGGACCACACCTACGTTCATTATCACCTGTCCGCACTGGTTCTTTCCTTCAAACGTCAGTAGTTTTGCTGGTAGCCTCCCAGCTTCTTCTGCAGGGCGCACATTTCTAATTTATCTATGTCTACTCCTTCTCCTTTTACTGCTCTTCTCAGCAGTGCCCAGCTCCTACTGGCTGTCTCCGAAATACTTCTTGGGTATTTTGTGACCCTTTTATTTCCCACTACTACCATTTCATGTAGGTTCTCATTAATCACCTTCTTCTGTGGACCGCCATAGCCCATGACCAGTCTTCCCAACCTTAGACACAGTTTAGACATCCCAGGAAAAGTTCTCCCAGACTGAATCTCTCCTCATGTACATCCTCTGGTTTGTTTTTTTTTTTTTAATGTTACTATTGTCTCCTTGCCATGAGAGCACTGACCTTCACAAACTTCTTAACTTCTGCATCTTAATCACCTAATTAATAGTTGTTCTAAATAGTCTATTTACTATTCATTGCCTCATTTTTATCATATAGTTATGGTATACTATTGATATGACATACTGTTCTCAGAATAACATTATATTTTAAGTATTGCTGACATTATCGGTTCAACTAATTGTTGATTAAATTTATTTTCTGTCCTTGCTCTAATTGAAACTACAGACGTTTCATGGGCCAAAATTGGATTTTTGGCCCATTCACTCCCTGCTCAGACATGGTCATCCCTGTTCCCAACTGATTGCCTACTGGTTAATGTCCCCATCCTAGAGCCAAGCCCTCAATGAAGAGGGCAAGCTTCCTTCTCTGAATACGCCAATCGGCCCAGAATACTCTAAGAGCTGTTTTAGTTGGAGAAATGACAACGTTAGTGGTGATAGCAAAAACCTCCTCAGGCTGTGTCATGCAAGATGATAGAATGGAATTGGCCCTGCTCCTCAAGCGAAGGTACAGACGTGTCACCACCACAGTCAAGGCAGGAGAGCAAGAGAATGAGGTGTACACATTTAAGGCAAGGGAGTTGGCTTACAACTTTGGAAGTTAAAAAATGTCTTTATTTGGAAATAAGGTTCCCCCGTTTAGTTAAAAAGGCTTTTCCTGCTAGATGGTCATGGCACACACCTTTAAACCCAGCACACAGACGGCAGAGGCAGGTAGGTCCCTGAATTCGAGGTCAGCCTGGTCTACATTGTGAGTTCCAGGACAGCTGAGGCTACACAGAGAAACCAGGTTTCAAACTACAACAAAATCCACCATCTTTTCCCGTGCCTCTCCTCCAGACGAAAGAACACCAGGGACACTTTCCCTCCTAAACTGATACTGCTGTAATTCTTGAGCATCGTTTGTGATTTGTGGGCTCTTCTCTGTGTTCACCCATTATTTTGCTCATTTGCATTTGCTCTTGGCAGATGAAAAATGTTGCTTTCATAGGATTCGGAACTTACTGTTTCTTCATTCTTTTTAAAAACTTCTCTACCTTATAGTTTAAAGGACACTATTTCTTACTAGGCTTTTAGAGTCTTGGTCCTGTATTAGTAAACACAGATATTACCACTACATGAATCAAGTGATTATCTTCATTAGCCTTTAATGCATTAAAATGTTATCTATTATTTGGAGCTTGGAAATTTCTTAAGAGGAAGTAATTTCAAAATATGAAGAAAGTAGGAACCAGTTGTAGTGGCTTGTACCTGTAATATCACCTGTTTGGGAGGCTGAGGCAGGGCAGTTGCTGAATTGGGGAGATTGTGGCCAAATTCATTGAAAAAGAGTTTGGGGGAAAATCCTAAAGAACAATTCTCTTCAGAATAGTTCGTTTTATTAATTATTGCTATATGAACAGGCATGTAGTACATGGAGCTACCATTGAACTCACTCTGTAACTCAGTTTATGACCTTGAACTTCCAATACAATTGATTCCACCTTCCAAGTGTCAAGATGACAGGCATGCAGCAGTAAGCTCCATTTTATGCAGAGCTGAAGATAAGGATTAAACTGGTGGCCTTGTGCATGCTACTCAAACACCCTACAAACCGAGCAACATCCCCATCCCCCTTTTACTCACCGTTTGAAGGTCAAACCCTTTAACCTCATTCACCTACCCTTTATTTTTGTTGTAAAGATGTATATTTATTATGTTCTGCCTACATGTGTCCCTACAGGCCAGAAGAAGACACTAGATCTCATTACAGTTGGATTATAAGCCACCCATGTGGTTGCTGAGAATTGAACTCAGGATCTCTGAAAAAGCAGTCAGTGCTCTTAACCACTGAGTCTCCTCTCCAGTTCTCACTTTCCCTGTCTGTCTTGTGTTTGAACCCAGAATGGGCTTATTTATCTCTTCCAATTCACGTCAGACTTATCATGTGTATATTGATGTCTCAAATTATTCTGGTCTCCAAAATTTTGCTTTCTTGTTTCCTCTCAATTCATTTCACATGAAACAAAGAGTAAGAGATGTATAAATTTACCATCATGGTTACATTCAATCCACAACCCCAAATTATATAAAATGAGAAAATGGAACTATAGCTGATTGGTAGAAAATCTGCTTAGCAAGTGTGAGGTCCTGGATTAATTCCTCAGCCCCACAGATATTAAAATAAAATATGCAAAAGTTTAGTCCATCCTGGAATCTTGCACTTTAGAAAACTGCTAGGGAAGTCTTTTTATTAGAAAGTAGATTCTCAGGCAGCATCTTGATTAACCTCATTTCTGTCTCAGGCCAGAAATGCTGCTTCATTTTCTGCTACAGGTTTGAGACTCGCTTGATAGAAAATCCATCCATCTACACATTGCTTAATTAGGAATGAATTTTAAGTATTCAGAACCTACACATGATACTTTGGCTCTCAGAGGCAGAAAGGAGCAGGAGAGCCATAATTAACTAGCAGGCTGCCATCCCAGAGCTTTAAGCAAGGTAAACAACTTACTTTGCCTTTTCCTTCCTGAGTTAGCAAGTTACCATTGACAAGCTAATTCAGACTAGGAGTAAGAGTGTGCAAAGCTGACAGAAAGATGTTCCTTGATGACCGGGTAACGGCTGACTCCTCAACTGGCCGTAGTTACTAAAGGTGCATGGCTTTAAGATGTAATGCATTCCCTCTCTAGGAAGAGCAGGAAGGAAGGAGAGAAGGATGAAGGTGAGATTCGGGCATGATGGTGCACATCTCTGATCTCAACATTTTAGCATCTGAGGCAGTGAGAATCAAGTGTTTATGGCCAGCCTGCTACATAAAGAGACTTTGTCTCAAAATACAAAAAGGGAGAGCCTGCCATGAGTTTCTTTGCTGCATAGGTGAGGCACTTTGATGGCCTCCCCTTAGTAGGCAAGGAAAGTCAGGAGTTAAGAAAAAGCTACTGCAGGAAAAGTTCAACTACCAATATGTAAGAACTACCTTCTCCTTCTTCGACTGGTGAGGAGGTACTGGCTTTCCTTTGGGAATTCCATGTAGTTATTTTGAATCTTGGCCATTTGCAGCTGACAATCTGCCCAGAAAAGTAAGCCTTCCCTAATTTCTTGGGAAAGTGTAGGCAACACCTAAAGGAGTCGGTGGTTCTCAAAACCAATAGAGTCAACAAAAGATATCTGCATCTTATCTAAATGTCTTTAGAGAAGCACCACTTTGGATCTGAGGGATAGAATTAGCTCAGAGGAGAGAAACGTCCCTCAATGCATTAAATATTTCTTGAATTCCAGTTAACTTTCACTTTACATAGCTCCTGTCTTCCTGCATGTCTATCTTCCACTCCCTGCCCATGGAGGATGGTTTTCGGACTCATCCTCACACCTGTGTGTGCCAGAGGAGCAGATGCCCAAATTCTTGGGGTCACTGTTGGGCCCTGATCCTCCTGTCGCTCTGCAGAAAGGGAGGGGTTTTGTAGTGTGTTGTCAGCTTTCTGATGTCTGGCTTGGATTTGTATGTTTCAAGGGAGCAGGTGGTATCAATGGTTACCTAATGACTAAGATAAGAGTGAAACCGATCTTGTGATTAACCCGTCTCCCCAGGTGGGTGGCAGCATGCTCCTCCCTCCTGCGTCAAGTTACAGTGTTCATTTTCAGGAATCATTTGTAGCCTTTGCTCCCTTCATTTTAGCTGATTCCTCCAAAATCAGATACAAACATGGTGGTGCTGCTGTCTGGCATTCCTCCCTATTAGTAGCTACCTTCATTCCTAGACTCTGAAGCTAGACCTTTAACCAAGATTTATGGTGCCGACTAGAAAACTTTCAATTCTCTTGATCTTTTTATGCTGAATTTGAACCATTGGGTGTTTTGTCTTCTTTCTAGGTTGACAAGCCACTTCTTCTAAACTCTACAACCCATTCTGACGACTATGGAGCCTACATAGTTTCTAGTGATAAACGATGAATTTCAAAGTAAGTTGCATTATGGTTTTCGCTACCGTGTGAATTCAAGCATTGTGTACACGTGTGGTGCTTTGCCTGTGGGTGGTTTTTCGAGTCATGACGTTCAACACGCCTTAATTTCAGGGTGAAATTATGGTCCCAGGTAGAAATGAAAACGTGAGTCACTGGATGTGTGGTTTCTTGTTAGTTGCTGTCTGTTGGCTGCCTACATATCTGGGTTTTGTGAAAAAGGATTCTTTTGGTGGTAGGACACTCCGACCTTGGAATGTGAGCGGGCATCACAAGTCACAGTTAAGGAGAGATGCATTAGAACTGCGTGGAGCTGGAAGCCAGGCGAATGCTTCCTTTGTAAAGGGATAAAATGCCCCAGTTGGGCTTCTCCCAAGGATGCTGGTTGATGAAATAGGATGGGATAAAGGCGTTTTATAGAAGATGCTGGTTGATAAAGTGAGGTGGAATGAAGTCCTTTATAAAAGCCGGTTTCATGCATCTAACTCACTGTTCATCACTGCCTGTTGCTTTCCTGGTTAAGAATAATTCCTAGAAGCTACTCCTTTCCAAGACAGTCTTTGGCCTCTACCTGTAACAACTGAAAAGTCTAGGCTTTGACACCAACCTGAATTTAATTTGTTTATTATTAAAATTTATTTTAATACCAAATGGTGGTCCTGCCGTTATCTAGTTACATAGCTATGGGCCTCAAACTGAGAGAAGAGCAGTAGACTTTCTGACAAGCTGTGGAGGAACACAATCAAGGCAGTAGATTGAGAACCCTTGAACTATTGCTGATGTATAGCAAGCATGAACTTGACTGGTTAGCTGTAGTGCTCTCATTGACTCATCTGTCTGTCTGTCTCTCAACTCCTATAGGCTGAAAACTTGGTCATTACCAGTATTCCTATTATTGATGTTTGTGGATATCATGATTAATAGAACAGATTTTAGTAGTGGTGTGGATGATGTTACTGGGATGCATGCAACCCACTCCCCACAGGCTAAACTCTTTCAAACCTGTGGGAATTATTAAAGAAATCAAACTCCCAAATCCCACTCTCCTTAAAGGAGTTGCAACATGTTTTCATGGAACGCCAGGAAGGCGAATAATTGGCATTCCATTGCCTCTGAATGCATGCTGGCGAGCCCCAAGGTGACAGGAGGTATCAAGTGATCTGAAAGTGGGGTGCATTCCTGCCAGCACACAGTGTAGTGGGAGAAGCAATTAGAAGGCTCGTTGCCATCTTGGAACCATGCAAACATCGATTGGCATAGCGTTTCAGGAAGCTGAATGGAAAGGAGACTGCAGAACAAAAAGCCTTTCATGGGGGCGAAGGCAGTGCTTCCAAATCACAGCCATGATTGTGACCACCATTAGAGTTTAATGAGCCTATGGACAGCTAATGACTTCATCTCTCTGGTACACTGGCCAATTGCCCATGTTCCTATGCACATCCCTCCTTCTCTTCTGGGGAGCAAAATCGTGGTGCTATTAGCCAGACAAGAACAAGTCATGGCTTAATTCCTCCATATTGCTTTCCTTTAGGGACTGGCGGTAGCAAACCAGGGAAAAAGAACATGGGGGCACCATTCTTTAGAACCCTAGACCATCATCAGGGTTCAGTGCAAAGTTGACCATCCACTGTTTCAGGACCTACATCCCTCAGATCTAAAATGTTCATGGTCACCGTCTTGCTTATGAGCACACAGTGATGAATCACACGCTATTTCCAAAAATGATATTAAAGATAGCCTATGCCAGATGGTTGGGGGTGGCACACGCCTTTAATCCCAGCACTCGGGAAGCAGAGGCGGGTGGATCTCTATGAGTTTGAGACCCACCTGGTCTGCAAGAGCTAGTTCCCAGGACAGCTATGACTGTTACACAGAGAAACACTGTCTCGAAAAAGTAAACAAACAAAAAAGATAGCATATGCCATTGAAATGTTTGTATTATGTAGAAGTACCATTTATTTTGCTTAAAATGTATTGCAAAAGCTACCTTTATTTTAGACATATTGTCAGTAGTAATCAAATATAGAATTTGATATTTTAAGTTTAAATAAGTGGTCTACTAAGCTATCAAAAATAGTAAGTATAATAAGATCTAAATGGATATCAGAATCATCTTGATCATACTATTATAACTTGTGTATGTGTGTATGGCCCTTGGATTTTAATTTAGATTACATATATGCAAAATATATACTCTTCAACTGAGCTATACTCAACCTGATACTCTGATCATATTCATAATGGATAGTATTAGCCAATATTAATATTCATTGTCAAAGGCAAAAGGCAAAGTTGGCAAAAAAAAAGCTACAAGTCTTACTAATAAGTTGTTGTGTAAAATATTTTTAATAAAAATAAAAGATACTCCTCTCCTTTGTGATTCTGAGATACTTCTTTTATTGTTTTATTTTGTAAATATAAGCCAGTATGTACAATGTCCTATAAGAATAGAACACATTGAAGGCAATGTAATTATGTAGAATTAGATAGTAAGACAATTCTTTTTGTGTAATACACAAATTAGAAATTCTAAGTAAGTTCTACAGCAAAGTAGTCAAACATCATTTTTCAATCTAATTCTTTCAGTAAACTAATCACCATGGCAACATAAAGGGCAGGGACGAATGTCTGTTGAGTTGTGGGGGCAGGTTGGGTTTTAGTCCCAAATTGTCAGTGGTACTTTCTGAGTGATTTAGGGAAATTAGCAGTTATCTGGCTAAGATCTTTGATATAATTTTAAGAAATGGTTAAAGAAAAAAAAAGAACCCCAAAATTGGAAGGTGATATTTAGAGAGAAACTCCTAAGGAACAAAAATATTTAGCAGACTGTAACATGCTGTCAGTCCTAAATCTGCTGTCTTCGGCTTCTTGGGCACCAAGAGGAGAAGGTTAGATTGAGTGGATCCTTCATGTCCTGGTTTCCTTTTCTATAACTATGACAAAACACCCTAAGAAAGCAGCTTAGGGGAGAAGGGATTTCTTTGGGCAGCCAATTCCAGGTCACAGCCCAGCATCCCAGCATGGCGGGAAGCAGCAGGAACTTGAGTGAGGTGGCTGCTCCACAGCAGCCGTCAAAAGGTGGAGTGTGATGACTGCCTGTGCTCAGCTCACTGTCTCGGCTTTTGTAGAATCCAAATCCCAATCCAAAGTTTGGTGCTACCCACAGTGAGCAAGCCCTCTCATATCAATTAACCGAGTGAGAATTTTCCCCCACCGATGTGCCCAGCACTCCATCTCCCAGGTGACTCTAGACCTCATTAAGCTGACAGTTGAGATGAACCACCACACTCCAACAAAAACATGTAAACTAAATCTAATTTATTTTGGGTTTCATACAGAGATCTCTGCGGTTTCTTTGTGCAAATAAAGTCAGCATATAAAAATATCCACATGCCAGACATAAAGAATGTGCATGATCAGCCACAGTGATACATTATTTTATGAAACCTGTGATTCTTAAGAAACAGAGTTTAGATGTACTACACTTTGCTGGATAAACTGTAAGAGACAGCATGCTTGTGTATCCTTGCCATGAACTGTCTCATCACTGAAGGCAAGATGGAGGAGCTGACTGAGCTGGGCAGCTCACCAGGAAGCTAGAAGAACCCCAGCTAGGAGTGTTTGACTCTGCAGGCAAGAAAAAGGCCTAAAACCCATCCACAAAAATCCCTAGCTTAGTGGGAATCAGGGACTCCTCAGGATGAAGAGGGGAAATCCTTTCCCAGACAGGCACCGCCACTGCTGACTTTTCACAGTGGTCCTGTGAACAAAAACCTTTTAATATGGTTTGAATGTGAAATGGTCCTTACAGACTCACAGTTTGAATATTTGGGCCCCAGCTGGTGTTCTGTTCTGGGAAGTGCCGACAATTAGGAGGGGAGGCCTCATTGGCAGACACAGACTATGAGGGGCAGGGGGTCAGTAAGCTCACCTCCACGTCTAGCTCTCTGCTTCTTAATCAGGCAATAGGTGACATGCTCTCTATTAAGCCGGTATGGCCGACTGGATTTCCTCATCATAACTGACTGTGTCCCTTCAACCATGAGCCCAAATCCATCCCCCTCTCTTAAGATGTGTCTGTCCAGATGCTCCCTGTCCTGGACCACAGGGATGAGAAGTTCAAGGAAGCCTTAGCAGGTACCCATCAGTCACCAGCATCCCCTCACCACTCTGTTGGCCCTCGGGCTGCTTTCTACCACCTTCTGGCCTGCCCCAGTCACCCTATTAGAAAAGCAGGTACCACTGACCTTAACACTCTTGAGTCTCTTTTGTGCCTTGCTCTGTGAATTAACTCTTTATCATCTAACGGGAGGGGATTGTGTGTGTATGTGTGGGGTGGGGGTGAGATTATTCTCATGTCAATCATAGAAAACTTGACCCATATTTTAAAAAAAACCTAATATTTGTCTGTTCATGATAGAATTTTAAGTTGCACGTGTTGTCAAATTACAGTGTAAGAATGACAGTGGCCCTTGCTCTAACTGGGTTGTGACTTAAAAGCAGAGCACAGTTGGGCACAGCTCATGAAGCTCATGCCCTCGTTGTCTAAGGACCTGGGAAGCTAAGGTAGGCATGCATGGGTTCAGACCAGCCTGCGTTCTGCAGCAAGTTCCAGGACAGCCTGGGCTATAGAAGGAGACGTTTTTCAAAACAATACAAACAACAGCAGAAGCCAAAAACTACTGGCTTCCTTCATGATTTGTGATTTGTATTTCTGTGGGTGCATGTGTGAGTATGTCTACGCTTGTATGTAGTTCATCTGAGTGAAACTAGAAGAGGGTACTGGCTACCTGAGAGCGGGAGTCGCAAGCCATTTTAAGTGGTCTGATGTGGGTGCTGGGTGCCAAACTGGGGTTCTCTGAAAGGGCAGCAAACTTTCTCTTAACCCCAGAGACATCTCTCCAGGTCTAAAACATTATCTTGCTTACATTCATAAGACTCTGTATTTTTTAGCTCCAGTGCAGAAAGAAATGCATAAATGAACGCATGAATGAATGAATGGACAAATAAAAAGAAAGCCAGTGGGACGCTCAGTGGAGAAATATGCTTGCTGCCAAGCTTGCCAACTTGAGTTCAATGCCAAGGAGACACATAGTGGAAGGAAAGAATAAACTCCCAAAACAAAGTTCTCCCCTGACCTTCACACATGGGCATACACACACAGGCACAGGATAACAAACACATTAAATAGGTAAATGTGTTTAAAGAACAATTTTAAAGGGTCAGGCTGATGTTCTAATGACGATCATATTCCTTACTTACCATGTGGAGTTTGTTTTGGATCCACCCCTATTAGATGTTCTAATTATATACACTTCTTTCAATTCTCACTAAATATACGCTAGAAATAACGTACTGTTCTCAGCTTAAAGACAAATGAAGTTCAACAGTCTAATGTGATCAAACATCAGAACTGATGGAGTAGCAGAGCTAGGGTTTGAACCCACGTCTGTCTGTGACCCAAGGCCAGGCTTTCTCCATCGTGTGCAGTTTTTTTCAGTCTCTCCTACATGCCTCATTGTCTAACCATGTCTTCTCTTTATACTCAGGCATCAGAAGATGACTGTGTTGGCAGTTTTACTGTGTGCATGTACATTACCATCAACCGGTACTTACTGGTCTGTTCCATGAAGTCAATGAACATTTTGCAAGCAGATGGGCTACAGATTCAAAAAAAATAATAATCAATGACTATTTGAGTGAGCAAGTGAATTAGGGAGAGTAAAAGCAGTCTGTGTGCTTTCTCTTGGAGGGAAAGTCAGAGATCCAGTCGTAAGGAGACAAACCCAGTGTTGATGGCTTAAGGCAGGAGCACAGGCGTCTCTCTGGCTAGGAATCCAATTGCTGTTTTCATTCCATAAACTGATTTCCCGATGGATTTGAATAATTTCGACATTGAGGAGACAAAATCGTGTTTGTGGTTCTTTGTTGTACAGTTCAAGGCCAGTTTCCCCCTAATCATTTTTCATTTGCCTCCCCCTCCACTCATTTTGTCAGTTTGCATTTTTGTGTGTGTGGGTGTGTGTGTGTGCTGCTGCCCACAAACCCCTCTTCTTGCTGAGGAGTGCCCATTGGTCTTGCAGTTTCCCCTGTGTCTATCAAATCTTCCTTGCACTCAGCCTTCCTGCTCCGGAGCCCTAATTTTGTTCAAAGCATTATCAATTAATTGGTCATAAAACACCTGGCCCTTCCATGGAAATCATCTTCCTCTCTAGCTTAAGGCATCGCCAGGGGTAAAATGGATTCATTCTGTATTTGCAGACATTTCAGGGGTGTGATTCATACCCCTGTCCATTGATACCTTTTTTAAAAAAATTTTCTAACAATGATGCAAATACTATTGCAGAGAGTTTGCAAATATCCAAATATACAAGAAATAAATGTGAAGACAACCATTTTTGTCGGCATGCAACAGAAGTACTTTTTGCCTTCTGCGGTATTTCTTTCTAGTCCTTTTCTCAATTCATTCTGTCTTCCTGTCTTAATTTACTTAATCAGTAGGATGTGACTTAGGTTGTATGCCATCATGTGAGCAGTAGAGCCCACGCCTAGCATGTGCAAGGCCTTCGGTTCAAACTCAGAACTGCAAATATTATACACACGCGCGCGCACACACACACACACACACACACACACACACACACACGCACACACGCACACATACACGATATATGTGTAAATGTATCTTTCAAGAGAAATCATTTTCTCTTTTAAGCAGGATTGAAAATTAGAGTGCCTAAGACTTGCTTTTACCCAGTTTGTAGGCATCAAATAGACAGCAGTTGTGGCTGTTAAGGGGCCTGGTACAGCCTTGACTTTAGACGTTTTCAAGTATTCAGCTAAAAGTTTACTTAGAAAAACTAACTTCATGGAGTCACCTGCATAATTCCTGGGCAATTCTCTTTGCCTCTATCATGTGCTAATTCTGTAATCATTTAAGACAGTCTCTTACTATGTAGAAACTAAGAATATATTAATGCCAAGTTATATAATACATGATAGAATAATACAGCTCTATTTTTTAATTTCCAAATTAGGCTATATGTATTTTTTTTAGTATATTTTATGCTTTATGGAATGTGGGTTTCGCCATCTCTCTTACGCACGTTAGATGTACGAAAGATAAGATTTTCTGGTTCACCTCCCACTTTTCAGCTAGCTTGCTTCCCTTCCCAGCCCAGTTTTCTCTGTTCAGACTTCATCAGTTTTTAATCTGGTGAACATGCACTGCCTGAAAGCTTAACTTTCTCTGTATGGCTGACCTGCCCAGTTTTTAAAACTCACGTTTAAATCAGTCTGCTATGAAGGTCTTTACTCTTATTCAATTGCTGTTTTACTCCTTTACCCATTAAAATATTTGATTATTCTACCCAGGTCTAGATGTTTGTCCTTTGTATTTATCTACTAGCCAAAATTTAAGCTTTTCTCTGAAAGCAATTAGAATATGACCCTCAGAGAGGTTGTTTTACACAATTTTCAATGAAAAACCTTTCCCTGGGCTGGGTCCTCTGAGATCAAGCATTCCCAGTCTTAGGCACAGCGTGTTACCGTCAACTGCTGGTAAATCATTTTCTCTTTTAAACAGGGTCTCACTCCGTAACCTAGCCTGGCCTGGAACTCACAGCAATTCTCTAGCCCTAGCCTTTCACAGGCTATGATTTTAGGCATGAGCGATCACACCCAGCTTTTAAATGCAGTGACTGTTTTTTGTTGTTGTTTTTTTTCTTTTTTATGTACTGTGCTTAGAACTGAACCTCAGCCCTCACTCATGAGAGAGGAAAGCTTCACTACTGAGTTATGCCCCAACTTTCTGTTTGTAAATTAATAAATATGTCTATTATAATAAAAAAAAACGCTATACAAGAAGAGCTAAAGCTTCCTAGCCACAAGACGCAAACGTGTTTCATAGGATCTAAAGACTATACCAGAGAGGCTCTTTGTTAGCCTCAGCTCTCAGAGCTGTTGGGAACCGCTGACTGGATTTCAGTAATCGTGGAGGAGGAGACTCCTACAGAGGGTTAGGACACTCCCTTCCAAACATCACCAAAGCTGAACTTGGAAACTGAGCAGCTGAAGAGAGAGGCGCTGTTCCCCCAGGCAATCTGGGTTTCAGAGGCCAATCAGAGATGTTTGCACAATCAGGAGAGCATAGTGTCTTAAACCACAGACATCTCTCACCACAGCAGATCTTGCCAGCAAAAGGTTCGCCTTTTATTTGTGTCGAACTGAATTCCCCTTGTTTTATGCTACTTGATGGTTCCTTTGCTTCGGGAGCCTGTGCAGAATGGGTGAAGGTGGAGGTGAGGGTGGGGGCAAATTAAATCAAAACTGGAAAGACTTGTTAAAGGGAGGTGTGTCTCGCTTTTCTAGGATACAAACAACTAATTCCACAATAGCCACAGCTGATTAAATCAACCTCGAAAACGTGCGATGAAAATACAAAGAAGGCCAACTTACTATGCCATCCTACAAACTAATCCTCGTTTCATTTTCTGGAAACTGTATTGGCATCAGAATGAGAGGTATATGAAAAGACTCCAAGAAGAGCACTTCATGTCTCTGTGAATCAGGGCCTGCCTCTGTAAACCAGTACATTTCCAGATGAACACAGAACCACACTTCTCAGTCAAGGACTTAATACTGAGTGGTCTGGAGCCCCCCTCTTGAGAGCTGCAGAAAGGGGTGCCTGCACTCATTTGCAGGAAGAGGAAACAGAGACATTTATGGCTCTCGTACCACCCAATATACACAAAAACACATCCTCTCCTAATCCTTGTCTATAAAACTTTATTTACATAGTTATAAATTGGGAAATCTCGAACATAAATTTGGTGTCTATTAAATATACAGTGTTTTAGTGAGCGGGAACTGTAGCAGGCCTGTTCCTTTTCTTCTTTGCCTAGCAGCCAACATGAAGAAATAATGGGGGGTGGAGGCTAGAGAGATGGTTCAGAATTTAAGAGCACTGAAAGCTCATTTAGAGGACACAGATTGGATTCCTGGTACCCGTAGTGGCTCACAACCATCTGTAAATCTAGTACTAGAGGATCTGATACCCTCTTCTGTCCTTCCTGGGCATTTGACATAAACGCGGTGCACAGACACACTTGTAGACAAAACACTCACTAAACACAAAATAAAAATAAGTAAGTACAAATGAAAAAAATGCTAGGTGACCCATATTTCCCAAGACACAAGAGTAGTTCTTAGCCATTTGTGACATCATTAGCAATGTTGTGACATCCCTCAGGAACCAAGCACATAAATGTTCTCGTGTCACTTACAATCAGATCAAGGGGAAAACAAAAATGAACTTGCAATGTCAGACCCTAGCTCAATTTTGGAGGGGGAAAAAAAAACCTCTTTCCTTGAAGGAAACTAAATCAATCCCTAGTTCAAATTAAATTTGGGGCATTCTGTGAGGCCCTGAGACCCAGCTCCAATAGCAATCAGTACTTACAGTTGCAAGGTGCAGGCAAACCATGCTTCATTTAAAAGGAACTGAATGAGGATTACCGACAGGGAAAGTTTGATGCTATTTTGTCATGAATTAAAGTGGAATCATGGTGTTATTGGCTCAGTCTTACATCTCAATTCTGATGCCTTTGCTGTGTCCCAGTCCTTCTCTTTAAAAGACACCCACCCCCCTTTAATTCTGTTGGAGTCTTTTGCCCAGTTGAACCCTAGTCTTAAATTTACTAAAGCCTTGTCATACTACGGCGCCTTAATCACCGTCTGTGGATGTCTGTCTCGTACAAAATTTAGCTGCAATTCTCCTGGCGTGAAATGCCTTGTTCTGCACAGGCCTTCTGTTTAGTTTGCTGACATTCTTCTTAGTGGGCTCTCATGGTGATTCATTATCTTGTGATATAGATTTCCAAGTATCATCTTTGTATTGATTTTTATATCTTTAATAACCACCGCACAGAAGATGGCTCCACTGGTGTCATTGATCGCATCAAAAATTCAAGGCTTACAGAAAGACTAGAGGGCTAATTGGTGGCAGTACATTTTAGACTTAATCTTAATGCAGTCTTAATCTTAAGCATTAAACCCACCTGAAGGCTTCCTTCTTGAGTCAATGAGGGGATGTTTAGTGCCTCATTGAAAAACACCTGGAGATACCGTGCAAGAAGGCGGGACTAGATGGATGACAAACACTTAGGAAGTTCTTCAGCTACCAAGAACAGTGTCACCAGGCCCTCCACACAGAAGTCACTTACTGCTTTCCTTTTCTGTGACCTCTGGCTCCACCATGTTTTTTTTTTTTTTTTTTTTTTTTTTTTTTTTGCCCATTTGGAACAAGCCCTCCTCATTCTACAGCACGTAGCTTCTTAGTATGTCACCATTTCTCAGTTCTATCATGGGTGTAATTCTCCCTGCCATTGCTCTTGTTGTTACAACAGGGGTCTCCTGTAGTCTAAGCTATTTTCAAATTGGCTATGCTGCCAACGATGACCTTTGAACTCCTGAGCCTCCTGCCTCAACCTGCCAACTGCTGGGCTTATGGGCTTGTGCCATGTGGGCAGTGTTATCTGGGGATGGAATCGAGGGTTTGTGCAGTTAAGTCAGCAGGAGCTCTACTAACTGAGCTACTATGCAAAGCCAATAGGCATGTTCTCACTCTTTTTATCGAAAATAAAGTCTTCTCTCACATAATATATCCTGACTACAGTTTTCCTTCCATCTGTTCTTCCCAGCTCTTCCCTACCTCCCCTCCCAGCTGAATCCACTCCCTTTCCTTTCTGTCTCTTATTAGAAAAGAACAGGCTTCTAAGGGATAATAATAAAATATAACAAAGTAAGCCGGGCAGTGGTGGCGCACGCCTTTAATCCCAGCACTCGGGAGGCAGAGGTAGGTGGATCTCTGTGAGTTCGAGACCAGCCTGGTCTACAAGAGCTAGTTACAGCGCAGGCTCCAAAGCCACAGAGAAATTCTGTCTCGAAAAACCAAAAACAAACAAATAAATAAATAAATAACAAAGTATAATAATATAGAACAAAACCTCTCACATCGAAGTTGAACCAAACAAACCAACAGAAAGAAAAGAGCCCAAGAGAAAACAGAAGAATCAAAGACCCACATATTCACACACTCAGGAATTCCATTAAAAAAAAAAACATTAAAGTGGAAGTCATATACACAGCGGACCTTTTGAGGGCCATACAGCCCCGTGCTTGCTGTTCAGTCTCTGTGAGTTCATCTGAGCTTTGCTCGTGTTGGTTTAAAGGACTTTGTCCACCATGCCCACAGCTCTTACACTCTTTCCGGCATATGTGATTTTTTTTTCCTTTTCTCATACAATACATTCTGACTACAGCCTCTCCTTCCTTTCCTCCTCCCATTTACCATGCCCACCAGTCTCTCCTCCTTCCATTCTTCTCAGTTCCCACCCACCCACCTCCCTTTCCCCCCCCCCATCCGCTACTCCTCCAATCCTTTCAAAAAAAAAAAAAAAAGAGTAAGCCTCCCGGTGATATCAACCAAACACGGCATAACAAGAGTCAGAAAGTCTTGGCACAAACCCTCCTATCAAGGGTGGACAAGGCAACACAGCAGGGAAGAAAGGGTCCCGAGAGCAGGCAAAAAGAATCAGAGAAAACAAATATAAACAAAGGTAAAGAACTGGGTACAGTATTTGCCATAATTGCATGATGACTGAAGTCATCACCAGTACTCCCATCAAATTTAAAAGAGAGTAAAAAGAGCCTGGTTGGTTGGGGAGATGGAAAGACTGCTTATCTGTAAAGAGCACTTGTGACTCTTGCAGAGGACTGGGGTTAAATTCTTAACACTCACATGGTGATCCATCTGTAACTATAGTTCCAGGGCATGTGACACCCTTTTCTGACCTCCGCAGGAACCTACCATGCACACAGTTTACTTGGTGCTGGGATTGAACCAATGACTTGCTCATCCATTATCCCAGGTACCGAAACTCTTAATACCCCAGGGAAGAAATCTAGTTATTGAATACTAACTAGCTTATTATTTCCTAAATTAGCTATTCTCTAGCATCATCAAGGATTCGAGTATTTTATCCATTAATTAGCATTAATGCTAACAACAATAATTTGTTTCTGACCAACAATCAAATCATTGACATAGACTAGGATATGTCCTGGGGTGAGCACATATATTTACTTTTTTTTAACTTTAAATTTATCCTTCTTGCTGAAGTGATCTACAAATGGAAAATAAATATATTTCGGGAACAATTAGTTGATTTTTAAATTTAGACAGGAAGTTTTTTTTTAATGTAGCACAGATTATCAAGTCCTGAACTACCAAGCGTGTGCCTGTGCCCAACTGAGTTTTTGAATATTCTGATTGTACATAAAACATGTCCGAAGGGACATGTGGCTATTTTGGTGGCTTCAACGCTTCCTTTTCAGCCTATTGCGGGTACTCATATCACTGCATGGAAGCCCCACATCCCACCACGGAGGCTACATCTTGGCAATTTATTGACCCCATTACTGAGAGAGAGTTACGTGTGCTTTTCAGTTTTGGTGCTATGGATCTGACAACATCAAATTATAAATTCAATGCCCAGTGAACAAAACTGGTCTTCTTAAGCAGTCAGATCATAACAACCAGATATACAGCCACTTTGGTGAGTGTAGAGAATTGTGCTGAATTCTTACAATAACTCAATCCAAGAAGAATTATCACTTCTTTTTAGCTGCAAAAATTCATAACATCAACCATTATACAACTCAAATGCTCTGTTCCATTCGGCAAATGGCAGCATGCCCATGGTCAGTAAATGTTTTTGTTTATTGTGGCAAGATTCCTTGCCATGAAAGATACTGCAAGGGGCCTGCGATATGGCTCACTCAGTGCAGTGCTTGCCTCGTAGGTGAGAGGGGCTGGGTTTGACCCCATAAAATCAAACATGGGGGCAAATGCCTGCAACCCAGCATTTAAGAGGTGATGGCCAGAGAGCCAGAGGTCCAGGGTGATTCTTGGCTACCTAGTGGGTGTGAGGCCAACTTCAGCTACATAAGACCCTGTCTTTAAATAAATACACAAGCATTGTATGGGACAGTAGCATCACTATCTATATGCACAATGTCACACCCAACATCGATCTAGAATGTATTCATCTTACAGAACGAAGACATCACACTTTTTTAGGGTAATGCCCCATTGTTTCCTCCTCCAAACGTTGGCAGCCATCATTCTACTCCCTACCCCTTGAGTTTTGCTTTAAATAACTCATCCAAATGGAATCACGCAAGGTCTCTCCCTTTGCAACTGACTTGTTTCATTTAATATAATATTCTCAAGGTTCATGCAAGTCATATGTTGCAAAATTCCGATTGTAGAGGTAAAATGGCTTACACTGTGTGCACTCGCTCTGTTTGCTTTATCTGTTGCCTCTGAGCACGCAGCTTGTTCGTGTGTTTTGCATTTTGTGACTTGTCCTGCAATGAGCAAGAGACGATTTTCTCTATAGCATCGTGACTTTAATTCATTTAGCCCGATCTATTTGACCCAGCAGTGCCGGGCCATATGGTGACTGTAATTTTAATTTTTGAGGGGAGCCTCATATCGTTTTCCATAGTAAATACCATTCGGCATCCCTCGCAACAGCCTGTAATATTTCCAATCTCTCCACATCCATCCCAACACTTGTCTTTGTTGTTTTGATAATAGCCAGGCTAGGAGGTGTGAGATGGTGTCTCGTTGTTGTTTTGATTTGCATTTCCCTGATGAGTAGCAATATCTCTGCTACCTGCTGACTGTCTGTCCGTGAGTCCTGCCTCTCCGCTGGTTGTTTCCATTGCCTGCAGATGGAAGCTTTGAAGTTTGATGTCGTCCCACATATCCATTCTTGATTGGTTTCATGAATGTGTGTGTGTATGTGTGTGTGTGTGTGTATGTGTGTGTGTGTTTGTGTGTATGTGTGAATGGGGGCAGCAAAGGTAGCATCAATTGTCTTCCATGATGGCTCCAGGAACCTGCGTGACACAACTTTCGATGTGAGTTCTGGGAATACAAAGCAAGGCGCTCAACTTACACAGCAAGCACCTTACCCACTGCGCCAACTCTCCAGACCTTGCCTTAACAATCTTAAAAGATCTTGGCTTTGAAATAGTTTATTAGTGACAGGGATAATAGGTTTCAGAATCTTATTTGGTGTGTGTGACTCACACCAAATAACTAAAATAAGGATTTCCCTTTTAAATTTAGAAAAATATTTTTCAATTAGCCAGGTAGTGGTGGCCCATGCCTTTAATCCCAGAACTCAGGAGGCAGAGATGGGCAGAGCAGGTCTCTGTGAGTCCAAGGCCAGCCTTCTCTACAGAGTAAATTCAAGGACAGTCAGGGCTACACAGAGAAACCCTGTTACAGAAAAGAACAATGTTTTTTCATTAAATATATTTTGATCATATTGCTTTCACTCCCCCATTCCTCTTAGATACTTCCTCTCTCCCAACCCATCCAAATTATGTTCTTTCTCTCTGAAAAACAAAGAAAAAGCAGCAAAACCCCACCAAATTGTAACAAAGGAAGCACAAAAGGCAAGGCATCTGCTCTGTGTTGAGCAGCTACTGCTGAGGTTGAGGCCTGCCCTGGAGTGCGGTGGATACACTCAGTGTCACTCCGTTGGAGAATCAAAATTTACAGAAACAATGACTAGAGAGAGGTCAGGACATTGCATTTGCATAGCCGTGTGGGGCCTTTGCTTTA
This sequence comes from Dicrostonyx torquatus, assembly GCA_028555095.1. NCBI lineage: Eukaryota > Metazoa > Chordata > Mammalia > Rodentia > Cricetidae > Dicrostonyx > Dicrostonyx torquatus. Next base: position 4,484,095 of record JAQHUG010000029.1, read on the forward strand.
TAAAATTAAAAAATTATAAATGTAGACACAAAAGTTTACAACAGCTGCTTTATCTCTTCCATTTTAAGTACACAAATCGAACCATCTTCAAAGTCAAAATAAAAAATTCATTTTTTAAATGATAAATCAGTTATTCTTTTTGTTTGTTTGTTTGTTTTAAAACAGGTTCTCGCTATGTAGCTCTGGCTGTCCGGGAACTTACTATGTAGATTAGACTGACCTACAACTCAGAGATCTGCCTGCCTCTGCTTCCAAAGTGCTAGAATTTAAGGCCCTATGCCCAGCAAAAGTTATTCCTAATAGATGCATTTGACAGGCTGCAATTTACCAAGAGTTCCTTTTGGGTTTTGTTAAGTTCATCTTCTGATCCAAGTTATAGGTTCTGATCAGGAGGTTATAGGTAACATGGCTGGCGAAAAGTTACATCTTTGGGGCTAGAATGTGGCTGAGAGAACATAGCCCTGGCTTGAAGAGTCACAGCCTCGACTTTATCAATAGGTAATAAACGTTAAATAGTCAAAGATTTTAAAGTGTTTCCTTTGAGACTGCATGTTCAGGTTGGCTGAGGCTATTATGGAGGTATCACTGTGCCAATAACGCCTTGCTGCATCTCATTAAACTTCCTTGCATCTCATTCTGCACGCAAGTCCAGCATGTTCCTCAGGCTAGCTGTTGAATAAAAGGTTTTAGCTAATCCTTTCCATGTGGTTTCTTTCCCCCTAAGGCATTTCAAACCTCTTTGCACTTGAACTTATGTAGATTTCTGAAAGATTAAAAAGGTAAAATACTACAAATATTTTTTGATCATCCTGCAGCAACAATTAAACACCGCAAATCTCCTATGTAGTTCTATAAAATGGGCAGGAACATCGGGGTAGGGTTGGGAAAGCAGGGAAAATAGCTCGGGAGGAATGGAATGAAATACAATCTGAAATGAAAACTAGTTGGGGCTAAGAAAGCAGTTAGTTAAGGACATGCCTTGCCAGAGAAAGAACATGAGTTCTGACACCCGGAATCCCTTTTAAAAGTTAGAAGCCAATGAGAGACTCCGTCTCTAAAACAAAGTTTTGAAGTCTAACACCCAAGATTGCCCCCGGACCTTCATATGTGCTCTGTGCATGGATGTACAGGCACCCTGTGTACACACAAACACGTGCACACATACACACAAATGAAAACTAGTCACCCAACACCAGCCCTTCTAAGCAGAAAAGCTGACCTGAGGGTTTGACAAGAAAGAGAAAGAAGGGGAGGAGGAAGGGAGAAGGCTTCTTTGTGTATAGGGCAAAATACGCACATAGAGGTCTGCTCAAATAAACAAGGAGTGATAGCGGCTGCTGCTGGCCTCATCAACAGATGGACCCTATGGGATAAAGTCGTCAGGCGAAGTAGACTGTCTAATTTTTATTAATTTTTCCTCTGACCCTTGTTCACATCAGCATCTTGTTCCCAGAGTGTTCTAAGAGTATCACTAATTGTTTGAGATGACTTTCTATGTCAGTTAATTAGGTAAACAGCTGGAGGGTGTAGCGGACACCTTTAATCCCAGCATTTGGGAAGCAGAGGCAGGCAGATCTCTGTGAATTCAAGGTTCACATGGTCTACAAGATCTAGTTCTAGGACAGCTAAGGCTGTTAAAAAAATTAAAATTAAAAAAACCCAAAAATATAAATCAACCAATATCCTGAAGGAAGAGAAGGAGGAGAAAGAAAGGGAGAATGAAGAAGAGGAAGAGGAGGAAAAGCAGCAGCAGTAACTAAGCTTTTGCATTTATTTGATCCAAAATTGTATCTAAGTTGAGGAGCAGTTGATAGAAAAAAAGAAACAAGTCCATGAACTCCAGAGAAGGAAAGTCAGTAGTCCTTGTCTTCAGACGTCGACGGAGCTGTGGAGACCTCACGTCAGGCAGAGTTCAGCTTTCACCAACCACAGTTTGGTCTCTCTCGAGCTCAGTTTCCGTCATAATAAAATGAGTATGATATCGTTGTGCAGTTTGAGTCAAAGGGGAGAATGTAGAACATGCATGGGGTCTCAGCCAGCTCCTGTTAAAATAGTTTTTTTCTTTGTTCTTTTCCTTTTTATTCTTAATGTTTCTAACCCTCGTTTGTGAGGTCATTTCAGACAAACAACTCTTTTCCTCAAGCACTTGCAAAAGACAGCCTTGGAAACCGGGTGCTGCAGTGATCTTGTGACTCCAAATCGAAAAGCATCCCTGCCCCTCTACTCCTCTTTGTCACCCGTGAAACCGAGGAGAGTCGTGGGGTCTTGTTTTATCAGGAATTCTCTTTTTGTGAATGAGTCCCTTGAAATAGTGAAATGTGTGAACGCCAAAAGAGCCCGAGATGCAATAAGCCCCCAGCAGCCTGCCCCATAACTGCTTCCTTCACAAAGTGGTACCCAGGCCGAGGGCAAAGAACGGAGGTGTGCACATGAGGTGTAAGTTCTTTAGACTGAAGAGCCTTGCAGTCATTGTTGAGTACCAGTAAGAACAGCAGTGTCACCATTTTGTCACTAGAAGGTAATGAAAGCCAATTCTCAACCTATTTCTCGAATTTTTCTAGATAATTGAAAGCAGGGCTTGTCATATTTTTCTTTCTTCTCCTTTTCGATTCTTTCAAAAGCACACAAAGCAAAAATAAACCCTATTCCTGATCCTATATATCAAAGATGAAGAACCACACACCCCGTCTTGTTCACAGATGTGTAACCTACTGGGCAACCCCAGAATGGCTGATAGTGCAGGCACCATCCTCTCAGGGGAAGGCTTCTCGGAGCGCATCTACATAACAATTGCAGTGTTTCCTTCTCTTTCTTTTCAGCGGACGTGAAACACAGAGTCAAAGAAACTGTGCTGGCCTGTATCCTGGCTCTCTCTATTCAGTCCTGCCTTCTTCTTCTCCCGCCTGCTCATTAGTGGGCCCCAATTTGTACACACAAGCCACCTCCCTGCCCCCAGCCAGCTCCAGCAGTGTGAAAAGAGAAAGCCTCCAAGTTTCTGGGCAGCCCATCCGTTTGCTAAGGTTCATTTTAGCTAATCCAGACATCCCGCACAGCAGGGGGGAAACTGCTGTATCTAGTGGAACAAGAGCATGAATAATTAAAACTCCGTTATTAATGAACTTCCAGTCGTTATGTAAATGAAACTGATTTCAAGTCTAATTTGTCAGCCTGAATTCTTTTTCTGTTCTCCTTTTGTCTAGGACATGAACTCATCATAATGGACTTGATAATAAAATACCAGTAGACATGCTGTGTGCAGTGCCGATCCGAGTTAGGGCTTTTAGCGTGGTTAATTGATACAGTTACTCCAGGACAAGTCTATAAGGCACTTTGTATGGCTGTACATCTTAAAAGCCGCTCTTTCTGCCTTTGACAGGCTGCCTATTCTCCGCACAGCCTTCATTATCATTTACCTTTCCGTGAGGGGTGGCATACAATTACTGCCCAGCCAATAGTTTCTTTGGCAATATCCATGATGTCCAAAGACAGCAGAGTTCAGAGAGGTCCAGGGGAAGGGAAGTCTGTCGTCATCTTAGAATGACAAATAGCCACCAGGAGAGAAAGAAGAAAAGGAACAGTTGACAAAGCGCAAGCCTACTATGTCCCAGTCCCCTAATGTTCCGCCATCAAATGTCACTCATGCTATTGGTGGCATTGTCCGAGTGACAGCCTGATGTCAATGTTCCTATCTTGGCTTCATTGTCCACAGACCCTGTATTGTTGGGGAAATCTCCTAGTGCTAGAGTGGCAGCCTCAATCCTGCAAGCTGATTCTTTCCTAGTGACAGAGCTTACACGGTGCTGATGCGTTCATGACACAGAAATACTTTCCAGTCATATCAGCTCCTTGATGGTTGCAAAATCTACAATTTTAGATTTAGATTCTGAGAATGCATCTATGTTGTGAGGGCAATGGACAAATAAGATAAAAGAAATTAGGGCCTGGAATATAATAATCTATATAATTTTATAAATTGTAAATTAGCATAATTTTACTTGTTTGAATAGATCTGCTTCCTTAAATCGCTAATTTTGTTTTGTGTTTAGAAAGAAAATGGTTTTTGAGTCACAAAAAAATCTGTCTTTTAAGCTGCCGGTGCTAGTGATATGATTTTTGCTAATTTAATAGATTTCTTGCTCGGAAACACAGTGTACATGCCAAACTCAAAATTTCCTTAGAGATTGCTTGTGCCAAGTACTAGCAAGCTCTAGAACGTCCAATGTGTGTCTACAGGTCCTTGGTATCCCAGAACTCAGAGAGGTAGTGTTTCATGGCCACGCTCGCTCCCTGTTGTTAGTTTTGTGGCCTTGCTTTGTTTATGGTACTGAAGAGTAAACCATCCCCTAATCGCTTTTGTCTAAACACTGAAAAATGGAGATGTCAGTGTCTGCTTGAATGATGTCATCAACCCAGTAGGGAACCTCTCATTAGCAGCTCATTCCACACACATTCTCCATAACCTAAAATGGTCCAGACCCTGAATAAAAATAGGACAGACAAAAAAATTTAGAAAAAAAAATTTATATCATAAAAAGGCAGGGTGAGGAGAGAAAGCAGAATTAACCAGTAACTGTAACACAGTATGGTAGGCACCACGATCAAAGAATCTGTGGTGTATTCATTGCATAAAATGGCACAGAACGCATTGTGACTGCCAGTGGGGACTGACTGAGAAGCCAACGATAATGGCACTGGGACCTATCTCTTCTGCATGTATTGACTATTTGGGAACCTATTCTATATGAATGCACATCTTCTTAGACTGAGATGGGGGGGAGCCTAGGGCTTCCCATAGGGCCCGGTATCCTGCACCATCTTAAGGAAGCAGAGGGAGGGTGGTGGGGTAGTGGGGGAGCGGGAGGGCCGGGAACAAGGGGAGTAAATGTAAATTTTTCTTTTAACAATAAAAAAAAGGAAAAAAAATGGCACAGAACTAAACGTAAGCGAAGCCTAAGAAGCCGGGAAACATGATGCCTTCTGGAAAACTGTCTTTCTCTTTGTGTCTCTTTTTTTTTTTTGCATATTTTGTAATACGCAAACTATTACATAGCTCAAGTTGATGGCTCATGTTCCCAGGTGCCAGGTTCTCCGTCTCCCGGGTGCACTGAGTCACCCTCCATGCCTCAGCAATTTGAAAGTATGTTTCCTTTTCATGATCAAAGTCCAAGGTGAAGGTGTGGGTTAGATCAATTCAGTTCCTCACAGTTTCACAGGAACTGGACTGGACCGTGACATCACAGCAGGGATGGCCCACGCTGGTGCCTGATGATTCACTGTGACCCTGCCACTGACTGCTCTGCCCATTTGTCATGCATGGAGGAGATTTGTCTCCATTGAACCTGTGCCAATATGGCCTTTCTCAGCTTCTCATTGTGAAAAATTCTTAGAGTATCTAAAACAAGGGAAATGAACCTAACAGCTACCCATATTACTATAATAATAATAATGATGATGATGATGATGATGATGCAGAAATAAGTGAAAGATGTGTGACGGTTAAAATGCATATTTCTCTCTCACACACACGTGAATGCACCCAAGCACACAGTCTTTCTGCCTTCTCTGGAGACTGTAGCTCGTGGGACAAGCAACTCCATTCGTTCTAATTCCAGCCAACTCCAGGAGTCATAAAAATACGTAATTTGAAATTAAAGTCAATTAAACTACGTTGCTTCTCCAGAACGCTAAAAGGAAAACACACATAAGTAATAGAAATCAATTATTGTGTATTCCCAGTCCTGTTCTTACCAACCAGAAAGGTGATCGATCGCTCTGGAGACTTCTACAGGGTAATTACTGTTCATTCTTCAGAAACAGCAATGCCCTCCTTCGTCTCCTCTCTCACAGCCTTGCACAGCTACTGCCCTGAAGAAAACAAATAAGCTGTGTGAATTCTACTTAGGTTTGGATTTTGTTTGTTTGCTTAAATTTTTTTGAAAAAATAATCCAGGGAAAAGACTGGAAGAAATTTGGCATTGTGCATAATGAGTACAATAAGATTCTTAACTTAATTCCTTCTGTGTCTCAAGGCTACAGTACTTTGGGGTCCATACTTTCTTCCCATCATAAGTTCCTCTCAGAAACAAATTCGGTCAGGGCATGCAGAAGGGGTATTGCTGCCTTGAAGTATTAAAGGAAAATCATTTTCTTGTGGATGTTCGTTCACTTAGAAGAATGGAGTTTGAAAATAGTGGGCACGCAAACAGTGTGGGTTAATTAAAAACTTTAAATAACCAGTTTCCTGCTAAATCCCGCCCCTATCTCTGGAAAGAAGAGGAGAAAAATAAAGAGTAAAAATAAAGGTCGCTATCCTAAAAAGCCGAAGGAACATAGCAAGAACTCCTGTTGCAGTCCAGAGGGAGGCTAGCTTATGTGTGTAAGTTACCTAGCTGACTTCTACTGACTTGGAAATTAAGATCCCAGAGCCTTGCATGTAGGGAGAACTGGACTTGATCAAAATAGACTTAATAAACCCCATTGTGCCCATAGGCCCCTGATGTGATTTCCTGCCCATCCATGACCAATTGGTATTATTTTTTTTCAGTGACTGGTACTTTTGTGAGCAGCATTGGGGTTTCTGGGAGTGATTAGCACTTTTCACTATTGATTGACAGGTTCAAACAGAAATGAGACAATAGGAGGAGCCATTAGGAATGCAGATGTGCGCTCGGTGTTTGAAGGCTTTGGGGTTTAATAGAGAAGAGCCATATGTAGAGAGAAAGGAGTCTGTATTAACAGTGTGAACACACGAGGTGCAAATTAACCTTTTCAAACTAAAAAACTATTTTTTTATTTCAATTATTTTAGAAAATCATACCAATATGAAGTAGTAAGCTTTTAAGAGTTCTTTCTAGAAACTTCTCATGCCACCCATGGATATAGTCAGCTCCTTTCTTTAGATACTTAAGACCAAAAGATTTAAAATCTTAGAAAAATCCTCAGTGGTAACGATTTAGATTTCTGTGATTTTTCTCACAGAGTAAAAAATCTCACAGAAAAAAAAAAACTACACTAAACAACAAAAATCATCATTAACAACAACAACAGAAACAACAGAAGCCACTAAGTATTGTTTTTCTAAGAAAAGCAGAGGGATGAACACTTCATTATATCCACGAATGATACCATAGGGAAATAATTATGGTGAATGATTCTAGCATTGACCAGTAATTGATAATTGGCCACGAATAATTAGAGGAGAGTATCTCCACTGGTATAAATTATGCTAATAGCCTCAGTCTTGTCCCTGGATGCTGATGTTGGTTTCTTATAAGTAATTTTGTTTTAAATTTACATTATAAATTTAGCATACTGCATTTGAAAATCTAATCTTGTTTGGCATCAAAGCAAAGCGGGATTATGCGGGATTGAACGTGCGTAATCAGAGGAGAAAAATAAGAGGGATCCTCTGCATGTGCTGGACGACTTCTGGGAAAGGAACGTTTCCGTGAACACACTGCACACCGCCTCCGCTCGTTAAAGCTGAGGAAGACGAGTCACTTGAAGTCACCTCAGCCATTTGAATGAAGGCCTTTCTGATACTTCATGAGCTGTTCATATTTCAAAGACGTTAGCACAAATCCAATACCCTGGGCACGGAATAATCGCAGCCGTCTATTTCTATGCATATCCGGTATGAGACTCGGAGGCAGGCTGCATTTCTGAGTGTGTTGCGACTAATTTATGCCCAGTTTTCATCAGCCTAGCATTTTTTCGTTTGTCAATTGACATACAATGTTCTGTAATTTGTGTGCTCAGTGTGTTAATATATACTGCGAGAGAATGGGAAAATCCAGTGGATCACAAAAACAAACTACAAGGAAGTCTCAGGAGAAATAAGAAGGCAAGAACAGCGGTGTGTGGTGGCCCAGACCTATGACCATAACAACTCAGGAGGTTGAGGCAGGAGAATCTCAATGGTTTTGAGGCCAGCCCATCTAGATCCTGAGTTCCAGATCAGCCCATTTTACATAATACATGGTCGTCTCAAAGAGGAGAAACCTGATGCAATACTGCCCAGTGTCAGGATTGTGTAGGTTGTTAATATTATTAAGTATATTAATAAGTCACACCACCCTGGATGATATAGTTTAGCAGAATCACTGAGCCGGTCATCAACGCCTGCAGTCTGTGGTTCTCACACTGGACTGCAGCTAGAATTGTAGGGAATCCTATAATTGCTAAGGTTTGGGCTAGAGGTATGGTAGACTACTGGTTCATGATGAGCTGTGCTCTGAGAACCATCCGACCCAAAAAAGGGAAAGAGAGAGGGGGAAGGAGAGAGAAAGAAATGCAAAGGGAAGGGAAGGGAAGGAAAGAAAAGAAAATTGCTAAGATTTCAGTCCCAGGCCACACATGAAATCTCTCTCTCCCTCCCTCCCTCCCTCCCTCCCTCCCTCTCTCTCTCTCTCTCTCTCTCTCTCTCTCTCTCTCCTGCAAAATTTGGAGGCCAGTTCTGTAAATTTGGCCTAATTTGATACGAAGAAACCCCAGTCTGCTGTCTCATATGGTTAGAAGTAATGGCAGCCATTTTGCCATTGATATCAGGGCCCATGGCTCCTCTCTACCCTGTCTGGATCTGGTCAGCACACCCTGGGCTTCTGTTACTGTGGCTTACAGCCTGTTTTCCCTTGTATACTCCTCCATCCCACAAATTACTGAAGACCAACCGTTACCTCCTGAGTTTTCAGCTCTCGTTCGATTTCCTGTATTTATCTTTACCATCTTATAACCACAAAAAGTGTCAAAAGTTGCCTTTTCGACGTTAGCTATTTCCTTCCCTTTATCTGAAACCCACAGGCAGCACTATTACTTTCTTCAATCTTCAACCAAGGGCTAAGGTGAGATCCTCAGTGATTTTATCTCATTAGAGTGGACTGTTCTCGGGTTCTCCATTGCTGCCTTCTCGCGGGCTAATGGCTTCCCTGTCTGAAAACGTTAGCTTTCTCACGCCTTCTCCTGCTCATTATAAAGACCTCATTGCGGTGTTTCCTAAGTAGACGGATCGTGCCCATTTCTTCTCTAGCCCTCTATTTCTGAAGCATCCTTCAGTACCCAGCTTTCCCTCGCCTTAGCGCAAGAAGGAAGTTAGTCACCTGTGGATTGAGTGCAAGGCTTAATGAATGCTTCCCATCAGTGAGTGGCCTGCAGAAGGAGCTCACACAACAGAGTGTGCTGGGGGATGGTCCAGGACACGAGCCTCTACAGTTACTGGGAACACTGCAACCTGTAGAAAAACACGTGCTGAAGCGTGGTTCAATATCGCAAGCATGTAAAGCCGAGTTCTGATCCCCAGCACCCGTGTGAAAAGTGAAGCCCAGGACTATAATACTAGCACTGGAGACATAGGAATAGGTGTAGCCCTGGATCCTGGTAGCTGGTTAGTCTTACCAAATCGGTGAGATTTGTGACAAGTGAGAAATCTGTCTCAAATAAAAATGTCAAAAGTAGATGAAGAACGATACAGGAAGTCACCAACCTCTGGCCTTCACATACATGTTCACCCCCCCGATACGTGCACACAAATACATACATATTAATCACATAATATTTACATATACACACACACATAAAAGTATCCCATCTTCTTTGTAGGTACATTATATTTTTGGACAACGAAATACATGTGCATGTTATACAATTATATTTGTGGCCTGACCTCGATCTACATAAGTGAGCCATTACACATGTATACACTATGCATATATTCAAAAGATGAAGAAAAAGAAGAAAAGCATCTATGCTGTGCTCCTTAATCTTTATTCCCCTGCCATCCCCCCCATCTCATTCTGCCCAGATGCAAGCAGCTTACACTGAGTGAGAATCATCCGAAAACCCAAGAAGAGAAGTGAGACTACACATATTTGTACACTTGTTCTCTTCATCTGCGTGTATGAACTCAGAGCCTACTATCAGAGCAGTTATAAAACTGGTGACCCTTCTGCCTGCCCCTCTTGCATCCTGTATAAACAGACCCTGCAGAGCCTATCGCTCTGCCTCTTGCTGTTCGTTCAAAGCCCTCCTCACTCTTTCCCTTCCATCAAACCCTAGCTTTTACCAGCGGCTCTTTCCGGCACTCAGCTATTTCTGTTGGCATCTTAAGGTTCTTGTCTGCAGCCTTCTCTTACGCCCTCCCATCCTTTTGGCCATGTCACTAGCTTATGTTTTTATCCATTTCCTTTCTAAACTTAATGGTTTTTATAAACGGTACTGGGAATAGAACCCAGGCCCAAAATTTACTTCTTGCCATGATGCTTTTCTTTGACAGCTTCTCACACATTTGTCAAGGAAAGAAATATACACAAAGATTTTTAAAGCCGGAAAACATACATCCCAGAGGAACATCCTTTTCTATGTAGGTTTGCTGCACATCCAAGCTACAAGACACGTGAAAGTCTCACGATTGTGTGTCACTAACACAGAGCGGGAATCGTTACTCCAGGGCAAAAGCAAGATTGATTTGCTACAGTTTTTAAAGGTGTGCTAGTAAAAGTGGTTTATCTAACCATTTTCATTTGTTAATTTTGAATGAAGGCAATACCATTCAAAGTTGTTTCTGTGTTTATAGAGACTATCAGGTTGACTGCATTCAGATTGGGAATTTGGACAAATCTAGGTTCAAGTTCTGAGAATATTCCTAACCTCCAACAAGTCGCCTGGTCTCTCACCTTCACTCATCGGAAACAAGAGAGTTGAAGATTTTATCTTCATGATGTTTTAGTTGTAAGTAAGCTAAGTTCTGTTAAGCAAATTGCAGATTAGCGACACAGGACCTCTGTGAATGCTGGTTGATAATACTGTGATGTATGAATCTTATGAAATCTCATTAAGTACCTGGGATATTTGCTTGTATTGTTAATCCCACAGATGCAAGAAGATTCATGGCTAAATTAATTGAAGCAAGATTTTTTTTTAATTAGTGTACACAGGCTATAACCCTCTAAAGGTGGGGTTGAAGAGATCAGCATTGGACATGGGGTAGATAAGGTCTTTTCTAGTGCAGGAGTAGGGGTCTCTAAATAGGGGATTCAGAAGGCAAATGAGTGGGTTACAGAAGCAGAACATAAGCAAAACATTTTGGTCATAACAATCGACTGAAACAAAGGCATGCTTGTAAAGTGGTCGTAACAAGATAGTCATATTAAGATGGTCATAATAACCTTTTAAAACAAAGGCATGGTTGCTGTTTCCTGGAACAAACAGTACAGAACCATTTTTAGTTCAGGTTACAGGTAAAGCCCAGCCCAATCCTTGAGAAACAGGTTTAATCATAAACAAAATTGTATCTAGTTTGTCTTTACTATAGGATGACTTTCAAGCCTAAGATGGAGGGAGAGTGGTTCATCAATATTTCTTGGACAACCATGAAGGGTTTGGTTTTGTTTTGTTTTTTCAAGACAGGGTTTCTCTGTAGCTTTTAGAACCTGTTCTGGAACTAGCTCTCCTAGACCAGGCTGGCCTCGAACTCTCAGAGATCCACCTGCCTCTGCCTCCCGAGTGCTAGGATCAAAGGCGTGCTCCACCACTGCCCAGCCCAATCTTTGTTCTTTAGCATACCAATACAAAAAGGATTTGCAACTTAATATTTGATATATACTTTCCCTAGTTTTCCTCCAAGATGATTTTGAGATGAAAAACATCGGAAAGCAAATGTTCAAAGATCAGATCAGTAATCAGCCTCTGTAGTCACTAGATGTCAATACAATGTTTATCTGGAAGGCTTAATAATGACTCTCTAGTATCCTCTTCAACGGTTAAATAATTCATCTTCCTTTTAAAACTGTCCAATATTAAGAAATCTCTGAGAAATGTGTTCAATATTATATGAATGAATATAAAATTCACCCCACTGTGCAACGTGTCAAGTCATAGACAGTAGATATAAGTCCGAATTACCATGAACAGAGAATAATTGTTTAAGAATAAGACAACTGGATACATTTATTACAGTCTTTAGAAGTAAATTAAAACAGTAAGGTTGTTTTGTATTTGCTCATTTTGGAGGAGGTGTTACCACACTAGCTGCTGTTTATATAGAGAGGGGCAGACTTCTCACACAGGCTTCACCTCTTGCAGATTGAAAGCATTGTTGAATAAGAATGATTTTGAGCCTGAAACAAATTGAAAGTGGCGAGAAGAATGTGTTCATGAACGGAATGTAATTGCCCTAATTGTGCTTCTGCTGTTACTTTAGCTGCAGAAACTGCAAATGAGATCTTTATTACTTAACTTGGGTAGGACCTGCATCTTTTCTTTCCCTTTAGAGCTGACACCTTACCTTATCACAGCTACAGTAGCCGTTTAGAAGGAGACACCATCTAAAGTATTTCTGAGCTAATTTCCTCCAGGATATTGGCCGGTTTATTAGTGATCTGGGTAGAGATAACTAAATCCTGTCCCCAGTCCAGTTCATGAGCCTCTGGTATTTACTCTCCAATCTGAAACTCTCCGACTTCAGGCTACAACTTTTTCCCTAAACATTAAATAACTCTTATATTTGAAAACACCGTGCTGGTACTGAGAAATGAAATTCAGCTCTTTCCTTTTAAATTAGGGGTCATAATTCACAGGAAAAATAGGGAGGAAAGAAACTCAAAAACTGTCAAACAAAAATAAAACATATTTAATCAATATGGAGTGTGAATAGATTTGTGTTTTTCTTCCAGAGTCCAACAATTATTTTATTTGATTTTTTTGTTTTCTGCTCCAATTATCTATCATTAAATCCTCTGCTCATCAGCGCCAAATGGGCTAACTGGAGAACCTGAAAAACTCAAGCACCAGGATGTGAGCCTTAATCTCCAGGATATCCACCTCCCAGTACTTACCACTGCCTCTTGTAACGGTAGAAGCACTGCTACATCGCAGAAAAGGACATTTCCTCCCCAAAGACAGCCTAACAAGCCTCTTTGGTTTTTGTTTGTTTTGTTTTGAGTTGGCTTGCTTTTCCATCCACATTTCATGTTGGCAATATTTTAATTAAAAATTCAACATCACATGTTACATGTCTTAGGAATGAAATTGAGGATGAATTGGGAATGAACAGGACAGGAAAAAAAGGCGAACTGAGGACAAGGAGATCTATTGAGCACCCACTCATTTCTTCCCCAGTCACTGCTAGAAATGCTGTTCATTATTAGAACACCATCGCCTGTCATGGGAGCTAGAGGGGTCGGTGTAAGTGGAGATGAAGGAGCAGGAAAAGGAGAACTAATGATAGAATAGTAAGAAAGAGGGGAGGAGGAGAAGTTGGTGTGAGATGACTAATGAGGAAAAATAGATGGCGAGGAAGAGGTGGAGGAGAGAGCAGAAGAGGTGGAAGTCCTCAGGAGGTAGAAGTGATGGAGAAAGATGTGATATCAAGACATGTAAATGATTTTTAGAGTTCATTCAGATTAATGGAGATGCCTAGGATGACAGACTAGCAGTGGTCCAGTCCTTACATTCTTAACAAAGAAGGGTCTCTGTGCTAAGCAAAATGGTGAGCATGATGCACAGCAGGTCTCCAGACATTTGAAGTATGGCCAGTTAAACTGAAACACGCTGGACCTCTTCAAGAAGGTCTGTTTCCCAACGTTGGAACATGGAAAAAGAAGAATGAGGAATATATCCTTGATTCTTTTTATGATGATTCTACATTGATGTAATAATATTTGGATGAATTTAGTTACATAGAATATATTTTAATGGAAAAAAAGAAGAATATATTTTAATGGATTTTCCCACTTAATACAATATTTATTATAGATTTTTCACAGATAGGCTTTGTTTGTTGAGGTATGTTTCTTCCACTCTGCTTCTTCAGGACGTGTATCCTAAAGGGTTGCTGATTTTCTCAAAAGCCTTTTTCTGCATCTGTCAAAGTGACCGTGTGATTTCTGACCTTGAGACCATTTGTGTGACGTATCACAGTTATTTATTTGGATGTATTGAACCATCTCTGCATCCCTAAAATAAGCCAACTTGGTCATTGATGAATAATCCCTCAATGTTTTCAAGAATTTGGTTTGCAAGTATTTTGTTGAGAATTTTTGCATCTATGTTCAGCAAAGATATTGGTCTGTAGTTTAATTTTTGTTGTGTCTTTATCTGGTTTATTGGTATCGTGACAATACTGGCTTCTTCAAAAAAGTTTGGTGATGTTTCTTCCTTTCCTGTTTCATGGAGAGTGTTGAGAAGTGTCGACACCCATTTTTTATTTGAAGGTGTCATAAAACCTGGTCTGTGTGTTTTGATTTTTCCATTTATTTAAAGTGTTTTTTTTATTGTTCAAGTCCTCCAGAAAAAATTATGCCACTAGGTCAGAGACTATGGATGACCCCTATTTCCATCTGGCAAGGAGAAGCCTCTTGGGTCCAGGGTGAGTTCAGCTCTCTCTCAGCATCAGACAGGATTTGGCATTTACATCCTTTCTGTCTCTCTAAAAATGCTTAGGAACCACATCTGCTTTCTTAGTGAGGTGGTAGAAATGCTCAGAAAGACTACATTAGAACTGAGTCCTTCCGATTTAATGATCCTTGGGGCTTTATATCCCCACACATGCACACCTATACATTATTATATGTCCCTCAGGATCACAGCAATTTGTGGAGAGTCAATCCTTCCTTGGGAAGCTTGCAAATATGTTTATTTAATAATAAAGTTGTTAGATGTTACCTTTGACCTGGTTGGGGATGCTACTGTGATAGGTCAAAGTCCACTGATACAGGCCCTTCCCAGGAGCATGCCTGCAAACCAAGGCTACGGCAGCCTGTTTGGTTTTGTTCTTTTGAAACATGCCTGTCAGCAAAGTGCAAACTTTGTACATCTTGAATGACATTCCCAAGAAACACCGATGTCCACACCAGCCTCAAGAGAAGGCTCGGAGATAGCTAAAAGATTCCTTGAGTCTTACACCACACACAGCTCTAGTTTAATACTGTGAATCTAGAGAATGAAAACATGCTTTTCAAAAGAAAAATACAGTTTCATGGGTAGAATCGTGGAACCTTCCTCCCATCGGGCAAAGGATGAGTGTGTTTGTTTTCACATTGCACGCTGAGCTAAAGCTCAAAAGTGAACCATTTGCTCAGATGGGGATGCATAGCTGAGGGGAGGTGGGCACTCACACAATGCAGATGTCCACGGGGCTGTTAAGCTCCTTAGGGATTTTCCCTACTGGTGGAAGTTATTCCCACAAGAGAACGCCAAGAATAACTTGACCTGGTCATCTTGGCATTTGGGGGAAAAAAAAAATCATGAGGGAACTTGAACAAGAGGCTGCACAGGCAGAGCAGAGAATCAGAAAAACGAGAGTGTGTGCCATCTCTAATGTGGGGCTCCCGCTGTGGCAGGCTTGATCAGGACAGAGAAAACTTTTATTTGGATGAGAAAGAAATATTTTAATTTGGGCTCCATAGAATGCTCTAATAAAAGGACGAAACGACAGCTTTACTAGACAAACCATGGAATATGCCTGAGTCTAGGGACAGGGAAAAAGAAAGCCATTATTATGTCTGCCTGTCTCACTACTAAAAAGGTTCATCTCTTTAGTTTTATTTTAACCCATGCCCTAAAGGGCCTAAAATACTACCGAGCCCATAATAGCTGGTCAATAAATACTTGTTTAAGTGAATGAATCTGACGCAATCTAGCTGAAAACAATACTTGGGGGGGGGATCCCTTTTGTCTCCATGAAGTCTAACGTGTTCAGTAAACTAGACACAGGTGGTGTGGGAACGATGTCCGTGCTCTGCCTTGAGCACGGTGCTTGGTAGGTAAGGGGAGCGTGGCTGATCATTTTCACAAATGCTGTCCATTTCAGAAATTACAGAGTCTCGTCAAAGCCCCGCATGCGGCTAGGCAATCAAGGACTCTTATATTCTCCTTGCCGAGAGACTCAAACGAGGGCTTGTGGTGCCTAAAATATTTCCTGTGCTTTGGAGTTATTGAATCTTTTCCAGTCGGTAAGCTCCTTAGAGTGAAATTTCTTCTGTCGTCCGTGGCCAATTACCTTTGTTGTTTCAATTACTGGTCATTTTGTTCGAGATTGAGTTTGGAGCATGATGAGCGCTTTGCATCGTTACTTTATGTAAATTCAAGCGACAGCAAGAAAGATTGTCATTCTCACAAAGCTACAAGCTACCATCTGTGTGCCTTCTAACCTTTGCTGAGAAAATGCCTTGGTGGGTAGTAAGTGGCCCTGCACTGAAGCCAAGGCCTAAAATCGACCAGGGGCAGTCCAGTTCTTCGTGTGGACTGCAACAGCATTCCCGTTCTGTTCCTCTCATGTGCTAGAGCTTGCTGACACCAGTTGCTGTTCTGTAAAACTGGGGATAAGACAAACTGTTAAGCATCTAGATTTAAAAAAAAAATCCTGCCCAAATACTTTAAAAATGATTCTCACAGCAGAAGTCACTGTTGCTTTCAAAATATAAGGTGGTGTTGGTCATTACCAGATGTGAATTTGGCCAAAATGATGGGTGCCTAGTCAGCTCCTTCCCCTTCACAGCTGACCAGCTCAGTTTAAGATGAGTCCTCCCAGCTCTTCTTCTTTCTGCGCTGCCTCATACCTGTTGCTCGGAGATGCCAACCAGTCTCTAAGTAACGCAGTTGAGCTGTTTTCTCGAGATTTTACGAGCGTGTATGTATATTTTAGAATGTTTTATGAAATGGAATTTGGCATCATTAGCTTTTTATTTGTTCATTTGTTTCAAGGTTAGGCCAGTTTTGGTTGACAATCTTCTACCATCAGATGGAGGCTGGGGAAAGGATGGTACAGCTAACTATAAGAGACTGCTGGCTTCCCCCCATGTTCTGCCAGTACAATCAAGGACTTCTCAGAAATAGGAGTGTTGCTCTGAGGGAGCAGACGGGCTCCAATGTACAGAAGACTTAAGTCATAAGGAGGAGAGGTCTAAGCAAATGTGAGTGAAATGGTAGAAAAAGAATAAGGTTTAAGGATGAGAAATTGCTCTCAAATGTCACCTTGACCCAGTAGTGGCTTTCCAGGGGTATGTGCTCAGAAAAAAGATCGAGGCTGTCACAACCTGGGAGGAAGAAGCACGTCACTGCCACTGGTGAAGGCAGAGGAGCCAGACACACGAGCCCATGTGCTTCTGTTTCTATTTGGGGGCTAAGTTTCTCTGTTATATGAAGAAAAATCTGAATGCGCTCAGAGGAGGCAGAAATTCCTAAATGTGAGAGAATCCCACCAGTAGCACTGTCCAGGAGCTGGATGTCCTCTGAATCTTTCTCCAGAGGAGGAAACTCTTCATACCAGACATCTAAAGCAAAGGTATAGCTTGAAACTTCATACACTGGAAGAAGAAAGCGGGAAAAAATACAAAGCTTTGCAAAACAGACCACATCTTTGAAGTCTCCATTTAGACTTTTAAGATCCAGACTAAACTGTCAACACAGTGGCCGGGTCATTTTAGGAAGTAAGAAGAATGAGGCATAGGATATTGACCAGAAATATGTATTTACATATACATATATGTATATGAAGTAAATATTCTCCCATGCTCCAAAAAGAAAAGGATGAGCCATGACCACTGAGGATATGATGTTCTTCCCTTCCTCTACGGTGCACCCATCTGCCGGGCCTCTTCATAAGACCCCTTCTCCTCTTCTTCCTCCTCCTTAACGCTCTCTCTAGGGATAAAAGTGCGTGTGCATACATCCCTGTCATCATCCTTTCCAACTTGCCTTTTCCCACCTCATAATCTACTGCATTGTCTTCCCTGGAACTCTCACAAAGTGGCTATTTCAAAGAAACTCACCGTCTACCTTAAAATGCCTCATTAAACATTGCTCACTGTTGGCTTTCTGGACTGAATGTTTGCTTCACTGGGGCGACAATATACCTGACCACAGAAACTTAAGGGGGTGTCTGTGTTGGTGGAGAAGGCATAGTAGCAGGAGTGGGAGGCAGCTGGTCACATCGCATCAGCACTCAGGAGGCAGAGAGTAAAGAGCGTTCATGCGCAGTGATCTTTCTCCTTTACAGGCAATCTTAGACCCCTTGGTCTTTCTTCATCCCCTCAATCAACTTAATCTTGAAATACCTCTAGCATAGACATGCCCAAAGCTGTCTCCTAGATGATTCTAGATCCTGTCAAGGCCAGTCAATACAGTCTGCCTGTCTCTCCTGGTGCCATTCCACTGTTTCTTGTCGAGTGAACAGTCACAATTCTCAGACTCCTCTTCAGTCCCTCCTGATATGGCTATGAGTTGTCTTTTTTCCTTTTTTTATTTTTATTTTTAATTTTTTTGATAATTTCATCCAGAAGTACTATAGTTACATTATTTTCATCCCTCCCTCTCTCCTCACCAACTCCTCCCATGTCTTCCCTTTATTTTCTCTTAAATTGATAACCCCGCCTTCTTTAAGTATTTCTGTTAGATGTGTATACACGTGTATTACATCTATAACGTCCTGACTCCATTTCGTGTTCCTGCTGTACATGTATATTTAGGGCTGACCACTGGGGATTGGAAAACCCATTAGGAGTCTTGTTCATCAGTAACTGTAGATTTCCTTTCAGACGAATGTCAACCTTCGTGTTCCAGAGTTCTGATCTAAAGAATCTCGTCAATCCCATAGATTAGACTAAGAGCACTCAAATCGAGCAACCCAATTGCATGTCTTTTTAATTATGATTGGCCTTTGTTCTGGCAAAAATATTCTAGTGAGTCTCACGCTTTCTTAGGCAAAACCTATCCAAATTAAAATCCACCTTGTCTGTCCAAAATCTTGCTTTTCTCTCTTCTCTCCAGATTGGCTGATCTTCATAGGTCCACCTTTATGCCATGGGGTTTACCCATCATGCATTGTGTTACTGTTTCCATGTGCCCGATCATATCACGTAACACGGTTCCCTGATGTAAACATTCATGCACATTTTACAGCTGAAAAAAAAGGGTGATGCTGAGGGATTGAATATCATGTTGAAACCAGGACTGCTACTGACATGCCAGGAAAGTCTGGACCACTCTTATGTCAATCTGAAGAGAAATGCCCAAGTGTAGGAGGCTGGGTGTGGATTTCCTCAGTTTCTGCATGGGTCTGGAATTACATGAGCCTACATCATAACTCAGTTTGTCAAAGAATATCTTCATAAATTGCAAAGACACAGTTCTGTGGCAACACATGACTTCTTTTGGGTAGAGAAGCATTTATACAACATAGATCCTTTCAAGATTGTCATGGAGCAACTTCCATGGCCCAGCCGTTCAAATGAAAGCATGAAGGGCTATGTCTGTGCAGAGTAAAGCAAATGCAGGTCTCCTTCTGAAATACACTCCCTGTTCCATCAGGGCCTTCCTCATATGTGATGAAGCCATGAAGACATAGCTCTTGAAATGTTACTCTGTGGAGGAAGTTGAGAGTTCATTTTTTAAAAAATAATTTTGTGGTTGGGGGTAACCACAACCTGAGCAGCATCAAGGTAGGTTGAGGACCCCTGTGCTAAGGATCTCTTTAGCCATTTCCCATTTCTTTTTTTTTAAAATATTTATTTATTATGTATACAATATTCTGTCTGTATATATGCCTGCAAGCCAGAAGAGGGCACCAGACCCCATTACAGATGGTTGTGAGCCACCATGTGGTTGCTGGGAATTGAACTCAGGACCAATGGAAGAGCAGGCAATGCTCTTAACCTCTGAGCCATCTCTCCAGTCCGAGAGTTCATTTTTAATTAAGTAGCCTGCCTAGGTCATGTTGTACCCCCTATTGTGGAAAACCACTAGAACCCTGTTGGGATATTTTTAGATATCAGTTCAGATCATCGTGCCATCCTGGGTGCAGCAGCATCTCATGGGATTCAGTCAAAGTTCAACGTGAGAAACATAAACGGGACAACTTGGCACTGTCTTTCAGACCAGAGAATATGAGTCATGTTTGAGGATTTTGGTTTTGTATTGTGTATCTATTTATTTTAACAACTATTTTAATCTGTTGTCTTAAAAAACAAAGAACAAAACACACCCCCACGCCTTTACCAAGGGCCTGTGTTCAACCTTTCACATGTCATGTAAAAATGATTCCTCGGCCGAATTGGTGAATTAGGACAAGAGAGAGGAGGAGGCACCATCTCAAACAAAAGCTATAATAGGAGAAAACTAGAAGGTAAGGCAGAGATAAGAGACCCCAGTTCTGGACGGGCTGGGCCATGCACCCAGGGCTCTAGCTGCTTCTGCAGGTGCCGTTGGCCACCACTACAAGGAGATTGTCCATGCACTTTAATTAACACCTCATCACTCTCACCCTGGTTGTCACCCAGCTGGCTAGAACAAGATGACACCTCCAGCTTGCACCGGGCTCCGTTCCATTTCCTTGGAGCTTATGGAGACTTGTGGCTCTTTTCGTGCAGCTGTGTGCTGGCCCTGGCATTGTATACTTAAATCTGTTTGGAAAAGGGGATAAGAACAGTCTGTCTCAAGTCCCTGGTGTTTAAGCCTTAAGCAGGTCGCAGCGACTATGGTCAGTGCTCCTTCTGGTTTGATTGGCTACGATTTGTAGTCATCATTAATAGCAGCAGGGCTCAAATTCCCCTTTGTAATAGCCTCAGGGAGGGAGACGCTCTGCGGCCATCGCTTTCCTGTGGCACAGAGCTGGTACTGAATGCTTTGAGCTTCCCTGCCCCCTTTTGCTTTGCGATTGGTGCGAGTCAGGAAAATGCTACTGGCATCTGCATACATTTATCTGAAGTATGTTTTCCCCCCTTATTTCAATGAAACAAAAGTTAGAAGCTACTGAATGTCTTCTGTCTTGTTGCACTTCTCTCTCAATTACATAGAAATGCCATGGTTCAGCTCTGCACAGTGAGCCTCACATCAGAATTCAAGGCTCTCCTGTTCTTCTATACAGACTGAACCATCGGCACTTATGTTGTATAAAGTAACAATTTTATTTTTCACACATATAAATTTTGTACTTTGTTCATATTCATCCCCTCCGAAATAATATTTTAATGTATCTTGTAGCCCATTTACTAACATGTACTTAGTGCTTGTCCCCAGTTATTGGCAGAATTCAGACAACATTTTAGAGACAAAGAATTACATAAGTCAAATTAATACTACTTCCTTAAAAATTATTTTACTGTAATTAATATAGTACTTGTACTTGCAAAGTAGAACCCCAAGGTTCTCTTTATGTATGCAGTATGTTTAAATAAAATTAGCATAATCAGAATTTTAAAATGCTTCATTTTATACTATATTCATTTCACACAACTGTAAAGTTATCATTATTAGCGTTATTCATTTCAAAACCAATAATATTATAAAAGACAGTGTAGACAGATTCTATCAAACACTGGGGTGGAAGAAGCAGGTCTCAGCCTGGCCTCTGCCACACAGAATCAGGCCAATCCACCTTGGGCCAACATCTGAAAACAATAAGTAACCACCCACAGCAACAGGAGGCATGAGGCCCTAACCTGGAATTATTAACTGCAGTTCTTTGGACTAAAGGAACCATAACACATAGAGGATAGGGTCATCTCTTATGAAATAGACAAGTCCTGACAAACTCCCTGGAGCATTATAAAGAGGAGACAAGACAACAGTTCAAGTAGTTAAGACAGGAAATACTCTTTATGGCAAAAGAATGGCGTTTACATGCAATCCCAGATCCATCAAAAACATTCTGCTGGCCGGTTATGTACCATCTGTTGTTGTCTCCATGACGTCTGTGAGTTAGGAGCATCTCACATTAAAAATCTTAATTTCAGAGCATACAAGTCTATTTTCCCTCTGTAGAACACAGATGGGATTTATTTTATCTGTTTTATGAGTTGATCTCACTGCATAGCCTAAGCTAGCCTCAAACTCATGACCTTCCTGCCCCATCCTCCAAAGTACAGGGATTACAGGCAGAAAAAGTAATACACACACACACACACACACACACACACACACACACACCATAAAGCAAAGACCATCATGGAAAAGAGGGGTTGCTTTTATTTAATGGGAAACACACACTTTATTATATGACCTTGATATAAAAAGCATTGCAGTCCAGACATAGTATTTTTTTAAAAACTCTACTTGCTTCATTATCATTATTGCCATAAAAATAAACTAGAAATAGCTAACATTTATTGCACGACTGCAAAGCCATTCTGTCAATTCATCTCTTCTTCAGAACAATATAGTCCGATACCTCGTCCAAGCTCCATTTCCTGCCGCTCTGGTGACACATTATCTGATAAAAGAGAGTTAGGGAAGAAAGAGTTTATTTTAACTCAAAATTCCACATTACACTCAAGCATTGTGGAGAAATCAGCTTGGCAGGAACTTGAGGTAGATAGCCACAGCACATCCGGTTAAGAGACAAAGGAATAAATGAACACATGGTTAGGCTCAGCTTGCTAATGCTGTCCTTACATGTCAGGAGCCCCTTCCTGCCTGGGTTTGCTGTCACCCATAGTAGTCAGGGCCCCCACCTCAATTAGCGTAATTAATATAACGTCTCCCGCAGACAAGCCTGTGTACAACCTCATCTAGTAAATCCCTGATGAGATCCTTTTCCAAGGAGATCTTAGACTGCCCCAAGCTGACAGTCTAAATTAGCCACCACTTGCTTACTTTTAAAATTAAACATCTTTTGTGGAAGGGGAAACTGAGGCAGAAAAAGACAAGCTATGTATTTCGACATTTGTGTTATTCCTTTATCTGTTAAAAGTAGCCATTACCCATAAAACCACTTGCTGAAATTGAAAATAGATACAAAGTAAAGGAAAGTAATTTGAACTTTGCCTACCTTCAAACACAGTTGTTCATTAAGTGATGTTTTTTAAAAAATATTCCCATTTAGTGAACCTTTAAACTTATTTAAAGTAGCTGCAGATTCTGAGACATTATTTTGCAATTAACAGTAGAGCTAATTGAGATTTCTAAACTCAGAAACACCATCATCAATAGGAAAATAATCTCACAAAATCCAGGCTTTCCAAAAAGAAAACTGTTCACGTTCTGTCAGATATCAAATAAAATCACGTGGGAAGGTTTTCTCCATCACGGTCCTGCAACCATGTGGGAAGAGAGAAAGAGGAGAAGCAGGCAACCAGCCTTTGGCATCCTCGCCACTACAGTGGCCATCCATTCCGTGTCGCTTTCCCGTCTCTGCTGAGACTGCGGGGTGGAGTTGTGGCCCTGAGCTCCAAAGAGCCTGTTCAGTTCAGACCTGTAACTGCCTGGGGCCTCACCACCTAGAACTGTTACCCAGAGCCTAGCCCCTCCTGTTTTGGAGGGAGAACAGCACTGAGTTTTGTCAATCTGGGTAACCTCATTTTCATCCCATTTAACTAGTGGAAGTTAATTGAACTACCTGCTGAGATCCCTGGCACATAGCTAAATAAGGTGGAATGAGGTTACAATGTTCCCTAACCCACTTCGGGCCCCATTTACCGTATGGGCTGGTTTATAAGGAGGGTCGGAAACAACCTCAGATTACATCCAGCTGCTTTGGGGTTATTATCAGTGACGATCCTGGTCCACCTGCTCCTGACTCCATCTCTTCCTAAATACTCAGCCCTCTCTCCTCTCTTTCCAATCTCACACACCTCTCAGTTTTTTTTCAAGCCAATTACCAACATATCCTTAGGACTTTCCCGCCCAGATCTGTATGTTCTGTTGATGGCTCCAGACATACTGTGTTCACAACTGCCGTTCTGGGCTCTTGTGCATGGCTGACAGACTACCTGAACAAGGTCAAATACAACAAGCCCCACCAGTCAGCCACTCTGCTTCTTTACTAAGCTATGACTACACTGACTAATGACCTGGGTCAACAGAAGCAGATCCTGGTTAATTCTGGTAGAAAGCAGATTAGAAGACTTGAGGATTTATCTAAGTGGTAGAGAAATTGCCTAGCAAGCACAAGTTTCCAACACTAGAAGAAGGAAGGTGAGGAGGAGGAGAAGGAGGC
>JAQHUG010000029.1:4517437-4528792 GCA_028555095.1 Dicrostonyx torquatus
GAAGGAAGGAAGGAAAGAGGTGACATGCATCTGTGGTTCCAGTTATTTAAGAATCTGAGGTAAGAAAAGACCAAGGCTTCAGCCTGGGCAATAGAGCAATCCCTAAGCACTCACTTAGTAACTAACTCACTCAGTGTTGCTGCAAATCAAACGTAGTAGCCTATACATGCTACAGTTTTGAAGTTCCTCTGAGATATATCCACAACTCTTAAGACTCAGTCTCAAGAAAGGAAGGGAAAGAAAGACAGAGAGACAAGAAAGGAGGGAGGGAGGGAGGGAGAAAGGAAGGAATGAGAAAGAAAGAAAGAAAACTTCATCTAGGATTGGAAGACAAATGGCTCACCACTTCAGGTAGTTTGTTTTCCAGTCCTTCCTCTCATTCCCACATTGAAACAGCACGGTAAATTCATTCTATGCTCACAAAAGAATACATTTTGCCATACTCTGTTTTGGTTAGGACTGGTCAAAGTGCTGTAGATATGGAAGCTCGTCCTGCAGCAGGCACCCTGTGATCTGGGATAGCTTCACAGACACTGATGCTTTATGCCTGACGTCTTACATGGAAGAAGTGAAATGTCTGCTTTATTTAAAAACATGTGTATATTCATGTATGTGTGCATATGTGTGTTCATCACAAATGCCTTGTTTCTTTCTCGTAGACACGATAACAGCAGAGCATCCAGCAGTAGTGCTCTGTTCATTTATATTTGTATAATCCAATATTTTCATTATATTTGAAGACACTCATCACTTTGTGTATACAGTTTGAATTACTAAAATTTCTAGAAGAGAAAGGAGGGAGATACACATTAAATGGGGATTTTATGTAAATCTCTGTGCAAAAAGACCAAAGAAGTGAAGCCACACATTAGATTCTACCCACTTTTTAAATATCAATTTTTCAAATAGTTCCGAATGTATTTTATAAGTTTAAAATTCAGTTGCATGTAAAAGTCTTTAGTCGATACGGGTAGTGTATTGACTGAAACCACGCGGGAATGAAAAATGCAATAAAACAGAAATACTTAGGTTATTGCTATGAAAAGAAAAAGCCATTCCAAATGAGAAATATTATACTTGGGCCTAGGCTCACCAAAGTCCAAATGTGTTTCTGGTTGGAAATGATCGCTGTGTGGTATTTAGACTTAAGAATGCTTTACTTCTTAGCTGGGAAAAAGTGACTTTGAGTGAACACAATCATCCTCAAAATTGGGAAAGAAGATCAATATTTTGGGTTTGGAAATAAGCTTTAGAAGCACATGTGGCATTTGATATTGTGGACCAGAGACAATTCTGAGCCCCCGACATAGAGGGCTCTGCTGACGTCAGTCCTAAACTTGCTTCACAGGGATGCATGAGCATCCTTAATCTGGTTCTCGTTCTCAGTCCAGAGTCAGGACAGGAAAGGCATTTACTCTAGAATGGAAACATCTGTAGGTAGCAGAAGTCAACTCTGCTGATGTCAAATTTATACTGGATTTTGTTTGGTCCTGTAATAAAGTCATGTATGATATGTACCCAATAAACAATGCCTGCAAAAAGGTTCGAAAAACAACAAAAAGCAGTGTGATCTACTCACAAGAAACAATCCCATTTATAGGTTATTTAGCTTAAAAAAAAAAGTAAGAGATACGCTAGTCAAACCTTGGTCATCAGACCTCTAAGAGATTTGGAGAAAATTTCAGAAGCAAAGAAACATATAAAAGATCTTCAGTGAGGCCAGGCAGTGGTGGCACATGCCTTTAACCCCAGAATTTGGGAGGCAGAAACAGGTAGAATCTCCAACTTTGAGGCTAGCCTGGTCTACAAAGTGAGTTCCAGGACATCCAGACCTAGCCAGAGAAACCCTTTCTCAAGGTCACAAGGGGAGGCCTCAGGGAAATGTCTTCGTAAGAATGTTTGGTAGAGACATTATCAGTTCCCAGCCCAGTAACCAATGTATCCCAGCAGTCCAAAGATAGATTCCCAGGGAAAAGAATGTTTACTGTTATAGATCTGAAGCTGCAAGAAATATTTTTTCCATACATCTCTGGCTACATGCCTATCTTTAATTCCAGGCCCTTGAAATTTTAGCTCATGAAATATTAAGATATGTTTGTGCTTACCTATTTTTAGGGCTGCTTCTCCAAAGGGCTCTGTTTGTATAATAGAGTGAAAAAAAAAAACCAGAGTGGATGTGTGTGTCTTCCCTTTGTTGGGATATGTGGAAGGAAGGGAGTGGAGGTTATTTTGGGGCGTGAGTTTGCCTCTGGTCAACTGAGACAGGTCAGTGAAGTCATTTCTATTTAAATCTTGGCTCTGTCATTCTGTGTGGAGCAAGCCAGAATTATCCAAAAGAAATCATAACACAAATCAGTAATAGCTGTCAGAGAGAGTATTACATGGGTAAGGGAGGGGTAAACAGGAGGGTCATACATAGATAGCAACACTGGTCAGCTCCTGGGTCAAACCAAGCGCTTGCCACCCAAACCCAAAGCCCTGGATTCTGTCCCCAGAATGCATACTTGAACAGCCTTGAGTGGTGCAAAGAGCTCACTGTCCTAAGAGTGGGGAGGTTGACACACCAGTCTGGCCTGTGGATCAGAGTAGTGAGAGACCCTGCCTCAAAAATGAAGTGGAGACGCAACTGGTAGATGACCACCAATGTTATCCTGTGGCCTCAGGTCCTATGCACACACGTACCTTTACGCATGCAAACACAGAGAAAATTCTAGTCTGTGTAGATCCCCCGCTTTGCCAAAAGTCTTATAGTTTTCTTCATGAGAAGTCTCTGCTCCAAGAGTAGATGCTATGGAGATGCCCTTAGTCTGAGTCACAGCACAGAAATAAAATGGAAATGTTGGAGGAGATGGATACTCCCAGAAGCCACTTGAACAGTAGTGGCTGGTTTCCCTTTAAGATCATATCAGAAAACTGGAGTCAACCTTCCCAAGCATGCCTCTCCATGTTTTGACAGGGTTCGGTGAGTTAATGGTACCCAGTTTTGCAAACTCTTTTACCTAAGTATCAATCGTACACATTAAGTTGGCTCTGTCTTGCCGGGAGTGTCAGATTGTCGTCACTGAAGGGACAGACTTGCTTCAATCAATCAGCAGTGGCATCCTTAGCAATTTCTCCTTCACCCTAAACTGAAGAAGATATTGAGTCTCACCTCTGGAGTCTGATATGTTTGTGTTTATCTTTTTTATTTTGCCAATTGTTCGTTATTTTACTTGCCTTTTGTATTTCTAGTTTGGTTTTCAAGACAGGATATCACTATGTAGTCCAGGCTGGCCTAGAACTCAAAATCTTTCTGTCTCGTGTTCCTAGGTGCCGGGGTGCCTTGAATGTGCTGTGGCCTGCCTATGCTTGTCTTCAATAGCCTAATTAGGAGTCTCTGAGTCCCTCCTCTGAGGATGGACAGGTTTCTCTTAAGTAGTTTTTCCCAGGACAAGATCAAATGTCCATTCAAAAGTCACACCATAAAACAATTTTACCATCATCGCTAATGTATTTTATAGAAATAACACAGTCACAATTTTATTGGTGGAGAAGACTTTAAAGATCACCTACAGCCTTATTTCATGTCATCAGGGAGGATAAACCTCTAAGAAAACAAATGAATTCCCCCCAAAAGCACAGAGTACTTTGGCTGTCAGTACGGGATGGCATTGAAAAGTCTGCAGGACTAGCTAGCCACCCTTCTCAGAACACCTACTAATGGATCAGGGAGAATCAATACCTTTCACAAGCCCCCTCACTTTCCGTTCACGCTGGGATATTTTAATACATTGGTTACATTTATTTTGGTTTGCAGCGTCTAAACGCGGGGCCATTAATTAAAAAGTGTTCAGGGCTGACACATCCCAACTAAACGAAGCTGCTCACCTCCATTACCGGCTCTCGCTTAACAATCTGCCCCACTAAGCAGAAGTCAGCAAGTCCGCAGTGAGAGCGCATCAAGGAATCACGCCTGTGACACAAGTAGACAATTAGAAATTCCTGATGAACATTCAGATTCCTTCTAATATGGGAGGAAAAATATGAACACTGGGGATCTCACTAAGAAGAATGGGAGTGGGGCAGCTGCCGAGGCAGGCGCAGCAGAGAGGAGCTTCTTTTTCTCCGCTCCTGGCTGCTTCGCCCACGGAGGACTAAAGATTTGGAGGAAATCGGTAATCATGGTAGATGTCATTAACACAGTCCCAGGAAGAGTGCCTGCGTGGAAATTCCTGGAGACAATGAGGAAATGAAAGATCAATGTGCAAGACACACAATTTTAGCTGCGTTCTTCTCTTCCCTCTGAGCCACTGATGACTTTTACAAACCTCAGTTTGTAGGAGATGCAGGCAAACACTAGCTATTATAAAATTAATAAGTGATCATTACAAGCCCAATAAGCCAGACATATTTTTTGGCAATCATGAGAATACTTGGGAACCTAAGGCTTCATTTGTCTAAATTCTGTCTTATCTGACACAAAACCCAAAGACTCATTAAAATATTGACCATCCCTCTTCCCACCCCTCTGTGAGGAGGACTAGGCTAGTTGCTGGGCAGTTTTCCCGTTGCTTTATTGAGAATCCATGTAGTAAAGCATTGTTTACCCGTCTGTTTTAAAGCGGTTTCTTTCCTCTCCTGATTAGTTGACAGACAGAAATCATTGACATAGCAGATTCACCCTAAAGAAAAACTTTCATGAAGCAATTTAAAAAGAAGGTAAATAAAGTCAAGAGATTTAACTTCTAGATGCTGAGAAAGTATTTGGGAACCTATCATTTTAATTAATGTTAAGTCAGTAAATATCGGGCGCGTGTCTAAAGTCACATACAAAGCCCACCTGACAAGAATTGTCACTGATGTACATTGCGCCTGCGTATGCTTCCTACATTTCTAGCTCTTGAGGAGCTTCATGCATCTATTGTTATTTGTCGAGGAAAAAAAGAAAAACAACAACAAAAAAAAACCCAAAAGTTAAACCAAAGATGAAAGAATCCACTTTTATCAGAGGAGCAATGGCCAATATGCAAGTAATACATCTTCTTTATCCATTATCCATGTGACACAAAATTGATAGGTCTTCTTAAATGAAGACTACCTTGCTAAGGCCATCCTTGCGTTGACCAGCGGGAAGCAGATGGTTAAATACCACAAAAGGAAATGTCACACTCGTTTTAATTTTATTATTGAAACCCAAACTTTGAGTGGCGGTGGACAGATTGCGTTCATTTTTCACCCATAAAACAACCATCTTGAACATTTCAAGAAAAAGAATGTCTTTATACACTGGTGTTGTAACCAATACACCCTTTATGCATGGCAAGTTGGCAGAAACTATTAATAACACGTCTGTCAAATGCACTGCCTTCTTCTTTTCTGTAGCATAAAAGGGGGGATCATTAATTATCATTCTGCCACATACAAAAGGCGCTATGATTGTCCTGGGTGTTTTTTTTTAGAGGCCGAATTCACCTAGTGGCCACTCTTCTGTTGGATTTGAAAGTGATGGGTCCCTAGCCATCAAGACAAAAAGCTACGGAGTTTGCTAGCACGTTGCCTGTCTCTGCCTGGGCAACAAATGTGGTATTTTAGGTTGACTCTGAAAGAGGATTATGAATATGGATAGAATGCAAATACTTCATCTATCTTAATCAGAATACAGGAATTCAAGCTGTTGAGGGGGGGAAAAAGACCTTAGAATTCCCATACAAGGAAAGAAATTTTATAGCGCTTATCGCATTTAGAAGGCAGAGATTAGAAGTGAGCGAAGTAACTCTGCTCTGCTCACGAGAAAGCAAGCAACAGACTTAGCAACAAGTGCAGAATAATTCTTCTGATGACAAATAATCACAATGAACTTTCAGAGTGGGCGATACTGCTTAGCACAAGCGAGTGTGTTTTTTCTCGCTTTTCGGAATTCTCTTTGTCCTCGGCTTGTTCCCTTTAGGGCTGGTTTCGTCTACTGAGTGGTTCCAATGCCACCCTCCTAAGAGGGTTGCTCCCCCAACACATTTCCTACACTGGAGGAGACAGGGCCCTGGTACACATTTTACTAACCAAACACGAAGAAGACAAAGGGATTGGAATGAATCCTGTAGGTTCCTTCCAAATTTCCGAGGAGGTTTCAGCCATAACTGAGTACCAAAGGCTGTCTGTGTTAGTGTTTCAGTTTGTCTGCAAGTCAGCGAGGCTCCGGTAGAGAGGGCTCGCCTCCTCTGACTCCCTGTCTCCTTTGCCTTCCAGTGAATACACTTGCATTTGCTTCTGGTGCTAGACGACTGAGTTACGAGAGGTTTCTTTGATGACTAAAGTGATCATCCAATATAGTCCTAAGATGGATATTCCTGATTTGAAGTCTGTGATGCTGTGACTGTTTGCTCGTTTGGTTGCCTGTTTTCAGATTTGTGAGACAAGGTCTTCCAAAATAGCCTTGGCTAGCCAGGTACTCGCTAGGCACACGAGGCTATCTTGGAGCCATGGAAATCTGTAAACGGAGACTGTCCTTTCATTTCCGGCACCCAGACCCGAATAATGACACGGAAACTATACTAACTACAACACTGTTTGGCCTACTAGCTCAGACTTCTTATTAAATAACTTTTACATCTTCAATTGACCCATTTCTGTTATTTTGTATTTTACCACGAGGCTCGTGGTTTGCTCCCTCTTGCTTCTTGGGCGGCTGCATGGCATCAGCCTGACTCCACCTTCTTTCCTCCTCCATCTCTGCTTGGATTTCCTGCCTTGCTGTATCCTGCCCTGCCATAGGTCAAGTTAGCTTTTTCATTAACCAATATGTTAAAAAAGCATTCACAGCATACAGAAGGGAATCCTCTCGCTTCAGCCTCTGAAGTGCCGGAACTTTATGTGTGGCTAATGCTGTAGACTTTTAAAGTATCCATTTATAATTATTTTATATTCAAGTTGGTTTTTCTTTTGTTTCGTTTTTTTGTTTTTCGAGACAGGGTTTCTCTGTAGCTTTGGAGCCTGCGCTGGAACTAGCTCTTTTAGACCAGGCTGGCCTCGAACTCACAGAGATCCGCCTGCCTCTGCCTCCCGAGTGCTGGGATTAAAGGCAGGCGCCACCACCGCCTGGCTTATATTCAAGTATTTATCTGTGCTGAGTGGAAATTTGAGAAGATCTTGCAGAACATGAAAGACTACCAATCTCTGGATAAAGATGGTACCAAGAGGTACAATGTGAAACCACTAGTTTTACATTGATTATGTGTCTATATTCAAGTCTCTCTGATTTTAAATATTTTATTAAAGTATTAACATACAAAGTAATGAGTTTTACGACGATTGCTTCACCCAAGTGTATCATGTACTCTGACCATACTTTATATTCAAGCCTGAATTCACCTGTTATTATTACCTGCTTGACTTTAGCAAGTTTTTTCCCCCTTTTTGTTCCTCGGTTTCTTCATGCAAATGAGAGCAAATACAAGGAGCTGTATGGGACACAGAACTAAAGGATGGGGAGACTATGAAGTAACCAGCGCAAAGCTTGGACACAGGAAGTGCTATCCAAAGCAGAGTCTACATGTTAACCATTCTTTGTTAATTTGTCTATTTTTATGTGACCTCACATCTATCAAAAATAGAACAGGGCTGGGCCGTGGTGGTGCACGCCTTTAATCTCAGCACTCGGGAGGCAGAGGCAGGTGGATCTCTGTGAGTTTGAGGCTAGCCTGGTCTATAAGAGTTAGTTCTAGGACAGGCTGAAAAGCTACAGAGAAACCCTGTCTCGAAAAACTAAAAAAAAAAACAAAAAAAAAACAAAAAAGAACAGGTATAAAGTGAGTTGAAAAATGATAAGGCTGAAGGACACGAGAGTGCTCACTCTTCACTGATGCTAGATCAGGCATGGGGACATTTTTGTGGACAGTCGTACCCAATGAGAACAGAGACCCTTGTTATGAATGGGCTAGTGTGAGCAGTGTCTCGCTATGGGTTAGGAAAACAGGAAGCAGTCACCCTGGGAACACGTGAGCTGTCATTTCTTCTCCAACAAATTACTACAGACATCCAGAGAGCACCAAGCATATTACGATATGGCGATAAAGCTTGATTCTGGGGTGAAAAGAGACTGCTCTTTCTCACCGAGTCTGTCATGTGTGTACGTGCACATTACTTACGTAGACGTGTGTATATGATCTCCCCAGAATCTTTTTTTAGAAACCTCTATTGAATGGGACTTTTTATTACCATCGGTTAAAAAATGTCACACCGTAAGAATCTGGCAAACATTCACAACCGTTTCATCTTTCAGCAAGGTTTAATCAGACGAGGTTTATATCTCTTTTGTGCGTTGTCAAGTGCCCACCACAATTTGTCTCCCCCACACCGGACTGACAGATAGAGTGAATAAGCAGGGAGCCCGAGCATTGCCGGCTAATTGCAGTGTCAGCACTGCTAACTGTATTTATGAGAAGAGAGTTCACACTATGACATTAATAATTTCATCAGATTACACATGTTTGCTTGACAAACAAGTAAGCTATTCTCTTTAAATTATCTGCGGCTGGGGCTGCTTGCAGCTGGAGAGCAGCCATGAATCCCAGTTTAGAGAGAAGCATGAACTCACCGAAACACTAAGCAACTTAGGCTGTGGCATTGAGGGGGGAAATGAAGCCTTGAAATATTTGCATCAAGCCCGACTTTATAAATCCTGGTTTCCCGTCAGTAGGAAAGAAAAATTGGTTAGGAGCTCACAATAAAAAGGAAGGGTCAGGAAGTGCAGTAATTGTGTCTTGCTGCAGCTGAAGTTCAGAAATAGCTTCAGGCAGAGACACGCAGTCTTTTAGTTTGCCTTGACTTTCTGAGTCACTAGATGCTCACCTGCCGTGGCTTCTGTGATTTGTGGCAGCTCAGCAAAGGCACAGGATAATAAAGACAGTTTGTTACCCTCTAATTTTGGAGGGGCATAACACATGAAGCTTGTACAGCAAACTCCTTCCTGCATATTTCACTCCATAAGGGAAACAATAAGAGAGAACATGACATGTATTAGAGAAGTAAATTACAATGTTATACTCTTTGGTCCAATAAACTATCGTGAGCTGTCATGTGCCTGACTACTGAAGTGTTGTTTTATGCTACGGCTTAATCAGCTGGGTCTAGGCTGTGCTTCCTTACGCCGGTGCCTTAGGCAGGCATAAATGCTTTGATTCACACCCATGATCGCAGAGGCCTAGACGGTGAGGGCCATACAAGCTGCCAGGTGAGTTATCGGCCTGGGTGACACATCTCTTCGCAGTTCATTTCGAAGAGGGAACGGAACCGGCACCCAATTGTTAAAACGATCACAAAACATCCAGCCACCTGTTTGTCTTATTTAATAGGAGCGTCTCGCTGTGTTGGTTCCAACAAAGGCAATGTTTCATCATTTGAGCCTAGAATCAGTGCCCTTGCGAGAACCCCACAGGCAGGAAGCGCCCGTATTTATGGAGCCGCGTGAGGCTGCATGATATGAGCCGGAATGCAGAAAGTTACAGAGAGATATACGGATTCCATCACCAGCGAGCCCCCGAACAGAGGCCCACCTGCCATAAATATGAACAAAATTGGTGTCAGAAGAAACTATTTGCCGTTCCTTTTTACACAATTCAGATAGTAGTTTTCTATTTGCTTTCAGTAGTCTGTGGCAGTAGGCTCTGTTAACATAATGAAACAAAGAGAACCATAGGAACAGATTTTATGCTCACATAGCCTCCATTTGTGAATACGTGGACCACCACCCTACTTTATCGACAAAACTAACAGATCTGATTAGAAAGATGAAATCATTTATGCTTGGAATGGAAGAGGATTCAAAAGCTTACTACTAGAATTTTACACAGAATAAAGGGAAAAGATGTTCACGAACCTAAAAGGCTAAAGGATTCCTCCCTAGGATATGGGAATGGCAGAACCCTCGTGCTGTGCCCATGGGAACCTACAACTGTGCAGCCACTGCGGAGAAGAGTGTGGCAGCACTCACAATATGGAATACAGCATTGCCCAAAAGAGTTGGAAAGAAGCGTGAAGGAAACTTTGCATGTTCTGAATAACCAGAAAGTGGAGGCTGTGCGCGCGCGCGCACACACACACACACACACACACACACACACACACACACAAATCCATCTGTATCCTACTGGATCTAGAAAATGTGCTACAGACACACAACACAATACCTTTTGACCTTCGAAATGAACCGAAATCCTGGCACACGCAACAAAGATGAACTTTGAGGATATTAGTGTAAAGGAAATAAGCCAGATAAACACTATAGGATTCTACTTACCCGGAATTTTATGGACTGAAATAATTTGATTCATGGACAGGGAAAATAGCAGAGTGATCTGCAGGCTTGGGGACCAAGAGGGAGTAGAAATGAGCTGTTTAAGGAGTTCAGCGTCTAGCAAGATGACTCTGGCCTAGAAACGGATACTGGTGATGTCACACAACAGAACAAATGTACTTGTCATTGAGCTACACAGTTAAAAATGACCAAAGTGATCAATTTCAAAATACCAAGTTTTATACCAATAAAAAAAAGATGATGCAAGTATACTGAGGAAAATAAGGATTCTCCCCCATCACAAAGAAGGCATTTGAGACCTAAAACTAATCACTTATCTCTCTGAAAAGAGAAATAGCATGAAGAGGCACATCTTGGGGATCAAGCAGATGGCTCAGTTGGTGAAGTGCTTGCTGTGCCAGCCTGACAACCCAGGTTTGCATCCCAGTCAGCCACATAAGAAGACAAATGGTGAATCTTGCATCTGTAATTGCAGCACTGGGTAGGTGTTGTAGGGAGGGGCCCCTTTTTCATCCTGGCCTCCTGGCTAGCTTAGCCCCGAAATAGCCACACAGAAATTGTATTAATTAAATCACCGCTTGGTGATTAGCTCTAACTTCTTATTGGCTAACTCTTACATCTTAGCTTAACCCATTTTTATTAATCTGTGTATTGCCACATGGTTGTGGCTTACCAGCAAGCTTCTGCATCTGACCCTGGCAGCGGATCCATGGCTTCTCTCTCACTCCGCTCTTCTTTCTCCCAGCATTCAGTTCCATGTCCCCATCTACTCAAGTTCTGCCCTATCAAAGGCCCAAAGCAGTTTCTTTATTCATTAACCAATGAAAGCAACACATGGACAAATGGACCTCCTACACCAGGTAGGCGGAGACAGAAGAATACCTGGGGCTTTCTGGCCAGTCAGTTTTGTTGAATGGTTGAGCTCCAGGATCAGTGAAAGGCCTAATCTGAAGTATTAAAAGGACTATTAAGGAAGACAGCTGGTACCTGTGGTACACATATGCAAGCATACTAACCTGCATATATACACATGTGCACCCACACATATAGATAGATAGATAGATAGA
>JAQHUG010000029.1:4542212-4568162 GCA_028555095.1 Dicrostonyx torquatus
GCTTTTCCACAGAACCACACCCCCAGCTCATCTCTTTGGCCAGGGAACGTGAGGAGCTTGCCTCTCCTTTCCTAAAACCTCACAGCAGCCTACTGTCTGCAGATGGTGCTTTTCCCATCTCATCCAGTCTTTCACTCAGGTGCATAAACAGCAACATTTTCTAGTCCGCACATATTCTTCCAGTCATATCTTCTGGGTTATCACTTTTTGCTTTGTGAAAGACATTTTCTAAAGCCTTCCCTTAAGTGTTTTCAAATTTGGGCAAGGTAGGTTACTTCCTTCGTTCATGCTTTATGGGCAGTATGCTGCTCACCAGGGTCACACAGACACAAGTTCTGTGAACTTTCTGCAGGGCCACATTGACTTCTATTTATAAGAAAATGTTCTTTGGTCCTGGTGAAATGAACACAGCTCAGGCTAGATCCTGCCTGCAGTTGCTCACACGTCCCTGTTCCTAAACACCTTGTCTGCAGCCTCACTGACTTGCCCGGGAACATTTCCAAGTGCTTGACCTGTCTGTGGCGCCTGTACCATCCCAGGAGGGTCATGGTTGACTCAACTGATAATGGATGACGCAGTGATTATATGTCCAAAGGTACTGTGAACCCAAAGCAGAGGATGAAGAAAAATTGTGTAAAGAGAGGTACTGATTTTAGCTGTATAAATAGTAGATCCCAATGCAATAATCTTTTCATCAATGGTCTCGGATCTGTTCTTGGATCTGTTTAGTCAGCTGTAACGCACCAGCTCTGTGGAACGAGAACACTCATAAATAACTACTTCCATCCAGTAGGCTGGCACACCTTACATACTTCTTCACGTGACGTTTCCTGATTCCCTAAGAACTGGTTATCACCTTGACCCCACTTCACAGAAAATTCCACAATACTGTAACTATCATAATACGTGTAACCAGTGACTCACTCTTCACGCTTGCTGGGATTTGTACAAGGACCCAAGATTTTATTTAAGAATTGTCACCAGCCTTAGGTGAATGATGAGTGGCCCCAACCTGGCAGCAGTGAGTTCAGTCCTGCAAAAAGTAAATCTTGTACTGCCCTTGACTTTGTGATATTGGCTGGTGGCTTTGCTTCTTCCTTCATTCTTTCTGTCCCCTGATAGACACATACAAATGGCTGCACCGCAGCAGTTGTACAGACTCGGTGTCATGGGTATGTTCCTGTGTTTGAGGATGGAAAGCTTGGGTTTCGTGAGGGCTGCATGGGATGTACCACACTGCAAGTCCTTTGTTGTTCTTTTGTTTCTTTGTTGCCTTGATTTATTTTTGTTTTTTGAAGCAGGGTTTGTATGTATCACAGCCCTACCTGTCCTGGAACTGGCTCCTATGGACCAGGCTGACCTCGAACTCCCAGAGATCTGCCTGCTTCTGTCTCCTGAATGCTGGGATTAAAGGTATGTTGCCACCACTGCCTGGCTTACTGCAAGTCTTTTCTGAGAGAAACAGAAAAGTGTAAATCTCAGTCAGGCTGAAAGAAGGTGAAGTCTCTCGTGGCTATTTAATTCCTAAGCAATACGATCGATTTTAGTACCAAATAATGTATGATTACATTTAGATAAAGCCTGGAAGTTTCCATCCCTCTGGAATCACCTCCTCTACAACTACTAGCTGTAAGGAAACAGGAGAAATCTAAGCACTGTTCTAAAAGGCCCAGGCCACAGCGAAGAATCAATAATTCAATCAGTAGGAAGAAAAATGGAAGAAAACGTGAAGAGGAGTGTGCTGAATGCCTTCCTATCTGGAAGCCCAAAGCTGCTCACTTCTAGCTGTCCTCCATGATGATCACATGATCACTTCCCGCGGCTCTCCACCCTAGCTAGCTTCCTACTCCTCCCCCCACCCCCCCCACCCCCCCCACCCCCGGTCACATCCTGTTTGACCCTGCTTTAGGATGTGAAAAATTCATGTCACCTTTTTCTGTCTTAGATTTTAAGACTATTCACAATTAAAATAGAGTGAAATGTGTATATACATTATACAGGATGAACTCATATGTAGTGTATACAGATTAACTTACGATTTCAGCATTCAAGAGCAAGGTTATGTTTGAAGTTAAGAACACAAACGAATCGCAGGTCTTCTCCCTTTTTTTTGTTCAGAGTTTTAAATAAACAATAAGGTTAAAAATAAAATACCTTGTTGGTACATCTGTCTTAAAATAACGTAAAACACCCAATAATAGGACATGTTTATTTATGACACTTAAGTGGAATCTATTTTATGAAGGAGAAAGATGACAAATAACGTGCCATTTGATGCTTCATAATTTTTGGTTTTTAACTTTTTGGGTCACTGATTTTTCAAAGAGTTTTCATTCTTTCCGCACATTAGTTACGTGATTGAAGATGGTGTCAGGCCACGGAGACATGAGAAAAGATGATGTGCCAGAATTAAATCCTTCTTTTCTTATGGCTGAGTGTACAAAACACACAGTGTGATTTAGCAGTCCTTCCCCTGTGTGTAGTAACTGATGTCTACTGTGGGCAGTGTTGAGAAGATACGGTCATTGGTACCCAGAAGACAGTCGTACTATTTTGAATTCACTGATATAATAGAATCAGCCTACGCAATGGTGGAACGGTGTACTCTAAGAAACAGGGGAAGAAGGGCGAGGCAGTGGCTGGCTGATTTTAGTGAATGAGTTTGTTCAGACAGGCATAGAAAACATAGAAGACATGTTGTATGTCAGTTCAAGAGCGCTTCATTCCCAAGTAATCCATGCACAGACAGGGGACAGTAATGGTGTATAAAGAGTGAATGAATGACCAACCACACACAGTCAAGAGAAATGAAAACCCAGGATTGGCCAGGAATGGCCTAGAGGATGAGGGGTGTGTGTGTGTGTGTGTGTGTGTGTGTGTGTGTGTGTGTGTGTGTGCACTTTTCCATCTGAAGTTCAAACCCAGAGCTTCACACAGCTCAGTCAAGTGTTCTATCACTGAACTACTCTCCCAGTCTTGTATATAAAATACATTCTATGTGGTTTAGCCTATACTTCTGTTTATTTTCTTGATATTTGATTAATCAAACAATTGCTTAATTTGCAGTGGTGGGGTTCATACCCAGAGCCTTACACATGATGGGAAATCCTCTACCGCTTAACTCCATACATTTTTCTGTCTTTAAAAATTATTGCTAGCTGACAATTTTTAGGAGAAAAGTAAAAGCAATTTTACATGGAAGATTATTTAAACCAGTCAACTAACATGTAATTCTGATAATGAAAGCTCATCTAATCTCTTATTAGTATAATAAAGCTAATTCTTGTTTGATTTTTATTTATTATTCATTGCAACATATTGAATACTCTAACTTGTTCTTCCTTAACAAAAACTTAAAGCTCAATTCTTGTATATATTATTTTGCTATTATTATCTATTTTGAAAAAAGCTTTTATGATCTGAAAGGTGACCTTGAACTCCCTAGGCAGCTAAGGATAATTTTGAATTCCTGATTCTCCTGACTTCGTCTCTTATGTGCTGGAAGTGCAGGCATAAGCCACCAATCTTGATATATGTGGTACTGTGGATAAAACCCAAAG
Source organism: Dicrostonyx torquatus (assembly GCA_028555095.1). Lineage (NCBI taxonomy): Eukaryota > Metazoa > Chordata > Mammalia > Rodentia > Cricetidae > Dicrostonyx > Dicrostonyx torquatus. The sequence goes on from JAQHUG010000029.1 coordinate 4,545,773, forward strand.
CTTTAAAATGGTAGGCAAGCTCTCTACCCACTGAACCACATCCCCATCCATGGCTCACTTTTAGTCACAAATTTACATGCTGAGGTAAGTCCATTTCTAAGGGATCCGATACTCTTCTGACTCCTCAGACACCAGGCATATACACAGAACACATACATGCATACAGTCAAAACACTAATATACATAAATATATCGAAAATATTTTTTTAATTATATCCTCTTCTTAATGATCCATAAGTGAGCCCTAACAAAAAGAGGAAGCAACCATCCTACTCACCATGTCTTCTTGGTCAAGCAGAGTTTTTGATTTTATTTTTTGACAATTACATTAAAGCTATAGCAACACAATCAAGTGTGGTAAGATAGCTCTGAGGATAGAGGGATTTTCTGCCCAGATGACTCCTTCAGTTAGATCCATGGACCAACCAATAATGCGAAAGGAAAGAACTTCCCAATGTGGTTCTCTGAAATCAGTGTATGCACAGTATCACTTATGCATACACACACATACACACACACACACACATAAATACACACACATGAACACACACATGCACACACAGAGACACACATAAACCAGTAAATAAAATTTAACATTAACATTTTTAAAGAAAGGAGATCATGTAGATTTACAAGTTCATTTTCTCCCCTTGCACCATACAGTGTTTCCCCTTTAATATTTGCTTTTTTTATATAAATAATTCAAAGCGACTTTATAACATATAGGTATGAGGAATACCTTTTGAACCTATGGGAGATGCTATCCAGCAAGGATGGTCCAGAAATGCTGTAGATAATGATAGCAAAGCTCTGGTTGGCTATCCTGTTTGTTTGCTATGATCCATGAACTCTGTGCCTCCCCCAGCTCAACGAGTAATGTGCATAACAGATTCGTCTCAGTATTGCAGCTTGAGAGATGATAAATTACTTGTAAGTAGATAGCCAGAAATTAATCTTTCTAAATCAATAAGAACTATTGAATGTTCTTATATATCTTTAAAAATTTTACCTTAAATGCATAGAAAAAAAAAGATAATGTTTAACATCACTTTGCGTTTAAATTTTTATAAGCCCCAATTACGATTTCCTTCTACTGAGGTTTTTCTCATTTCAGAGGGGAAATACTCTTTTGGAAACAATGCTTACATCTTTTTCTGCTTTAAACATAGTTTCTACTTATGTAAATATCTCTACCTTGCCATTACCTATGTCAGTGATACCCAAAGGAAAGTTTATTTCAGATGTATAAACTTTCCATATTTGGGAACGGGAAAATTAAATCAGATTTTTGTTGTTGTTGTCTGTCTGTTGTTACAATTCTAGCATAAGTTTGCCCAAGGGCTAAGCTAATACAAACATACTTATTGTGCTACAATATATTTACTGTTTATTCTCTCACTCTCTCTCTCCCTCTGTGTGTGTGTGTGTGTGTGTGTGTGTGTGTGTATGCATGAGAGCAAATGTGTACATGTTACAGGGAGCGGGGCCCCTTGTTCTGTCTGCCCGGCTAACTTACACCTGAAATAATCACACAGAAACTGTATTAATTAAAACACTGCTCGGCCATTAGCTCTAGTCTCCTATTGGCTAACTCTCACATCTTGATTTAACCCATTTCTATTAATCTATGTTTACCACGAGATTGTGGCTTACTGGGAAAGATTTAGCATGTCTGACCTGGTGTCTCCATGGCAGCTCTCTGACTCTGCTTTCTTCCTCCCAGAATTCAGTTCTGTCTTCTCCGCCTACCTAAGTTCTGCCCTATCTGGCCAAGCAGTTTCTTTATTGACCAATGAAAGCAACACAAATACAGAAGGACCTCCTACACCATGTACACGCGTGTGTACTATATACTTGTGTGTATATGTGGGTGGGTGTGCATGTCGAGCCAGAGTTTAATTTTAATATCAAGCATCTTCCTAAATCACTTTTCTACCTTGGTTTCTAAGACTGGGTCTCTCATTGAACGTGATGCTCACAGATTGGTTAAAAAAAAAACTGGCCAAAATCCCCAGATACACACCATTTCTTTCTCCTCAGTGCTGGGACTTCTGGAACTTGCTGTCTCACCTGGTTTTATGTTAGTACAGAGATTGAAACTCAGGTCCTGTGCTTGAATAGCCGACTGATTCATCTCTGCACATCCTCAGCTTTACTCATTCGCTTTTGGAAGAATTGTTCATGACCATAGGAGACACCCTGGTTTCAGCATCTCTAACAAGTTGATGGATAGATTTTAACCCAATTGAAACCAGAAGTCAAAGGTTTTCGATTATACTCCACTGCAATGTTGCAAAACCAAGCATACAACCAATATAAACATAGAATATTTTCATTTAACAAATCCAAATCGAGGATTTAGTCTGTTGGAAGTGATTACAAATGCCAATAAAATAGGCGTCTGCCATTCCCCCCTTCAGGAGCCCAAAGACAGAGCAGATAGCGTTGTATGTCGTTTCTAAATGCATATGTTGAACCCCCCCTCCCATGTGGCAATATTAAGAGGTAGGGCTTTCTGAGAATGACAAGGTCACTTCCTATAGGGTCTTCATGAAAGGGTTAGTGCTGTGGAGAGGGTGATGGGAGGTATGTGTTGTCTGAGAATAAAGCAAGAAGATCCATACCTGGAAGGAGAATGGGAACTCTTGCCAAACACTGAATCCACAAGCACCTTGGCGGTGACTTCTTCGCCTCCTGCACTATGAGAAATAGACGTCTATTATGTATAAATCACTCAGTGTAAGATATTTTAAGAGTGGCCTGAAAATTGGGAAAAATCAGAACTATGTAACTGGTGCCCAAATGAGTCATCTTGTAAATACTGGCAGAGTTAGAAAGTGGATAACTGAGATTCGTTAGAATAGAGTTGACCCCCTGTTCTTACTGGTAATCTGACAACTAGCATATTGTCTGGTCTATAGTAAGCACTCAGTAAACATCTGTTACAGGATTTAAGTGAACAAGTGGGTCATTGTCAGCTGATACAGAGGGGAAAGCCTGTGAATAAAATGGGCTTCCAGCTCTATCTGGAAGGGTGGCCAGGGTTTGTGCTGATGAGAGGAAATAGAACAATGTATTACAAGTGGAACCTCAGCAGAAGCCAAGCTCCGGAGAGGAAACAAGAGGCGTGCTTCAGGAGGACAATGAATGAGTTTTGCAGACTAGAACCGGGGATGCATGGAGCCAAACATTAAATCTAAATGTTGCTAGGAAAGGTGGAAATAAATTTATGAAGAGTCTTAAAAACTAGGCTGAGGGCTGTGGACTTTATTAGTTAAGTAAATGAGCAGCGGCTGAAAGGCTTGATGGAAATGCTGTTTCAGGGAGTTAACCTGGAGGTGGTGGGAGGAAAGGACCCGAGGACAGATGTGCGAGCAACTTGCAGGGGAGGTGGAGGCAACAGCTCCTGCAGCAGTGACAGCATTCAGGTAAGGGCAAGAAAGCCAGGGAGGAGCAGATCTGGGAGAATGGCTGACCCAGAACTCTAAACCTTTGAGTATGAAAGATGGGGTGAGGGGCCAGGAGAAGACAATAGAACGAGTGCCAACAATGGGCCACTGCAGGAAGAAAGAACATATCCCACTTCACAGGAGTCTTGCAGCGTTCTTCTAAGAAACACTGTGTTATATGTTATCAGGAATTGTCCAATAGATATTGAGTTCAATTAGGTATTTGTCAAATGCTTCTTGTCAGTCCATTATGTACTAGCTCTGTAGAAAAGACAGAACATCACAGCTCAGCCCAGACAGTCTGAACACAAAGATTACTTTGCAATAAGGAATAGACTGCCTCATGCAATTCTTTGAATATTGAAGGCAAGAAGCAGAAAGGTTCCATGACATGCTTTCAAACCAGTGAGAAGCTTAAAGAAGAAGAAGAAGGAGAAGGAGAAGGAGAAGGAGAAGGAGAAGGAGAAGGAGAAGGAGAAGGAGAAGGAGAAGAAGAAGAAGAAGAAGAAGAAGAAGAAGAAGAAGAAGAAGAAGAAGAAGAAGAAGAAGAATCAAACCACAGTAATTCTTGAACTATGTGTTAGGAGAAACTGAGTCAATGGCTTCAATACCCACAGCAAGCTGGTGAATAAGAACACTCGGAAAAATCAAGCTTGTTTTCCACCAAGCCTGACAACCTAAGCTCCATCTGCAGGTTCCAATTGGTAGAAGATCCAAGTACTGCAAGCTGTCCTGTGAGATCACCTCACCCTCTCATGGTGATTTCTTTCTTAAATGTATATCGAGAGCACATAGCAGTGCAGGACACATTACACAGAGTATCGTATTTAACTCACTGTCTTAGTTAGGGTTTTATTGCTGTAAAGACACATCATGACCATGGCAACTCTTAAAAAGCAGAACATTTAATGGGGTCGGATTACAGTTCAAAGGTTTAGTCCATTATTTTCGTGGCAGGAAGCATGACAATATGAAGGCAGACACAGTGAGGGAGAAGAAGCTAAGAGTTCTGCATACGGATCAGCAGGTAGCAGGAGGTGAATGTCACCTAAACCTGGCTTGAGCATGTGAAACCCCAAAACCTGCCCCCTAGTGATGCACTTCCTCCAACTAGGCCACACCCACTCCAATAAGGTCACACTTTCTAGTAGTTCACTCTCTGTGAGCCTGTGGGGGCCATTTTCCTTCAAATAACCACACTCCTTTATACCTTTATGAGACAAATACATAAACTCTGTGTCTTGTACAGGAAATTAAGTTTCCTGGAAGACAGAGCCGGTAATGAGTAGACTTACAGAGAATTCATATAGCCTGACTTTAAAGGCTACAGATGCATGTCTGTTGGCTGTGAATTGCTCACTGTTAGGTGTGTTATGACATCAGGACTGAAATGAATCTTATGGATGCCATGGGTCTTAGAAGGGGTTTTTGCACTAGAGTCTGTCTTTGTTTGTATTGGTGATCTGACACCTACCACCTTGCCTGGTATGCAGTAAGCAGTCAACAGGCATCTACTAAACATCTGTGAACTTACAGGTACAGGCATAGCTTTTGAAGATCACAGGACTAAATACTATTCTGCAACAAACATGTGGTACTGTGAATTTTGCGTTAGAGCTGGAGCGTGACCTAGAGCTTGTGAGAGAAATGTCTAAGTAATTGCAAACAGTGACGAGTACAAAATACCCAAGAACGTTGAAGGAATCAGCCTGACTGTCAGGAAGCAAGTGATGGTGGGAAGAAGAGTCAGAGGAAATCATACCCAGGTAATGGTTACTGTGCTGGGCACAAAGGTCTTTCCTTAATGTACACTATATCCCAACAACCAGCCATCCTTCCACAGTGACATCAGGCCTAGGGTGACACCTTCCCTTTGCTCCAAGTCAGCTGAGTATCTTCTTTAAGAATGACTCAAGATGCTCCTTTGCTTAGGAACACTCCTGGATCTTCCCTGTCATCCTCCATCACCCTCAGGGCCAGGGACACGACTCGGGGGTGAACAAGGTGAATAAGGGTGATTAAGGAACAAGTGGAGTGTGGAGAGGAAAATTCCTGCTGGCAGGATGGAGCGGAGAAGGAATGAACCCCGGTTAAGCAGGATGAGTTGCTAGCACTCTCTCTCTGCATACACCTGGGGCATGGTACAGACTTGTTGAATGAAGGAAGATCTAGAAGCTGTGTGATTACCCAGGTGTAAGGGGAGAAGCTCTATCGCTGTTGAAAAGGAATATTTAGGAATGAATCCGAAGACATTTCAGAGAAAAGAAACACACAATACTGCGTGGGTGCCAATGGAAAGGCAGGAGCCACAACCACAGCTGGTCTAAGATGCAGCATCCCTGATGATGGAATTCCTCAGTAGAAGTCTCAGGGAGTGAGGGCTATCTCCCTGATTCTCTGCTGTAATCCAGAAACTCAATATATGCTTAAGACATAGCAGACAGAAACAGTGTTGACTAAATAATGCATTCTTTTTTTTACTGTATTTATTTTTTATGTATGTGTGTGTGCCTGCTTATCTCTGTATGCAAATGGTCATACAGTACCATCAGAAGCCAAAAGACATTATCAGATTCCCTGGAACTGAAATTACTGTGAGCTCCTGATATAGGTGCTGGGAACCGAACTCCAATCTTCTGCAGGAGCAGCAAATGCCCTCAACCACTGCACCATTTTTTCAGACCTCATAATGTACTTATTTTAAGAAGAAAAGCAAGCTCACCTTCCCTCAAGCTAAGACTCAAGTTATGACTTCTGGGAACCCGTGCGTTAATGAGCCACACACTGGGAACTTATTTGTACCCCTTTAGAACATGAAAAGCAAAACAGGATAACAATGGAAAAGGGAAAAGGTCTGGGCACCACTGCCCTCATATCTAGCACAAATGCCCTGACTGTTTAAGATTAGGGCTAGAAACTCCAGTCCAGGTTGTGGGAGCTGTGTTGGTTGCTGATTTCATTTCTTCCTCCTCTCATCTCCTCTCCTGTCCCTTCCCCTCTCCTCTTCCCTCCCCTCCGCTCCCTCTCCTCCTCTCCTCCTCTCCTTTCCTGTCATGTGCTCTCTTCTCTCCTCCTTTCCTTTCCTCTCCTCTCCCCTCCTCTCCCCTTCTCTTCCCTCCCCTTTCAGACAGCAGTTCAGTCTGTCATTGACCTCTCTGTAAAGGAGGTGAGGAGGAACTTCCGATCTTCTTACTTCTGTCTCCTACAGCTGCAATTTCAAGTATGAGCTGCCATACAAAACATACTTTTAAATCCTTATTAAATATACTTTTACGTCTTTTTTTAAAATCTATGATTCTCAGAATCACACCCCATCTTAGTGACACTTTGCCTGGTTTATGCCTGAGAAATTAAGGAATTGGCAAGAGCTAAGTGAAGCCACCATTATTTAAAGTGCTTTCAAAGATTACCCAATCAAGGGCAAGTTCTTCTTAAAGACTCTTTATTAATTCAAATCCTGGGTGAATATTGTAAGTTTTTATTTCAATGACAAGAGTGTGCCCTTAAGTACCTTTCCCTCTTTTTCCATCCCACAATTGAGGGATGCTGGGTCGAACGTTCTGCGTCTCTGGATGGGTTTGTATAAGGCTTGAAATAGCTGCTGCTGAGCTGTTCTTGTTTTGCCTCTGAGTTGCCCACGTCTGTACACTGAAGAAAAACAGAATCCTGAGGACAGAGACTCGGCTCCAAGAACAGTTGAAGGGTTTTGTTTTCCCAGAGCTGTCAGGTTTCTTTAAGAGGACTGAACAGAAGCAACAAAGGATGATGTGGGGAGTCATTTTTTGAACTAAATCTCTCTTTGGTTTTTTTTTCAATCTTGTTAGTAACCACTAAATTGAATGCCTCCATGTTTGGGTTGTTGCTCTGTAGAGGCAGCATATTCTCCTTCTGGCTTCTCTCCTCTCTCTCTCTCTCTCTCTCTCTCTCTCTCTCTCTCTCTCTCTCAGCATACAAAAGACTTACAGAATATAGCATTTAAAATCTTTTAAGGACTTAGACTTTTCTCGATAGTGAGACATGTCTGCTTCTGGCAATATCAATTACTTCAGAGAGGTTGATGGGCATTGAAGAAACATGTTATGGAATTTGCCTTCAATGTGACAAGGCTTGCCAATCTGACAAGAAACTGTTCTTGCCTCGACTGGTTGATGATATGCTGTATAAACTGGACATGCAGTAACCACATAAAATGACTGCTGAGCTTGCCTAAAGTAGGTGAAACAGTCCTTCAGGGTTCCTGCTTCATGAAAAGAGTCTGTCAGACATTCTTCAGGATACAGAAGAAAGTGACTGACAAACTGCCAATACAGGCAAACCAGTCTTTCAAATTTCCTGTTTCATGGAAAAAATCTGCCAGGTAATAAGGGCCTGTAGGCTGAAAATGGATTTCCCAATGTTGCAGAAGAGCTTTGGATGACTGTCCAGGTAGCATGATGTCTCTGTCAATTCTAGAGTTTTGGAAGTTGCTTACAATGTACTTCCTGTTTACTTAGGTAATATTATATCCATCTGGAGTCTTTGATGGAGTTGAAGACTAGAAGTTATAGTGGCAGCTTTCCTTAGTTATGGCTAAGAGATAAATTAGATATGAAACTTTTAGACTCACAAAGATATAATAAATAAAATATTGTAACTATAATTCCTGCTTAATAACTGTTTCATTGTATGTAATTTTACTATGTTAAAGTTAAAACTTTCCTTTTTACTTAGACAGAAAAGGGAAGATGATGTGGGATTCCCCTCTGTATGCTGTGAATATATTTTATTACCGTTGATTAATAAAGAAGCTGCTTCAGCCTATTGCAGGGCAGAATAAAGGCAGGCAGGAAATCTGAATAGAGAAAGAATAGGTGGAGTCAAAGAGATGCCATGTAGCTGCTGAAGGAGAAAGATGCTGGAACCTTACTGGTAGGTCACAGCCTTATGGTGATATACAGATTAATAGAAATGGGGTAATTTAAGATGTAAGAACTAGCTAGAAACATACATGAACCATTGGCCAGTACTGAAATTAATATGGTTTGTGTGATTATTCAGGTCTGGGTGGCTGGAAAACGAACAAGCTGTCTCCATTTCTATCTATCTATCTATCTATCTATCTATCTATCTATCTATCTATCTCTATCTTTCTCTCCTTTCCTCCCCACCCCATATGTGTTCTTTCTTTTTCCTTCCTCTGTTTTATCTAAATGCTAAAGATTTATCACAGATTAATTTTTTCTTCCATAGAATAGGTTTGTAGTAATAAAGTAGTTGAATGTTGATGTAGAAGAAGAGGCAGAGGAAGTAACACTGAAGAATCGAGTGGGAACAGAACATTCTGGGCAGTAGGAAGTAGACAGCATGCCATGCTGGGTGGTTTCCTAAGGCTGTGTTTCCAAAAGCAAGCAAGTATGCACCAGGATGCTCATAGATGTTATTGTGCTGTGTTCTCTTGAAAGTTCTCCAGTATGAGAAAGAGCCACAAGCCCAAGAAGAATGCCCAGTACTGCAAACAAATTCAACACAGTCCTGAAAAGCAGGTTCATAATCTAAATACAAACTAGGAAGACAGAATATGAAATTCCCAGAAGAGGCTTAACATTTCAACATGGAAAAATGTCAGCCTCGACGTGGTACATGTACTTTCAGCCATGATGGTACACTTCCTGGGGTACCATCATGCAGCCTAAAACCTTTGGCGTTTCTGGAAGCCAAACTGAATCTCAATGTTAATTATTTTCAATTCTTTTTTAAATTACAGATTTGCATATTCATGTAAATATTGTCTACAAATAATATGTATCTTACAAATATATGAATTATAGCATATATATCTTTGCAGGTAGTCTTCTTGATATACACACATATATATTTGTGTGTATGTGATATGTGTGTGTGTGATGTATGTGTGTGGTGTGTGTGTGTGTGTGTGTGTGTGTTTTCCTCAATGATATTTCAATGTAGCCCTTGGTCTCAGTAGTTGCTATTGGCTCATTTTATAAAAATGTTTCACTTTCTTTTTATGTTGGCAAAATGGAAAATTGAAGTGTTGCTGAGAAAAACAGACCAAATGTGTGCAATTGTTCCACACTGATGTCTCAAAGCAAGAGTGATTTCTGATATTTAGTTGCCAAAGATTGATACAGATAATTCCATTGTATATTGATTTGGAGAGGGAGGGAGGAGGTTGGTCAGTTCCAGTGCAGCCCTGCAATGGGTTAGGGGTTGAGGAGCGACAGCCTCTTCTCCTGTGCCTGAGACTTCTTTCCCTTGCAAATCCTTCCCACTTCTGTGAGCTCTGGGTGGGAACAGCTGCTGTTTTGTATTACCTTCCTTTAGTGGTTGCTTTCACTGTAGTTTTTATTTTATTCTCTGAAACAAATTGTCAAGTAGCCTAAGCTGGCCTGAAACTTCGTATGGAGCCGAGCATGACCCGGAATGTCTGATCCTCCTGCCTCCTCCTCATGCATGCTGGGATACAGGTGTGCACCACCAGTCCTTCACGCTGTGCTAGGGCCTGAATCCAGGGCTCTGTGAGTACTAGGCTTGCCCTCTGCTAGCTGAGCCACATCCCAGCCTTGCTTTGTCTTTTACCATACACAGGATCCAGCATACAAACAAGATTCATGGCACTCTCTGGCTCAGTTATTTACTTCTTCTCTTCTGTAAGCACGATGGCATGATCAAATGGGAGGCAATACCTTTTTGGCCATGTGGAGGAACACTGTAAAATTCAAGAGCAATATCCCCCAAAAAACATCACTACGCATTTTTATCCATAAAAGGACTATTTTTGGAAATACTTGTCAAACACATAAACCATTTCAAATTCTTTATGTTTTTTTTAAAATTCTATTTTCAACTTACTGTTTTTAAATTTATGGAATATGTCCATTGTATATATTTGGAAAGTTGGATGAGCATGTATATTTATATATGTATATTTACATATGAATATAATTAGAAGAAAAGCATGGCATGCCTGCCAGAAGCACATGCATACTGTGCCTTTTAGAATTGTGAATTAGAGCTCACAGCGTCACTGCTTCTAATGAAGTGTGGCTCTTTTCCTCCCTGGATGTGCATCTGCTATTTTCTCTTCCTTGATCTTTATGCCAGTTCTGTTTTCTTTATTACTGTAGGAGACAGAAAACAAAATAAAAGGTCCATTTCAAGTTGTTGATTTTAATTTTTCACTTACCACGAAGACCAGTTTCAGGTTTAGATTTTATAGAAGAAACGCTAAGATTTCCAGGAGGTCTTATTTATAGTTTGGCTATCTCGTTTTTATTATGAGGACCTTCGTTCGACTGCTGTAACAAACACCCAAACAGTGGCTCAAACAAGATAAAAATGTGTTCTCCCACATGTAACGGTCTGGATCCCTCATGTTGGGCTGTGGCAGCCCTCCAGCTTCATAGACACAGGCTTCCTCAGCCTGACTGCTCTGCCAACTTCCACTGTAGCTTCTATCTCCTAACCCAGCAGGGCTTCTCCAGCTTCAGCCACCCTGTTTGTACCCAGGTGGAAGGAATGGGGAAGCACACGCTTCTTCCCTCTGAGGGCATATTCTGAAATTTGTACACATAACTTCCGTAATGATTTCTGGTAGATGTTCAGACATAACCATCCTCTAGGACACACCAAGAGAGAGGTTTACACCTCATCAAGTATTTTCCACAAATAAAATGATATGGGCTTCAACACATCCAAGTGTTGCTGACCTGTCACAGGTAATGGATTATAAGATATTATTTACAATAGTATTTTTATTAATCATCTAAGAATTGCATCGAATTTATTTTGGTCACATTCATGGCCCGACTTCCTCAAATCCATCCTCACCTTCAAACTCACCCAAGTTTGAATTTTTTCTTTAGAACTTTTCCCCAGCCTCTAGCTCAATCTTTAAATGGTCTCCAGCACTGAGCCCATTTTTCTTTCTTTCAGAAGAAAGCAGCACAAAAGTGCCCCTCCGTGTGTGTGATCTTGGAAGTTTTTTAAGTTTGTTAAAACAACATAACACATTTTTTTGTTGGTCAAAAAGAATTAGGCTTGGATTATTATCAGTTATGCAGAGTTTTAGCTGCATAAATATTGAACAAGAGTATTAAACATAGATTGAACATAGAACTATTCTTTGGGTAAAACGGTCTTATAGTTATCTGAACAATTACAGTGCCTGGTCTTACTCTCTAAATTCCCTTATAATATTGCAATGACCAGAAACGGCTACCCACGTATCTAATAATCAGCCTGCACTCCAGGGAGCCAGGTCATGCTGACAGTGTTAGAGGTACAGGGTTCGTTGACACATGGTCTAACGTTCAGTATTTCAAGATAACACATTACCCATATCATGCGATGGTTTCCTGCACAGTGCCCACAGTCCCTGCCTCAGTATCTACATTGTCCCCACCCATCACCCAATGCTGCACTTTCTAGACACTTCTGAGGACAGCCTGTGCATCGGCCTGTCAGTCCTGTGCTCCTTATGTAGACTGTTCTCATAATGCAGCCCCAAGAGATGGGGAGCGTATGTCCTTTACACAGAAAAATCCTCCCTGACTCTCCAAGATTGAAGAGGCAGACTGAGCACGTAGGGAGCCTGGTTATTCCTCTTTTTACTCTATATTCTGAACATAGGTGCTTTCTACTTACGGATTCACTAGGATTGCTGTAGCTATAGCTAGTACACCTATATAACATCAGTAAAATGGGAAAAGTTAATTTTTGTTTTGTTTTTTAATCGATGGTCTTTCTCTTAGGAGGCAAATCTCAAAGTGGGGCAACTTTTTCCACGCCCTTTTCCAGAAGGTAGCGTTGCATTCTTTCCATTTTAGAGCTGTTCTTATGAGTTACTCTAAGCACGTAGTGGGCATGTGTTGTGAAATAAGCCCTAAGTAAAATCTATCTCCAAATGCTCTGGGATTTGCCCGTGTGGCCCCATGAAGACTGGGTAGCTTCTGGAATTCTCTTTTTCCCATCAATACAAGTGAGAGAAGGTTGAATGGCTAAATTCAAGTTCCCCAGTTCCAGAACCCACTAGACCTGGAGCTCTTGCTCAGGATTTCTCAAAAGGACACTCAGTCTTAAAATTTTAAATTGGAAGCACGGGGACCTTGGCAGAGGATTGAAGGGGAGGGCAGAGGCAGGGAGTGGAGCAGAGAAAAATGTAGAGCTCAATAAAATTCAATAAAAATTTTTTTCAGTTGTTTTTTGTTGTTTTGTTTTTTCATCTGAATGAATGATTTTTCTCTTAAGAATTGGTTTCAATTTTACAATGTCAGAAACATAGAATTGAATGAAAAATGTTCACAATGAGTTTTTGGCATCATTATTTTAAATAAGTATATGTCAAATACTCACCACATGCTGGACACTAATCAGACATTCAGACAGGATGATGAGGAAGATCGGCAGATCATCTTCCTTCATGGAAAATAAAGACAGACATATGACTATTATAACTTAACGTGAGAAAAACTGCAAATGTCTCAACAGGAGGAGAAGGGAGGTGACTATCATTAAGCAGGGTGACCTGTAAAAGTTGGACACCTTTGCAAGACAATGACCTGGTTGTGCAAACTGTGAGAATAGGAAAACATTCTAGAACATTCCAAACATAGAGGACAGCCTGAAAAAGACCCTAAGGAGTCCAGGGAGACAGTGTCAAGAGAGCAGAGCCCATTTACTGTAGAGTTTAGTCTAAACTGTGAACTAAAGAGTACATTGAGGGGGCTGGAGAGATGGCTCAGTGGTTAAGAGCACTGCCTGCTCTTCCAAAGGTCCTGAGTTCAATTCCCAGCAACCACATAGTGGCTCACAACCATCTGTAATGAGGTCTGGTGCCCTCTTCTGGCCTGCAGCATACATACTGAGAATACTGTATACAAAATAAATAAAATAAATAAATCTTTAAAAAAAAAAAAGAGGACATTGAGGAATTTAGAAGAGAAAGAATTAGGCTTGCTGGTCATCAGCCTGGCATCACTTTTGCCTGTGTGGGAAGGAGTCCAAGAGCAACTGTCCCTAAACTCTGTAATATTTAAAGTACAATTACATCTGAATACGACCTAAATACACCAGAGAGTAGTTGTGCTTTTAGGTCTGAGAGTGAATCGAGTATGGGAGACAAATAGCAAACTGGATTGACGATCTCCCACAATCTTCTCTGCACCCTAAAAGCAGCCCTTGTTTCCTGAGTAGACCGCCCGCTGTACACACAAAAATAGGCTGAGCAGTTCTCAGATTGCGTTCTTACTGTTTCTTATTACATTTACAACTTGACTTTCCTGTGCCAGTAGCTACAATGAGACCAATGGCGACAGAGCTGTTCCTGTCTTTTCTAAATACCCTGAATTCCTTATTTAAGCCAGGTCACAGATGTGGCCTTGGTACCAGACTGTAGATAGTTGTAGGATGATTAAAAGAACATTCAATTTCAACTTTGCTAGTATATTCTGAGATCTTGCTCTCCCCAGCCTACAGAAATCTTGAACTCTGGCCTCTTCACACGCCCACCTTTAGAAACACTTCAGTCTAAATAAGGGACGAGCTCCCAGATGGCCGAGAGAAACTCTGTGCTTTCTAGAGATGGTTAAATTTATTTCAGTTTAGTAAGAAAAGAAGAGCAGCCCTGAAGAGATAGCTCAGCTGTTTGTGAAGACTGTGAGCATAAACACCTGGATCCAGATCTCGGGCACCCACACTAAAGCTGGGGGTAGTCATGGACATCTGCACATCTGTACAACTGCACATCTGTACCCGACTAGCTCCAGAGGGATAGAGACAGAAGGATCAATGAACGCTAGGTACAGAGATCAATCCTGAGGCAAAAGATAAGGTGATGGGCCGCAGTAGAATATTCGCGATATCAACCTCTGGCCTCAGCATACACACATGGCATATTCATGCACAAAAGATAAGGTGATGGGCCGCAGTAGAATATTCGCGATATCAACCTCTGGCCTCAGCATACACACATGGCATATTCATGCACAAACATATTGTTCTCAACACACATACACACACACACACACACACACACACACGCATGCACGCACGCACACCAAGCCAGGCATGGTGTCATGGATTCTCATCCCAGCTCTGGGAAGTAGAGACACTCCTACTTCTGGTAACTGCCTAGGATACTGGATGTATTTTTCACAATCCATCCAGTGATAAACCTTGTCTGGCTTTCCTACACATACACCCCGCACCCTCCACTCTCACATATGAACCTATACACACATGAACATATATGCACATGCACCATATACCCAAAAGAAAAGAGAATGCTGTGGCAACTAATTTATTTATAATGAACTCACGTGCCGTGTTAAGAAAGTCTTTTGGCCATTGTTTGCAATCGTTTCTGGTGCCTGGTTGGAACTTGAGGCTTTGTGAGGGCTGGGCAAAGTTTCTACCGGTCAGCTCCATCTTGTAGCCCAAGACAGTCTTCACAGCAGCGAAGGCTTAAGAGAAACAAGGTAACTAATCTGGGCAGTGGTGGCGCACGCCTTTAATCCCAGCACTCGGGAGGCAGAGGCAGGCAGATCTCTGTGAGTTTGAGACCAGCCTGGTCTACAAGAGCTAGTTCCAGGACAGGCTCCAAAGCCACAGAGAAACCCTGTCTCGAAAAAACAAAAAAAAAGAAAGAAAGAAAGAAAGAAAGAAAGAAAGAAAGAAAGAAAGAAAGAAAAGAAAAGAAACAAAGTAACTTCCCCAGACATAAGGCTCTAAGTTAAACTGACTCTGTCTCTGCTGCAGAGCAGACTCTGGAAACTGGACAGTCACTGAAGAATCTTCTGCCCATAGCCTAGCATTCTCACCCCTCACCTCAGGCTTGGTACGCTGTGGTTTTCTCCTTGATGGTAGTAAACTCTGCTCTGGTCCATGGTCACAGGCACAGCCCTAGCACCTGC
Source organism: Dicrostonyx torquatus (assembly GCA_028555095.1). NCBI lineage: Eukaryota > Metazoa > Chordata > Mammalia > Rodentia > Cricetidae > Dicrostonyx > Dicrostonyx torquatus. The sequence continues at coordinate 4,561,131 of JAQHUG010000029.1, forward strand.
GAGAAGGTGAGTAAGCACAGCAGAATGAAGCAAGGGCCCCATTCCAGCTGCCTCCTGCACTAATTCTAATGTCCCAGACAGACACAGTCTAGGGTTGGGTTATAGCTCGGTTGATAATAGTGCTTGCCTAGCAGGAAGCCCTGGACTTAATCCCCACTCATGCAGAAGCCAGAAAGCATGGCACGCACCTGAAACCTCAACTCAGGAAGGAGAGGGTAAAGGATCAGAAGTTCAAGGTCATCCTTAGCTGTGTAAGGAGGCGAAGGGTGGAAGATCAGAAGTTCAGTGTCGTGGTTATCTTTAGAATGAACTCAAGGCCAGCTTAAACTATGTAACACACATGTACACACACCCACAACTGAATGAAGAAAAAAAAAAGGAGCATTTAGATCTGCTTTTAGAATCTAAATTTGCTTCCACAGTCAGCAGGGTTTAGAATATTTTCCAAGAGCTCACTACGTAGGAAGCATGGATGCTTATCTGCAGGGGTAAATAAAATTATTTTCATTTGGCAAAAATATGTTCACTGACCATCATGGCTCCTCTTTTGGCTAGTAAAGATATGTTTAAATCTAACAAAAAGAGAAAAAGAAAATCAGGTAAAGCTGACAGTTACGTGTTGGGATTGACAAGAAATTAATCAGGAGGCGCTTGCATTTTTCTAAACCCATTCCCACCAGCGCTAATGTACATTTAGTAAAAGGGTTTTATGTCTAAGGTTTCTCTCTCTGATTTCATCCTTCCTTCTTCTCTACCTGAAATTAATTTTTGGCCACGTTGCTGAGTCCTGCCAATTCTGTTTCACTGCTAAACGTCCCTATTATCTCTTCCACGTCTCCCCACTCGGAAGGGTATCTACAGGGAGCCGACAGCCAGTGCACATGGAGCCAAGGCCAAGCTCTGGAGTAGGTGGCCTTTGATACAATTAGACCTTCTGCAACCCTGAAGCAACCTGAACCAACCCTGACTCAAAGTCAGGGTTTCCAGAAAGAAGTCCTGGTGGTTGTATCTTACTTATAATTTAGTACCAATTCTTTATCCCCTTCCCACAATCTTCTTCCTGTCACCTGGTCTTCAAGGCTAAAAGTCCTTGCCTAACACTCCTATGACAACTAGGGCCAAAACTTAGAAATGCTTTTATACTAAGGCATAATAATGAGGAGTTAGAACCTTCACAAATGCAGCCACACCATGTCAAGCTGGTGAATGACATGGGCTTGGGTCCTTTTAGCAGACCAGGCCTTCTTCACCACCCCACTCTCCCCAGGTAGAGAGGAAAAGTTATTTTAGCCAAATTGGTGCTTCAGTCACATGTGGTAATCTCAGTCTAAGCCCTGTCTTTATGTAACTTAGTTTCTGTCTTGGTGATTCAGAAATGTTTGTCAGATGTGTGTCTTCTTCACCTGGATCCGTGTGAAGTGAGGCCTACGCAATCTCAGAGAGGGCGGAACCGTGTGGTTCATAGGAGGTATCCTACAAAGGTGTCCCTTCCCCGAGTGACTGCCCTGAAGAGTCTAGAAGCTGCCTTGGGTGACTTGGCTTGTGTTTCTCCACTGGACCATGAGTGTTCCGGGCATCGCCCCCTCGCACAGCCTCCTTGCTCCCCGCTTTTGCTGACTTTTAGGTCTTTCTTAGCAGATGACTAAGATTCTCACATAAGCCTTTGTCTGCAGTGGCCAGGTTCATTCCCTCTGGACAACTTTCTGTGGTGAAGTTGCTGGACTACCTCATTTCACAGCACACCGCCGACTCCTGAGGAGTGAGCTCACCACTCCAGAGCTGGGGTCTACAGGGCCATAAATGCAGATGTTTCTTCTCTTTTCTTTTTTCTTGAAGTAGGCAGAATTAGTCGACTTAAAAGATGATTTCCAAGGTCTTTCTTGGAAGGGCAAAAGTTTGGGTTGCTTCAACCCTACTCCTACCCCATCTTCTAGGACTTCTCTCTACTTATTTCACACTCAACCCCACCATCGGGGACTGGTCAGGAGAAGGAAAACAGAGATTCTTCTCGTACATTCCACTCAGCTACCAATGAGAGCTGAGGGATCAGGAATTTCCCACTCACCCAGCTTTCACTCTCTGGTTCTGTTAGTCTAGCCTGATTCTCAATGGTTACAGAAATGAAAGAATTCAGAAAATCCAACTTCCTGACAGTTGTCTTGGAAAAGGAATCAAAAAGTGGCAGCCTTTGAGATTCAAAGCAAACCCTTTGCATGTGTCTTTGTTCTAAACTCGGGACCAGCAGCTTCTTCTTCCCAGGAGCCACCTCCTCAGGAGGCGGATGTTTGCAGAGCAGGAACCTGACGGTGGGGGTAAACACCGGGAGTTTGCTCTACTATTTCAAATGACTTCAAATAAATCCTACAATAATCACTAAACTGCAAGCTCATTGGGTTCCAACCATATAGCAGATCTCAGGTCATCGGTACCGTTGTTATTTTACTTACCTTTTTGTTGTTGTTGTTTTCATACGACCCTACAAAGAAAGTACTCACACATGGAGAAGAGAACCTAAGAATGCTTTGAAGAGGTGCAAAGGGATTTTCCGAGTCCCTCCGTCTAGAATAGTTTTTCTCTGAATGACTGCAGTTCTGAGAGGCATGCTCCCAAAGAAAGGGATTCACATAACAAAGCAAAGCTCAATTCCTCCTATTCTGTGCTCTCCTTTTTCTTTCCCTTCCATTAATGCTCGCCATAATCAACTGCATTGGCATTGGCTTTAGGATTCAGGCAATGCTCGTGGTTGGCATTTTAAAAATGCTGTTTTACCGCCCCCACCTTCCCTATGACAGAATTCAAATTGAAATTGCACCAAATTCTTTCACCAGTTGGAAATCCGGCTAAGGTGAGTGTGTGTGTGTGTGTGTGTGTGTGTGTGTGTGTGAGTTGTAATTGGGAGAGCTTGTGTATGAAAGACTTGAAGGAAGCTAAGTAGTGAATAAGACGTCAATTAAATGCTGCTAAGTAGTTTTAAAGCTACTTAGGATGAGGAAATCCTGGAGCTGAAGAAGTATAGTCAGGCTGGAAGATTTGCCCCTTGTAAGAGGTTTTAAAGTCTTCTTAACGTTAGCTTTGCAGAAATTTCGTGTAGATGTTTGTACCCTTAATTCTGAGCTGTCGGGCTTTTGTAGCTCCGGATCTTTGTTTTGCTAAAGGTTTAGGTAGAAACGTAGAACTGGCTTCTTGGAACTTTTACTCCAAAATGTCAAAATAGTTTCAGAAGAGATTTCATGATTTGTGGCTTCTTGGAGGACAAAGGACTTGAGTGAGCGGAAGTTCCACTCCACAATGTAGAATAAACAAAATAAGCTTTCAGTTTTGATAATACCAATCAACCATTTTGAGATGAATGAATGACATTTCAGGGACTAGAAGGTTCCAAAAGTGTCGATGGTTATAAAACCTAGTAAAGACAAAAGCAAATGTCTCTGCCTCTTTCTGCTCTTGTAGGCTGGTCTATGACCCTTCAGACAGGATTCAAGTCAACCAAGAACCAAGTCCTTGGCCATGTTTACTGTGTTTGCTGGTCCTCACTAAGCCATGCCCCTGGTCTCTGAGACATTAGCGAAGGTACCAGGATGTGGTTACAAAGTGGATTAGAATTAGCACTCGGACCCTTTGACATTCTAGAAGACCTGATGTGTCGGTTACTGATGTGGTGGGTGGGTGGAGCTTTTAGGGACTGATTTGTAGCATATGTAATTATTAGACAAGTCAGACACTTTAGAAAACAGGATGAACAAGGTAAAGGTAAGAATGCTAAGTTAGGTTTTGTGATATTAGAATTCTGGTCCATAGAATCTTTGTGGGAAAATAGCGTAATTGCTTGGCACTTGCAGGCTTCCAATTGGTTGCCTATAAATGTCTCCTGCAGCTCATCATCTGTGATATGGCTCAAAAGGTACATGCTATGTCAAAGAGCTGGGATCATTTCTTGTCCCCACTGTGCACTAGGGATTGAAATAACTGTCTCAGAGCCATTTTCTTCAACTTCATTAAAGCAGTGCTCTTCAGAGCACGCTCTCGGTGAGCTGTTTCCCGGGTAGAAGAGTTTAGCCACCAATAGGTTCAAATTAAGGAAAAGCAAAAAATAAAAAAAAATCAATATGTAAACAAGATTGTGGGAGGAGAGACACACACAACCTGCAGAGGGCACTAGGGTACCTTTCAAAGATGATGGCCTCTACCTAGTTCGTGAAGAATGGATGAGAAAGGAAGACAGAGGGCTCCTCATGTATCATCCCTCATTTGCTTGTTCCTCCCTCCCTCAGCCTCAAATAGATGGCTTAGACTGCAATCAGTGATTATGAAAGATAAACTAGCCGGGCGGTGGTGGCGCACGCCTTTAATCTCAGCACTCGGGAGGCAGAGGCAGGCTGATCTTTGTGAGTTCGAGGCCAGCCTGGTCTACAAGAGCTAGTTCCAGCGCAGACTCCAAAGCCACAGAGAAACCCTGTCTCGAAAAACCAAAAAAAAAAAAAAGAAGATAAAAAGATAAATTGCCGCCATATAGAAGAAGGGATTCCAGAAAAAGAAGATGCATCGTAAGACATTGGCTTCCTAATAATTTCAGGATTCAACACGGAGTGAGGGCTAGGAAACGAAGGCAGTGTTGTGTAGAGCTCTTGGCTTGTTGGTTACTGGCAGAGTAAAGGGAGCTAGAGGCAGAAGCCAAGAAGTATTAGTTTTCCCCTTTCAGAATAGGGTCAAAAGGCGACATCACAGATGGAAGGTGATAGTCACTAGTGTAGCCTACAGGATTGCCTCTCAAAAAGGAAGGAATCCGATTAAAACTGATGCCCATAAATACCCGAACATTTGGATAATTCTCAACAATTTGTAAAGCCCTTTTGTAAAGATTGTATCTGGCTTCATCCTTATGACGGTCATTTTATGTTTGAAGGTTTTTGGAGAGGTTAAGTGGCTTTTCCAAAGTCCCCCAGTAAACTTCAGATCTGAGTCGTAATAGAAATTGATTTCTAGTGATTTTTGAACACATTGTTGGTTGACTTACAGAGAAAGTGTTTTCGGGGATTTATTCACAATGAGAAAAAAAAAATTGCTGTTGCAAGCCCAGAAGATGTCAGCTCATGTTGCAAAGTAGGAAAAAAAAAATCAAATGGCAGATATTCACAAAGCAAAATAAAGACAATTTCTCATCACACGCTTTGTGTCTGTAAGAAGCTAACAGGAGTTTTCACAAAACAAATGGCTAATCTTAACGGCACGCCAAATTGGCAGTCATGTCGTCTGCCTGATCAACCACATGCCACCCTGCTTGAGAGTCCTCCTGTCACAGCTCCGCTGAGTGGAAGCATCATTTCAGAAAAATTAAACTCTAGGGCTAAAGTTAAAAGAAGAGGTGGGGTCCCGGAAGCTATCCATGACTGACCGCTGCTACACATAGCTGCAAACAAGCAAAGAACTTATTTACAGCCGTCCATATCCAGATTGGTGTCCCAAGCCAAAGATCCAGGTGGGGAGTCTGGAAAGAGCCAAAACAGGAAGAACCAGTTTGGGTGTGCACTCTGAAGGGAAGGCTCCAGCTTCTTGGTGAGGCAGCATGATGTCATCGGCTTCTGAAGGGCTTTGAAGTGTGACCCAAGGTCAGACCCAGAGTTATCCCTTAGAGTCCTTGACTCCCATTTTCCAATGACTTGGGGATAACAAACAGATCCCGCAAGAGAATGAAAGGAGCAGGAGGGGCTCGTGTAAGGAGTGGCATACAATAAATTCTCAATAAATAATTACTGAATTTGGTGATCCTTGACACCCAGTGGGACGAAGGGCAAAGAGATATGCTAAATCCTCCGAACAAATTATTTCTCCTGTCTAACCAGCTAAGCTAGCCCTGACACCACAACCGTGGCAGGTCTACCCACACCATTGGAAGGAAACTCTCTCAGAAATGATTTGGGTCTGAGTGTCACTTTGAGCATTAGAATTTATTGTACTTTGATTTATTCAAGTCCTCCAAGATCAAAGATGGATTCTGAATGTTGGTCGTCGAGTGAACAAAACGAATGGAAATCAGAAAACAAAGCTATTTCGATGGCCTTAGGGATCATTCATTTGCAAAGTCTAATGTGCTATTATCATGACATACCTCCTCATGTCATCTGCTAAATCTTCCATTTTTTGTCACGACTGGGTGTTACAATTATATGCGTTTATGTACGTATCCAGCGTATATAATGTGCCTATAGTGTCTAACAAAGGCTTGACTGCTTTAAAGAACACAAAACAGAGCCGGGCGGTGGTGGCGCACGCCTTTAATCCCAGCACTCGGGAGGCAGAGGCAGGCGGATCTCTGTGAGTTCAAGACCAGCCTGGTCTACAAGAGCTAATTTCAGGACAGGCTCCAAAGCCACAGAGAAACCCTGTCTCGAAAAAAACAAAAAAAAAAAAAACAACAACAAAAAAGAACACAAAACAGGATATTAAGATATAGGGATGTTGGAGTGTGACTATATTTTAAAATTGCTTATGATACCCATGGCTTTGACTTCTAATAAACCGATCCACAAAACCAAAAGTGGTTCTCCAGAACCAGTTCTGTGTGAATAGCCTTCCACTGACTCTGTGAACAGAGAGCCCTTCAGGTTAGCTACCTTATGCTAATGGACATCTCTTGCACAATGTTTATATTGGAGATGAGGACTTGCTTCCCTGTCCCTTGAATTTGTGTTGAAATCTCCCACCCCAAGCAGCCTATTTTGTTTGAATTTGCCTGCATTTGTCCTGGGAAAATGCTTATGTAAAACCTGGCTGGCTCTGGGCCTCCCAGCACCGTGTCTGTGGGTTGTCCCGATACTCCAGACTGTTCACTGTTGACCAAGACCTTGAAGAGTTCTTCAGGCTCTACCAGGCTTGAAAAACATCTATTTAGATTCTCAGCCTTTTTCTTCCTGCCAAGTTACTTTTATATTAGATTGATAACTCCTGAATTGTTGAAAAGTTGATTCTGGCCCTGTTTCAGGTGTGTGTGTGTGTGTGTGTGTGTGTGTGTGTGTGTGTGTGTGTGTGTGTGTG
>JAQHUG010000029.1:4568244-4643773 GCA_028555095.1 Dicrostonyx torquatus
GTGTGTGTGTGTGTGTGTGTGTGTGTGTGTGTGGTCGGGGGTGGGGGAGAGTTTACCCAGGATCCTTGAGTTCCTGGCACAATGAAACAGGGTGGTCTCTCTTCAGCTCAGAAACAGTTTCTAGGATGGAGTGGGAAACCACTAAGTTTCAGAGAAAGTCACTCAGTTTTTCCTTGTCTGACTCCCATCGCTCTATAGTATCTTTTCTGAAACATTAGTCTTCAAAATTAAGATGTCAGGTAACTTAACGTTCCTTAGGTCGATGATATATAACTGCACAAGGTAAATGTGACTTCGTTTAAAGAATGAGAAATGTTTGTGTATAAAGCAGCCAATTAGCTACTATGTGTTTTGAGCAAGGCTAAATCCAGTCAGATCCACGAAAGGATTTAAACTGTTAATTCTCCCATATTGCTCAAGTAAGCAAAACCGAAGGCATTTAATTTTTCTAATAATCCCAGACATGTAATGTTCCTTGTAATGTACTACACAATTTGTATTGATTACTCTGTCGGTGAGACACACATTTAATAAACATGTATTCCACAGTGAAGTGTAAAAATCAAAGTGTAAATGACCAGTTTTGAGAGCTACTCTTTTTCCCCAAGCACGTCAAAACAAAATGTCGGGGGTGGGGTGGGGGTGGGGGAGCCTTCCGTTTCAGTTGTTTATAAAAGGTGTTAAGATTGAGCAGCTCAGAACCAGCCGAGTGCCTCTCTCCCTTTCCCAGCACAGAGCCAGTGTGGAGACAGTGTCACAAACCCACTTTGGAAAGAAATGAGCTTAACTTAAGCTTGTAAAGGAAGAATGCAATTTTGTTTCTGAAAAAATACAAATTTCCCTTTTATCTTAGAATAGTTAAATTGGTGAAAAGAAAAACATTCAATCTTCAAACCCTGATCCAATATTTGTGCCATTTATAGGCATGTATTTATTATAGCAAAACGTTTCCTTTAACTTTGTTTTCAAGGGCATTATTGGCACATGAGAGGAAACTGCTCTGCTGAATTTAAGAAACCAGGTCCTTGACTCTCACTTCCACCCCAAAATAGTATTTGCTAGCATGTAAAAAAAAAAGAAAAAAAAAATCTTACCATCTCTAATGTTCTTCAGAAGAGGTCTATAGAAAGCAAATTAAGTAGGAACTGGAAAGGGGTGATTTGAAGGAACAGGGAATTTACGTTTGTAGTAACAGGGGGCTGTTGTGTTTGATTTGTTGTCTGCCTTAATCTGGCATGCTATTTCACCCTCCAAGACGCACATCAATACCTTCTTTATGTCTGGCTATTACCACTCATTTAAAAATCTATTTTACATGATTCTTTCAGCCAAAAATGGGCCATAATGACACAGAATAGAGAGTGTGCTTCATAAATTCTGTAAGAATCAATACTTTGGCTGGGAATTTGTCAGTCTCTCAAAGTTATGCGCCATTAAACTTTACTGTTATTGCAGTGGACTCTTTGTCAAAGTTCAGTACCTAGCACACTAGAGAAGCACTCCCAGGGCCAGGGACGGTGCAAGGGAGCTGAAAGACGCCTGCAGTAGACACCAGACCTGCAGAGGGATGCTTAGTCCGCGAACTGCAAATAGGCCGAAAGCTATCTTGATTGCATATGGCCAGGTAGTTGTTAAGAATTGGGTTCTGTTTATCTAAAGATCACTGCGTTATACCCAGACACACTGAAGAATGTGGAAAACATCCATCCACTAACCACGAGCTTCATCTCCTGCCTAGTTCTCTGAGAAGGACAGCACAGGCATGTCCAGAGCAGGGACAGCCAGATGCTTTCAGCCATTTGATTCCTTGGATTAATTTATAATGAGAACCTCCTCTCTGGTTTTATACATTGTGAGGGAGGCACGTGGCGATTGTCATAATGATTTCCTTTTCAGCCACACTTCTCTGGATTCCACATAGAAATGGATTTATCAACACCCAAACCAAATACAGACCATGCGCTCTTGGTGGTTTGGCTGTCCCTGCCTCTCAAGTAGAGCTCCTCTGTGCACACCCCACTGTTGATCCGACTGTAGGCATCAAGTCCCTAGCACTCAGGACTTTGCCTGCTGGCCTGGAGGCTCGGAGGACTTTGCAGTTTCCCCTGCCCCTTCACCTTTCCTCCTCTAATTTTTGTCCGCGGCTCTGAGGGGTCCGCAAAGTGAGCACGGAGCTTCTTTCTTTGACTTGAGTGGCTGCTGCGGGGAGTATCTTACACACACTGTTCTGAAATCGCATGCTTCCTGCCTGCCTGCCGTATGTTTTAATAATGACAGTGTTAATGGAGACTGAGTCTTATACACACCTGTACTATCTTACACCTAGCAGGCATTCAAAAAAATCATCACAGGATACTTTAATGAAAGATGGTCATCATAAGACAGGTCTAATCGTCACAGCAGTTAGGAGATAGAGGCAGGAGATAGTTGGGAAATTCAGGGTCAACCTTGGTTATGTGTCTAGAGTTGGAGGCTTGTCTGTGCTACATGAAACTTGGTCACAAGCAAAAAATAAAATAAATAGCATTTTCCATGAGCAAAGGAGAAGGTAAACTCTAGAACGCTCAAAAATTACCTTATGATTAGGCTTCTAACAGTGAAGAACAGTGTGGATATAAATATTGAAACAGAAGGAAAAGGTTACAGTGTAGATCAGAGAGGCGGAGGCAGAAGAATTATCATGAGCTCCAGCACAGCTGCAGAACAAGACCCTATCTCAATCAATCAATGAAACAAAAGTCAATAAATTTAAGATTAAAAAGTAGCAAGCCAGCACTCCAGAGGTAAAGGCAGGTAGATCTCTATGAGTTCCGGGTCAGCCTGGCCTACAAAGAAAGTTCCAGGACACCCAGGGATGTTACACAGAGAAACCTTGTCTCAAAAAACAAAAACAAACAACAGAAAGTAGCAAGCCAGGTGACAGAGCAACTTTTGAACAAGCAAGAAACTCCTGGCTGTACTCCCAGCATTGCAGAGAGCATGATGGTCCCTGTGTGTATTCCCAACCCTCAGAAGGTGGGGGCAGCAGGATCAGAAAGAAGTTCAGGGTCATCCTCAGTTATCTACATGGTGAGTACAAAGCCACTAGGGATAAGATTATGTACAGAACCAAAAGGAGCTAAAAATAAACACTATTTTTTTCATCAGCTAAAAGAAAATAAGTTTCTTTGTAGTAACACACTCCCCAAACTATTTTCAAATTAGCAGTAGACAAGATAAATAAATAAATAATAAATAAATAAGTGGACATTGGAATGTAGGGATTCTACAAAAACCTAATAGCATTGAACAAGATGGTTTTGACCAGATAATCTGTTGAGAACACTTCCCAAGGTCAAGTTGCTACCCGGAAGAGAGTGAGACACAGATTTCGTCTGATTTCTTTCTTGAAGTCCTTCAGCTACCCGTATGTGCAGGCTTTTGCCCAAGCTCTTCCCATTTGTTCCGAGAAGAAGAAGAAAAGAGAAATCCAGTGCTCACTTTTCAAATGAGTCTATTGATATAATGGAATACTATCCAGCACTGGTTAGGCTCTGAAAGCATGTTTGCTATTCCTAGTTCCCGTCTCCTGTTGTCTTCAAATTACCCTCTCCAAAGCACTGGATCTAAGTCGAAAAGCAAGTACAGATTGGAAAGAAGAAGGATACAAAGAACCCTAAAACACATCCTTGGACAGGGTCGTATATTGGAATTAGAGCAGATGGCAGGTATTCGAACTTGCCTCCAAATGGATCTGGGCTTGGATTGAGTGCAGGCAGGGGTGGGGAAAATCTTCACTTTTGCAAAGTTGTGCTTTGATGTTGACTTTTTCTTTCATATCTATCTCTCCATCTGTAGGGGAGGGGGCGAGGCAATCACCTCTCCCCCTGTCTTGTCTCCTTTCCGTACAGGCACCCTCCTCTGGTGGTGGGCACTGGAGTCACACGTTCCTGAGTTTGAACTCAGCCTCACCATTCTCCTCTCTGAACTTCATTCTCATTATTTGTAAGGATGAAATTAATAACCAGTCATACTTAAAAAATCTCTTGAGGGTAAGTGCTAATTAATATAAAATTAATGGCAAAGGTATACTCTAATCTTGGCGAGAGGGAAAAAAAAAAGAGTCTTCTAAGTAGGTAACTGATTAATGTCAGCCATGATGGATATAATCACTGTGAAGAACTGATACCTGGTATTTCAGTAGCACTCAGTATATGTGGCCTATGCTTGGGAGGTTATGGTCTGTGTTACTTTAATATGTCCTTGTTAGGAATCAGCACAAACAAGAGAGTGCTTCCCTAGCTTGTCCCAGGTTCTAACTCCAGCTCCACATAAATGGGAGAGGCAGTAGGGTCAGAAGTTCAAGGTCATCCTCAGTAAATTAGTGATTTTGAAGTTAACTTGGTCCACGTGAGACCCTGTCCCACCAAAGTACATAAATAAATAAATTAGAATGACACAGAATAGAAAAGAATTTAAAGGTAACACTAAAGGATAGACAAAATACACTGTTAAAATTTGTCTTTTTAGTGGTATTCAGAAACACTACAGATTTATGTCAGTTCATAGGGTTTCAATTTGAGCCTATCAAAATACTTCAAAATATATTATCAAAAAAAGTCTTTTTTTTTTAACCTCTGAGGGAGTTTTGCTTTTCAAACCTAGGGAACAATGTGTGTTTCTGTCCCTTAGTGCACACAGACATTCCAAGTATAGTTTCTTCAGTCACTTGCTGTTCAAGGACACAAGGTCTAGAGACATGACTTCTATCGTTAGTACCATTAAAATTCTTTCATGTTTATTCTGTATTTGGGCTTCTAGATAAATGTGTATGTGTTACCCCAGTTGAATTGACCAGCAGTGCCAGTTGGATATCTTGACTTTCTCCCTCTTTGGCTGTTTTGCATCATACATACCCACCTTGAACCCGGATCGTGGTCGCATACAAAGCTAAAACTTTATCACTAAGCAACAGCCCAAGCCATGCATGCTCTTTAAAGGTCGGAATATTACTATAACTTTCTGACGTCATCATACAGGGCCTTGAGGAAGAGACATCCTTCTAGACTTCAGACAAAGACACTATTAAGGCCAGCAGCTGCCCGGTCTTCACAGGGCCTGAGACTGCTGAGCAGACAGTAGGATGCTAATAAGTGAGCCGAGAACACCTTTCAGAGAGTGTGAGTATTGTCAAGCATCACGACAACAGAGGTCAACATTGTGAACGGTCAGCCCAGATAGACGCTGGAGCCAAAAGGTACCCAAGCTCATGGGTCAGGTGGATGACTTACTGTCTGTGTGTCTGGAAGAGGAATTTGTGTTACCTCATCTTGCTACCCTCATTCATCTCAGTCACAAAAGGGCAAGCAACAGGCTTCGTCCCCAGGGGACCACTGAGAGGACAAGGCGAGTTAGCACGCGTGAAATGTTTGGTATTTTGCCCTACTCAGCGGCAGCCTAAAGTAACGCATTCCATGGTTGGAAACGAGTAGGTTGTAGTCTCTCCTTTAAGAATGTAGATTCAAAAAAAAAAAAAAAAAAGAGAGAGAGAGAGAGAGAGAGCTCAAAAAAAAAAAAAAAAAAGAATGTAGATTCATTCTACACTTTTGGCCATCATCGGAATTTAACACACGGTTGTGAATTAAAAGAGATTAAGACAATTACAGAAACATGCCCCTAAAACCATAGAATCATACAATTCTTCCGTTCTAGGTAGATGCGCAATGGATACCTTGACAATGAAAATGATAAGGACATTAAAAAGGGAGAAAACAGGAAGAGCAGAGGAGAATATGAGGACAAAACTTTAGTCACTCAGTATTCAGGATCAAGGTCAAAGTATCTCCAAAGCCCTCCAAACCCCTGAGTAATCTGCAGTTGCCCCATCCCAGATACCAGCTCCTTTGACCTTTCTACTCCCCAAACCTGTCTCCTTCAGTCCCCGGGCCTCTGACTTATTTTGTCTCCTCTTACACCATCTCTGTCATGCCCACCCTTGTTCCAGCAGCTGGCTCACTCTTACCCTGCCAGGTGTCGGCTCAGCCTCTCTCCGTTTACCTCACTCTTTGGATACATTATAACATAATGTTATTTGTTACTCATTGTAGCCTTACGCAAAAATAGAAGCCCCAGGAGAAGTGTTCTGTTGACTTTGTTTGCTGCTGTAACAGCCATTCCTAAGAGGATACTTGACCCATAAGAAATAAACTTGTCCCATAAATATTATTCATTTATAAGGTTTATTTTAAAAATCATTTTGTTTCCTGCCATTATTTTTCCTTCTGTTTAAATTCAAAATAAAAAAAATTCTCTTTGCACACTGACGTCACTTTGGTTGTAGATTTTCATGAGATGATAACCTTGCCCTGGCCTAGTGTTTTTGCAAGAGAAAAAGATACAGTTCTCGGAAGAGCAAGCTTTTGTCCCCTTGTTAAGTCACAAATTTCTCTCTGTTCCATGCACAAGATTCATCCATGCACTCACTTACAGAAAAGCCCCTCTGATTGAAATCTTACTAAAAGGAACTAAATACACATACACGTGTGTGTGTGTGTGTGATGTATTCATTTTCATCGTTAAGATACAAGAACAAGGGTTTCTGCTTGAATAAATCAACATTCATAAAGATCAATATACATTTTTGGTTGCAAATAAAAGGACAATGTCATAAATAATAAATAGAAGTGAGGGGCTAGATAGTAGAGGGAGAAGCTAATTGTGCACAAAAAGGCCCTATGTGGGGAAGCACACAGTTGAAATGTACATTGATTTGAATGTTTTGAAGACTTTGCATGTGTAGGAAAGGTGATTCAGTCGAACACAGCAGTGGTTCCTCTTTCTGGGTGCCCACTGGCAAGTGCCCGTTTATTTACCATCACCCATTTGCATCCTGAGGAAGAATCTGAAATCATCCCACCTAGATCCTGTATGTCAATATTTTAACGAGCAAGATGGAGAGACTAGCCTTTTGCAGATAAAACCTGAACTGTTTGCGCCAAGCCTTTGTGAGCAACTCTTCTAGAGAAAAGAAATTCCTTTTATTTCTTCCCCCTCAGCCCAGAGTGTTCAATTATATGCTCTCAGCTGGAAAATACCATTTGTGGAGTTTGTTTCCAGCTATTTCCCAGGACTGTTACTTAACATTCCACTAAGTTAATTTTCATTGCTTACAAAGATGAACTTCATAAAAATTTCAGTTTAAAGAAAAATTTTATTGCAGTATTTCTTGACTCTTCCCGAAGGATATTCCTATTTACTCTTTAGTAAAGTACAGGCAGATTTGCTCTTCCTATTTTGGATGCCTTGTTTAGTTTCTGAGTCCCAGGATTTAATGGACAGTCCATTAAATGTTATTAAAGAGAAATCATTGTAGCTATTAGTATTATTTCTCCGATATTCGGTACATACGGTAATCTTGAAAACCTTCAATTGCACACCCAACAAACATGTTATTTTTATTCTCTTACTTCCAAAGCCAAGCTTGCCTTTTTTATTTTGATTTGTAAGCGCTCTTAGGCAGGTGAACTCCATGTTGGGTCTGGTACTGTGATGCGCTGTGTGTATCATGACAATGCCTCTAAGGATGTCTCAGTATGACCCGGGAATGTGAAATGGTTGCAGTATTTCCTGCAATTATCTTTTCAGAAATGTGACAGAGGAAATAGGCTGATGCCCCCACAGGATTTCAGGAACACCTAGTGAAGACCATTGTAATGTGGCTTCCATTTTAAGCATCACGAATCAGTTACTGTCATGGAGTTATGTTATTTTTGTGTCTTGTAAAATATTTTAGAATGGTTTTTATTGCTATTCTGTGACATTGTTCCAGTGCTTGGCTTGAATCGTTATTATTTCTGGAGTTGATTTTTTCTTTCTTTCTTTTCTTTCCTTTCTCTCTTTTCTTTCTTTTCGGTAGAAAAGATGTCTTGCCCTGATCTGGAATTTCTTATGTAAGTCAGAGTAGACTTGAAATTATAGAGACAATCCTACCTCTGCCTCCTGAATGGTGTGCTTGCCTTGTGTGCTTAAGATTGATTAATTGATTGATTGATTGATTGATTGATTGATTGATTGATTGATTACTGATGGATTGTGTGTCAGGGGAAGGGTGTGGACAGTTACAGCACGTAGGTTAAAACGTGGCTGGGTTCTGGAGAGATAGCTAAGCGGTTAAGAGCACTGACTGCTCTACCAGAGAATGCTGACTTAATTCCCAGCACCCACATGGCAGCTCACTGTCGTCTGTCACTCCAGTTCCAGAGGACCCAACACCCTCACCCAGACATACGTGCAGGTAAAACACCAATGTATATAAAATTAAAAAAAATAAATTTAAAAATGTGCTTCGCCCACAACACATAAATTATTAGAGCAAACATTTCCTGGGTATTTGCACTTCCTAAGATTTTATTTCATAAATTGCGTTAGACATAAAGGAACAGGCAAACACGTGGGGGGGTATCAGTGTAGAGGAACAGAGATTATATCACTCCCTAAAGTCTCAAACCCAATACATGGAGAAGTCTAGGGACAGCTCCGATGTTTCCAACTCCAAAACAATGATCTTAGCAATTCTTCAATTTTCATTAATTAACATCAAATCCACTTCTAAAATTGAGCGCAGATAATAGACAGTATTATGTCCATGAAAAGCAAGGAAAAACAGTTAAAGTCAGTATGTGCATTCTGTATTGTCGTGAAGTGAATTACCCCAGAATGAGGTATGTGACCTCAATTTCTGAAGGTCACGAATTTTGGTGCAGCCAAACAAAGGATAGAGAGCCAGGCTTTCACCCACTTGCCATCTCTGTGGCAACCAGACCTGCAGCCACCTTAAAATCTCCCTGGAGGATTCTCACCCAAACTCACATGAATGGAAGTGGGCAACACCATAGCTCCGGAAGAGTTGCAATAGGGCTGGAGCTCTCAACCTTCCTAACACTGTGGCCCTTTAATACAGTTCCTTGTGTTGTGGTGACCACCCTCCAATCATTGCTACCTCATAACTATAATTTTGCTACCGTTATAGACCGATGCAAATCTCTGTTTTCTGATGGTCTTCGGTGTGACCCTGTGAAAGGGTTGTTTGATCTCCCCACCAAAAAGGGATCGTGACCCACAGGTTGACAACCGTTTCACTAGCGGCTTCATGCCTTCCTAGGATTAAGATTCCCTGTTCATTCCATACAAGCTTATGCTCTACAGACCAGCCCTGAGGATGGCAGCAAGCTTCCATTGTGAGCAATACAGAGCGCCGTGTGTTTTCTGTAGCCTAATCTATGTGGCATCCCTTCTTTTAATATTTTCTACTTATTGGAAGTAAGTCACTAGAGAGACAATTAACCCATACCCAACAAGGGAGCTAGTCAGTCTCCAACGGGGACTCATAGGAGCCATCGTCCAGGTCACCCCACACAGGAAAGAGCATGTTCTTTGACCTGGAGATGTAGCTCGGGGTTAGAGTGTTTACCTAGAATGTTCAGAAACCAAGATCCAAACCCCAGAACTGCAAAAAGTGTATTTAAAAAGCAATCATGTGCCCTCAAAAATTATTGCTCTCAAAAGACTCGACTGCTCCTCAGCTGCAGGCCTAGTTCTAACGAAATTTCTAAAGCGTAGTGTCCTTGCTCTTTCAAGCAGAGAGTAACCCTCAACAGACACCTTCTGCACCTCAGAAATGCCCGTGACTATCCAGGCACCACTTAGATCAAAATGTATTTCTTTTCAAAACCGAGCGTTCGTTTCAAATATCAGGAAAGCGAATTGGTGGGTATAAATGTCTTTTATTTTTGCTTGATATGATAAAAAGAAGGTGGGCTCCGGAATCTTCTGACTATGTTTAAAAATATAACTCAAGATTGCTGCTGTCTAAACACAGACGGTTGCGGCTGAGTCAGTTTCCTGAAGGCAATCCAGGGACATCCTGGTTCTTCCCCAGTGCCATTGTGATGATCAAATACAGTGACACCGTGGACAATATTGAGTTAGCAACAATGTGCAAAATATAAACACAAATTTTGCCAGAGTTCCCCTCAGCTGCAGAACAGGACAGAATGTGAGGAACGGCTGCTGAGCAGACATTAACTCTCTCCTTACAGCCCAGCCATTCCGGGATCTGGATGATAAATGTGCTGGACCGTTATTGAAGGAGCCATTAGTAGTCACATTTGCTGCTGGTTGACCTGTGTTTCAGCACGGGCCTGGCTTGACGGCAGTGCAGAGTCTTGAGGGCAGTGCATGCTTTCTGTAGCATCGACACACCCTGGTAGCCTGCACTTCCTTCAGCCAGTCGCCTGGATTACAGGTCACTCCCAGTCCAAATGCTCTGGTTGTGTGTTCCTCTGACTTAAAAGAAAACATTCTCCCGTATCGTGTGAGGACTACCTGGAGGTGAGGCCTACGACTGCCCCAGAAGCACACATTTGCCTTTCTTCTTCAATGGCCCCGATAGAAAACTCATCTGATGTTTTCCCCTTAGCAACAAGATGACAAGATGTGTTCTAGGAAGTGATTTAGGCAGACGACAACCATCCTTAAGGGTCCATTGATTAGAAGGAGATGTGCCTCAAACTTGATTTGTGTGCAGTGAAGTACCTTGGAAGGTGATGTGATTGACAGCATAGAACAGATGGCAGATGGAGGAGTTAGGCTACTAAGCCTCTTCTGCAGGCAGGTACACACAACAGTGGTCGAAAAAAAAAAAAGACTAGATGGAGAATTATAGAAATGAAAGGAAATGAAAAAAGATGTGTTCTAGCAAGTATGCACCCTTGCCCACCATCCCTGTACCCCAGGACACCCGTGAATACTGCCCAACACATTTGAGAGTTCTCTCTCCCCTCTCTCTCCTTTCTCCCCTCTCTCTCAATTGTACCATTCTCCAGCACGAAGTCGCAGGGGATGACATCATGTCACAGTGCTGCAAGGTTGGATATGCCTGTAAGACTTTGTTTAACGTATAAACTCAAACAAACAAAAGGGATAGTATATGAAGGTGGTCACTAGAAGAAACGATACTAGAGTGTTGTATGAACTTTGAAAATACGCTATCCCATCGAGTATGGCCTGGTGGTCTTCATGTTTCCGATCACTTTGGGTA
This sequence comes from Dicrostonyx torquatus, assembly GCA_028555095.1. Lineage (NCBI taxonomy): Eukaryota > Metazoa > Chordata > Mammalia > Rodentia > Cricetidae > Dicrostonyx > Dicrostonyx torquatus. The sequence continues at coordinate 4,579,322 of JAQHUG010000029.1, forward strand.
GTCCCACAGCTGACAGCAGCACTAATGGCATTGCTCATGTGGATCAAATACACACAAGAACATGAACCCAAATGGCCTTGTCTATAGCCTTATACGAATGTAGAATCATAATAGACACTAGGGAAAGACAAAGAGACAATTTAGCAATTCCGTAGTTTGAATAATAAGGATAAAATGTACATCGTCATAATAAGTCATACACTGGCAAATTGTGGAAAGCACGGGTCTGTGGATTTTTAAAATGCAGATCTGTTGAAGATTTTGCACCCTCTCTTCCCCCACACCCTCCTGTTCTCTTTTCCGAAATGGGTTTGCTTGGACCAAGAAGCATCATGGCAGCAGCATTTAAATAATATGACACTAGATGAAATGAGTGGGACAGAACTGAGCCCTCATTTCAATTGCCAGCATGGCTAAATGAACTCATTTTAAATAAAAATATAATATTAAACATTGCCAAGGAGACTTCGCCGAGCTTCCCTGTGCTCTAAGCAAACATGAATCTTCCTGCAAGGAAAGAACAGAAAATTTTGTCTTTCTTTTGAAACCTAACGAGTCATTCTATTAGGCTGAGCATTATCCAGAAAATAATTTGCTTTTTCATTTGAATAGAAAATTACGCCCTGGTAACATGTTATGTATTCTAAAAATAATTCCTGATTTTTCCATGTGAGCCAATTTCTTGCGACTCTAAAAGAATTTCAGTGACATCCATAAATCATAAATTTGACGTAAGTAAATTTAAATTAAATATCACCTGAGCTGGTGACTTTTTGTAAACCAGTCAAATACGTGTCAGTGTATTTAAACGCGGCACGCACTAGTGTTCTTAAGTCTATAGTGTGTAAAAACAAGCCAAATGCCAGTCATTTTAAACATTACTAATGAGGTGATAGACAAGCACACCAGGGGAGCAACCAACCTGGTCTACACCCTGGGCTCTAGACCAACCACGGCTACATAGTTTTGTCTCCAAGACAAGCAAACCACACACACATGCATACAGAGCAGGGGGGGGGGAGAGGGAGGGAGAAAGAGAGAGAGAGTTGTTGCAGAGAACCTGAGTCCCTAGCACCCAGGTCAAGAATCCAGGAGTGACTCACAGCCATCTGTAACTGCGGTCCCAGGAGACCCTGTCACCTCTTCTGGCTTCCACGGACCACTGCACTCATGTGCACATTAAACATATGCATATAATCAAAAATTTAAAACCGCCTTTTTAAAACTAACAAACACAAAATGCAACATGCCCAAGGTATTAAAAACTGCCAGTGCTATAAGAAACTGAGAGTTGGAAATACTTTGAAATAACTGTTGAGTTCAGCGAAGCGATGAAATATGCTCAGCAAGACACCGCGTGCAGCTCTTAGAGGAAGCTGATGGAACGGATGGGTTCATTCCTTAAACAGGGAAGGAAGGTGTTGATACATGTAAATGTCTGTATGTCCTTGAAACAAAACATTGACAGAGTGGAATTGAGAGATCTCTCCCACACCCCCCATTCCAAAACTTTTCTTCAATGAGACATAAACTAGATGTGTTTAAAAACTTAAAGCCATCCCTTAACAGCCAACCAGAGTTCCCGGTCTGGGATCTCAGTCTCTGACGATGCTGAAGCAATGCGCTGTACTCCAGAAAAGTGTTTTTAAAGTCAGCTCACCTGATATTCTTTTTCATGCTTTTTTCTGTAGCTAGTCATGCTGCTGGGTGAGATATAATGGCTTCAGAGAGAAAAATCAAAAGTTCGGAAGCTTCAGATTTAACCATTAGTACAATGATTGACACAGCACACAGGTTTCCTCCCAGAAAACCAGGGTGGTGTATTCTGTCTGCGCTTTAAACAGGAAAACCTGCCAGCAGCATCGGCTTCTCCTCCACGCACTGTGTGTCTGGAGTCACCGTCTTCATCCCTGAACTTTCTCAACCTCAGCCGGTTCTCTTTCACAGAAGTCATTACCATGATTAGACCCCGAAAGGAGGGCTACGGTGTTAAGGTCATTTTTTTTTTCCTTAGGAAGGAATGCACCGACTTTGAACCTGGCACACATCCTATTAATCCCGCCAGTTCTTCTGTCTGTCCGGGTGACTTTCTCAACAGAATCCTCAAATATGAGCTAAAAATGCATAAATCACCGGATTAAACTTGTAGGGAACGATGAAAGGTAAAATTGTGTATGTACATGTGGTGGGACAAACGGACCCTTTTATTATGTAACCCGAATGAAAGCAATAAATCTGAACCAGGTTTTGCTGACAATATTGGTAATCCTGAGCAGATTTTGGAAGTGTTTTCTGAATGAACACTGGGTTTGTCCAGTAATCCCGTGAATTAAAGGACTGCTGGCTAACTCAAACAGTCTGCAAAGAATCATGTCATCTTCCAGGTTCTCTTTCATTTTTGCTAAGAAAAGAAAGATATCTAAGATTCAGGCTTTTACAAATAAGATCAGAAATGACGCCTGGCATTTTATTTATTACATCAGTGGTACCTGAGGTCAGCGCCTGCAGTTCGCAGTTGAGCCACGGCCTGTTTCTGCCCTTGGTTGCTAATGCGTAGTGCTGTAGTGGTAACAAGCCAGCAACAGCCTCCCCTTATCTTGATTTTGGCCATCTTGGAACTTGGCTGTACCATTCTTTGCTTCCTAATAGACATATCCCATTTTCCCCTTGTTAATGACTTACTTTTTATTGCTAAAGTTTTTATTCATATATATGACTGTGTAAATAATTATTAACATGATGGAATTCTCAAGCATGTGCACCATGGCCTTTGGTCCTAAGCACCTCTCTGTTTGTCTCCCTTTCTCTTCGGGTTGTCCCTCCCCGGGGTTACTTTCCGCTTCCTAAACAATCCTCCTTCACTTTCACATCTTTAGCTTTGAAAGCCTAGATGCTGCGTGTGAGAGACAACGTGTTATTTGTCATTCTGGATTTGATTTTCATCATTTAACACAATGGCAAGCTGTCATTGTCAAGTTAGCTTTTCTGTGCGGCGTGTACTTTTTGGATATAACATGAAAGTCCTGGTAAAAATCTACTCTAGATTTGGTTCGGTTGAAAGAAAAAGTCTGAAACATGCTTAGGCCAGTGCTTGAAGTCAATTCTAATAATACTTAACAATGAACAATTCTTTCTTAAAATTTGACATTTACTTATTATTTATTTATTTATTTAGTGTGTGTGTGTGTGTGAGAGAGAGAGAGAGAGAGATCCTACAGGTCCTGAGGTCCAAGTCATGTCCTCAGACTTTGCCAGTCACTTTACCCACCGAGCCATCTCTGACAATTCTGTGAGTGTTTTATTATTAGGAATTTTTGTTGTTGTTAGCAATTATTATATACCAGGGTTCGTATTGTTTTATTCATCTCAATGGAGTCATAGTTCTGAGACAAAGAAGTAATATCAACACTGCTACAAATGATGAAATTCAACCTCATAATTAAGGACTCTTCCTGTGGTCACACAGAGCCAACAGCAGAAGCAGTCGGTCCGGGCAGCTTCGTCTGGAAGCCAGCACTAGCGTTCTACCGGCTTAGACTAAGAAAGGCTTTGGGTTCCATTCTCCCCCTCTTTCTATCCACTGCTGCACAGCAAATTATCCTAAAAATGACGGTTTCCAGTTGCTAAGCACATTACTTCATAGATTCTGTGGGTCAGGAATTGAGGGGTGGTTTCACTGGACAATCCATACACAAGCTCTTGGAGTAAGTGTATCAGATGTTGGAGTCAACCAAAAGATTGGTTTCTAGAATGGGTCCCTCCTGGGCACATTGCAGGAAGACTCGCGTATGCTTCAGCTGTGCACAGAAAACTGTCTTTCTGTGTAGAACTTTCCAAAGAGCTGCCTGAGTGCCTCTCTCAACAGAGCCGGTGACTCCTTCAAGGCAGAATAAAAGCCACACTACCTTTGGTGGCCTTCTGCTATCCAAATCCACCCTCCCGAAAGCCTGTAATGACCTACTGACTATGCAGTCAACCATTTTCTGTGTAGGATAAGACCATACAAGGTCGTGGACCTCAGGAAATCAGGAGCATTTAAGCCAGTGTGAAACCCAGCTAGGATAACCACTGAAATATGTTACATTCTAAGGAAACTCCATGTTCCCAGCATAGAATACATGACCAGAAAAGTTAGACACGCGAATTTTTCGTGTCTGCACTTAACAGATATGGAACAAAAGCACACTGCTGCAAAGCTACACAGACCTTCACTCTACTGATTCAGATCTTTAATATCCTTCAGAGCAGAGAATATTACTTTTATTAGATAAAAATTCCCAGAATAATATTCGCATCATATTCAAATATAGGGCAAAAAAATCATATCCAGAAGGAGATATTAAAATTTTCCCCTGGTTATCAATCATTTTGTTCTCATCCAAATTATCATTTTACTTAGCACGAATTACCAGAGGTTGTTTAGACAAGAAGTCAGCCTGAGTTTTGTACATGGCCAGATAAATATTTGCAGGTTTATAGATAAGTGAGTTATGCCCAAATCTGCTGTTGGGCCACAAAACCTACATTAGGCTGTGGGAAAGAAAAGACTCGCAACTGGTTAAAATAAAACTTTACTTATTTATAAAAACATAATAGGGATAAGGTGGTAACTCAGCAGTGGAGAGTGTGTTAGTGTGCAGAAGCCCTGGGACTAATGGCGAACATCAACGTAGTCATGTCAGTCACAAAGACAATAGCAATGAAATAAAGAAATTAACGCGGTTCTAGGGGGCATCATTTATCAAGCCAGGGTCAAAAACATTTAAGAGTCGTGCACAATTGTTACCTTGATTTCCGGTAACTAAAATTACATTTACTCTTAGGTGACAGAATCATGTTTAATTATGTGTCCTGACTGAAGAATTCTAGGAAACTTTGCAAATTTGTCAAGATAAAAAAAAATGAACACACACACACACACACACACACACACACACATATATATATATATACATAATAAATAGAACAAAACTTTACACATCCAATGATAACTCTAGAGGTATCATGTCACGCTAGAGTTTAAGCTGATTTGGGGTGGAGTTTTGATAGTTCTTATTTCTCTCTGTTCTGTGACAGTTTCATAATTTTGCTGACCTTGAATCCTCTAGACTTTATATACAGTGCCCAGCCCAGCGGAAGTATTCAATAAATTGATTAAGTGAATCAAAAATCCTATTTATTTTAACTTTTACACCACAATGCTCCCCCACCCCCAGTCCTTGACTGCTTTTCCTTGTGTTTTTCAACAAGCTTTTTAAGGCATCTGATGATAGATGACGGTCACTGCTGGCTGGCTTTTAAGAAGCCATCCAACAAAGGATAAATGGCAGGTAAGAAACAGCTATTGGAAGGCAATTGAAGACATAAAGACTTAAAAACAAATTGAAAAATTATAGAACAAAATGAACATTGACTTCAAATAGACCGGCTAACAGGAGCAACGAGGCATCAGATAATAGAGTAATTGGTGAGGAATTTATTGGCTTTGACAACGCTATTAAAGACCAGTTCAATTTAGTCCTCCTCATTTTTATTTCTGTTATTTTTACTTTGAGGGGAAGGAGATTTTTTTTTTAAACCCACATTCTAATGTGGTTAGACCCATAGCGCAAATGAATCTACCACAGTGTTTATCACTCATTTAAACAAATGTGCCTCCATTTACTGGAGCTTTATAATGTTTAAGAGCCAGGCACACACTGGCAACCAAGATCTGGACCCCTCCTCAGGGTGCCAGAGACTGACAAAGACACAGGGAAGTACACAGGCCTGGTAAAGATGGGTAGCAGCATCAGGGTCTATGAAATCACGGCCAACTTCATTCCATGTTAAACATTTGTATTAAGCTGTCGTGTGACAAGTCTGTGAGCCTTCACGATTTTCACTTTTCAAAACAAAAGTAACAACCACAATTTCCTAGACACTTTTCCTGGAATACATTGCTTCATAATTATTCTCTTGAAAATGCTTGCTGTTAATGCCAGAGATTGAGACTCCAGCCTCCAGGCAAGCATTTCATCTCTCGGCTATATCCCCAGCATATGAAAATGAAATTATTAATAGCGTTTTAAGGGAGGATGTCTCATAGGCAACCTATTTGGTAAAATGCTTGGTTCCACAAATTAAACTTTTTTTTTCCTTCCCTGAAGAACTTCTCAGTGCTTATAACATGAAGACCACATGGTAATAAGTCTCAGGGCACACTCAGAGGGCAAATACTGTTTTCCAGAAAACAAAATAACTGCCTACCACCTAGCCAGTTATAGGGCTTGGTGACACGGATCTTTCATCCCAGCTCTTGAGAGGTAGAGGCAAGACTATGAACGGGATGGTGACGTCAGCTTCAGCTACTTGGGGAGTTTGAAGCCAGCAGGGGCTACATGAGACCTTGTCTCAAAACAACCAAAATCTGCGTGTTTATAGAAGGAATTCTTTCCAGACAAAATTTGACTCACACAACATTTTTCGGTGCATTCGTCACCTTCACATTTGGGCTTGCCGTACTGTGAGATGGTTTCTCTACTGCACATCCCTAAGGAAACTCAACGCTAGTTTTTGTCTTGTTAAGGATGTCTGTAATAATCTGGCCATCCTCATGCCTGTTTCATGGGTCTTTGGAGCCTGGATTCCGTGTGGTTGGATCAGAAGGGAGGCTGTGATGCTAGGATAAAGCTCACAAGATTTTTTGATGAAACTGAGTCGTGAAACTGTAACCATCGAGTGAAAGACTGGGACACAAGTCAAAGGTATTGGCGTCCTCCCAAACACACACCTTGAAGCTGGGTAATGACCCTGAGGGACAGAGAACCTGTACAGTTAGAAACGTCTGAGTATTTGAGGAAGTAACATTCAGTGTTTTAGTCTACCAGACAGCTCACCTGTAGATACTGTACTTGTGAACGTCAAACCTAAGGTGAAATCTAAGAAAAGGGAGGGAAGCTGTTTCACAAAGGGGATGTGGCCACTGCAGAGGAAGAGAAGGTCCTAGGTGATAATGTATCTCAAGATTACTGCTTCACAGTGACAGGGAATTTGGGAATATTCCTTGCACAGGTTTTATTTGTCATTTTTCAATAAACCTGAGTGTCTTTGTCCGGGGGGATATGTCTATAGTTGAATTAGCAAAAAGCCATTATTTGGGGGAATTCACCTCATAATTCTAAGCATCAGATAAGACTGTAAACATTGTACCTTCATTTACATTTTTAACAATGAAGTTACCATAGAATGGTGAACAAACAGGCACCTACAAAGTAATGGTTTTTGTTATTTGGTTTTAAAGTATGAATACTTTTAGAAGACGTTTGTGAGAAGCTGTACAGGGTCAGGCCGGAAAGCATCTAGCTTTGAATGCTTATAGGAAAGGGTGTCGTCGGGGTATGAAAATGAAAATTGCTTCAGCCACAGAAGGAAGGAAAACCACAGATTGGTGACTGACCGGCAACAGCACCTGCTTACTGGAAATTAAAACCATGTATTAGGCAGTTCTGATTTAATTGCCATATGGGGTGAAGCCCAGTCTCTGATGGAAAAGGGTCCCAAATTATAATTGGGCATCATGGATTAAAATTCAGTACCTGAAAATTTCCCCAGAAATGAATAGGCAAGTGGGACGGACTGCCGAGCCCAAGACAATGTGCTTCCCGCAGCTGACACTGGAGGCCACTTTATTTGGCACCCAATAAAGTTCCCAAGTGCTCTTTAAGGGCATTCAGCTGCTGAGGGCTTTATTTTTTCATTCATCCCGTATTATGCTGCCAGTAGCAGACCCAAAGAAGTCCCTGAATCAGCTCTGTGGATGAAATTTTCTCAGGCTGAGTGGTAGGGAGGGAACTAGCCTTGCTTTGGAGTAATCGTGGGACCTTTCTGGTAGCAGCGGCACCCTGAACAGCTACAGCTTCCAAAAATGTCTTCGACCGGAAATCTGGGGGATGGCAGGATAAAAATGAACATTACAGCACTCGCAAGGCCGTTTAGCCAGGGGTAAAAAAGTTTTCATGCGAATTAGATCTTTTTCCTCGTCAGCCTGCAGCTTTCAATACCTCTCGTGCAAATAAGGCTTGTGGTCCCTTTGCACACTCCCTACTGCTTGCAAAGTCCAGGCTGACCCTCACATTTCCCCTCTCTGGCGTACTCGCGGCGCACTTTGGGTTATATTTAGTCCTCTTTGGTTGCTTCTTTTTTATGCAGCTGGGGGAATAAAAGCCGGCCCATTTCAATATCTCTGCTTTTATAGGCACAGATACCCAGGGCATTTTCAGCACCAGTGTGTTGTCTTCCTTCTGTCAGTTCTCTTAATATTTTCTAATTATAAAATCATTTCGCATCCTCCCGCACCCAGGTACAGAAGCTGCAGGAGCCGCAGTTCTTCAAGCAGGGTCATCACCCTGTCTGAGGTTGTACACACCCGCGTGTAAAGTATTCCCCCAAGCCGAACAGGCCTTATTAATGTGACTTCCCCACATAATTTTATTTAAATTTCTGGAGAGGTTAAAAGGTGGTGGTTTTTTTATATTATTATTATTGTTTTGCCTTTGTTTTAGGACAAATTTTGCGTGTTTCTTTGCCAGAAACAGTCTACTAATTACTTCATAAAAACCGCCGCTCACGGCGGGTCTGAACAGGACTACGGTCAGGACGGAGTTAAGTTACATGGCCATTAAAATCAGGAGCAAGGGCTAATTATTTCAGTTTGAGCTAGATTTTCTAAACGGGAAGTGAGTTTGGTGCTTACTCTAGAAACCAAAGGCTCTTATAAAAAAAAATAAAATAAAATAAGACTCAGAAAAGGCAAAGACTCAGAAAAACATACAGAATTTTTTTCCCCTGTACCTATTTTTGGGAGAAATTTAGGATCTCTAAAAGAAACATAGTACTATGAAGTAATTAACAGAAGCAGTTCTGGTTTAGCGTTGATGATCACATTTTACAACACAAGATGAATTATTTCCCCCAGATAAATCTACATATCTGTTTAATGCATCTCTAAACTGTTTTTCTTTTTTATTATGGAAATAGGACAACTTATCAAACAGAAAGGTGTGAACACCCATGCTCCCAAGGCCAACATGTGTCTGCCTCACTTCCGGCCGAGCCACCCTGTGTGTCTCAGCAGCACCATGTATCTGCCTCACTTCCGGTCCTAGCCACACTGCATGTGTGTCTCAGCAGCACCATGTATCTGCCTCACTTCCGGTCCTAGCCACACTGCGTGTGTCTCAGCAGCACGATGTATTCGCGTCACTTCCGATCCTACATTGCGTGTGTTTGTCTCAGTAGCAACATGCATCTGCCTCACTTCCGGTCCTAGCCACACTGCCTGTGTGTCTCTGCAGCACCATGCATCTGCCTCACTTCCGGTCCTAGCCACACTGCGTGTGTGTCTCAGCAGCACCCTTTCACTCTCCTGCCTTGCCTTCCTCAGTCTAAACCTAGAACCTGAGCACTGGAGCATTTCCGCACTCAATGAACTTGACAACCGGGGGACTTTTGCTATGACGTCTCGTATCTCTAATCCACATGCAAAGATAGAGGCAGGAGGATTGCTGTAAGTTTAGAGCCATACTGGGCTGCACGGTGACTTTCATCTCAGCCTGGGCCACACAATGTGATTCTGTATCAGAAATAAAGGTAGGAGAGGGGCGGGTATGGTGGCACGGATTTATAATGACAGCGCCTGGGAAAAAAAAGGCTGGAAGATCAGGAGTTCAAGGTCATCTTCAGCAAGATTTAGGGCAGCCCAAACAGACTTCATGAGACACTTTATCACACACACACACACACACACACACACACACACACACACTCAATGTCAAGCATTTATTAGGAGATCATATCACTCGGGAAGAGAGCATCTCACCCACAACGTGAAATGATGGGCAACAGGGAACTGAGAGAAGTCTCCAGTAAACAGTGTGAGGATCGAATGTCCCTAGCCAGAGCTCTCTAGATAGCTGATGTGGTGCTGGGTCACCAGTGGACTCCCCAGGCCTTCACTCGCACAGCTTCTAACACCAGCCTCCCAGGTCAAACTCCTGCATTCATCATCATCCTTTCTCTCTCTCCTTATTTATTTTCGCCCCTCTATAAATCATACATAATAATAGTTCCCACATCATAGCTTGTTGGAATTTAATGACAGCCTCCAAGGACAGGTGCCAGTTAAATGAAACATATAATTAGAATTTGCGCTATTCTAAAATTGGGTTACTTGGCAATAAGCGAATCACCCACAACCTCCATTGAGATAATGGGCATGCAGTCCTTTTCCGGGTTAGCGAGTGTGCAGTAGATTCAATCTGGTCCTGTCTTTGCTCTGTGCCAGAAAGTTGATGGAATGTTTAATTGTGCTCACCCACATTTTAGGTGCTTCCACTGGACACCTGAGCGTGGACTCTGCAGCTTGGCACCTTGGCCAACAGCGTCAGTGTTGCTGATTAACCCAATAATATGGGTGAAGGATATGCAGTTGACAAGCCATTAATTTAGACCTCACTTTGTGTGTGTTTGTGTGTGTGTGTGCGCGTGCGTGTGTGTGCATGTGTGTGTATGTGTGCGTGCGTACAGTTATCATCCCTATTTGATGAATCAAACTTCTCTTTATATCACTAAGCTTCTAGTTCTTCCCCTCTAAGAAACAGAAGGGCAGGATGTAAGCCCAGTCCCCATCTTGACTATGGCTTGATCTTGTTGCATCCCAGGTGGGTCCTTCCTGACAAGGCTATCATTTTCCTAGAAGGACTGCCCTTAACGTGTCTCCACTTGTCTAGCTTTCTGCATCGCATCAAGTACTAGCTCTCCTATTCCGTGAATAACCCCTGTTCAGTCTCTTCTTCAAACTCACACTGATTTCTCTCTTCTTGTCAGTTGATCCTGGCCCTGCCTGCCCCACACGGCTGCCAGAGGCATGGGTCTCTGCTGGTTTGGAAAAGTCATTATCCATTCATCTGGACCTCTGTGTGAATCTGTGCTTGGCTCCACTAGCCACAGAGATGAATGCTCTTTTTTGTTTGTTTGTTTTATTTTGTTTTGTTTTTCAAGACAAGATTTCTCTGTGTAGCCTTGCTCCGTAGACCAGGCTGGCCTCCAGTTCAGAGATCCATCTGTCTCCGCCCCCTGAGAGCTGGAATTACAGGTGTGTGCCAACACCACCTAGTGAATGCTCTTAAACCCTTCACTGCTGGGATCTTAAATCTGCGAGTTACCCATGTTCATCAAACACATATCTTTACCTGTATCATGCTCTCAGACAGCGTGGATTTCTGGTCTGGTTTTTTTTCTAGTGTTTGCTTTGACTCCTGGATTACATTGACTAGCAGATGGGTTCTGTTCTGTAACTAAGCCTGTCGGACCTCCGTGCTGCCTTTGGATAGATTCTACTTTTAGATTTAAACCCCTGTACACCAGCACTTATGAAAGGAGATTGTTGCTTCTCAAACCCAGTGTCACACACAGGATTATCCAGCTAGGAAATTGGCTCTTTCTCTGTGTTCACGTACCCTACTTCCACTTCCAACCTTTCCTTTCCCCACTTCCTTGAGGCACTGAGATGAGGGTGGAGACTCTCAGTGGCTTCTGTTCAATCTGTTGCAGTTTTATTTTTAAATTATTTAAACACCCAATTATTCCTGCTGCGCTATATGGGTGTTTCACTCTACGAAATGTGCGAGACAAATATTTCCTTGTACGTTTTATTTAATTTTCTTTTGAATAAACCTGAATAAAAAAAATTTACTAAGAGGGACAAATCATTAAGAAAGCACCCAGGGTGGATTGATTTCTTTACAAGTTTTCATTCTTTTTTCAAGCCATGTTGAATCTCCTGCTTCGCATGAACCCCGAGCCTAGCACTAGCTTCGGGAAATACATGACAAGGGGTATTATACTTTTAGGACCATTAGGACCTTGAAGTTGTACAACGACTTAGAAAATCAGTTATTTAGACTGTACAACTTTGTGATAGCAATGGAATGGGGAAGTTCATTGATAAATGACCTCCCCCCACACACACCATATACACACACTCTTCCTTGACACATAGTGATTGGCAAAGAGAGAGACAGAAAAAACAAGACAGCATCAGGGTTCTGAAGTCTGCTGTAAAAGACAAGGAAGGACCCTGGCAGGGAAGCAAAGAGAAAGTACCAACTGTCTGTGAAGACGGCTTGTTCTCATTGGCACAGCTGCTGATGAGAGCGGACTTTTGTCTGATGGCTGAACCGGCTCACCGGAATTGTCGGAATTGTTGCAACCCCCAATCTCCCTCACTAGTTACTAAAGTTACTCTTGTCCGTGCTTGAATATATTTGTGATACATAGCAGAAGGTAGTTGTAATATTGCTAATAAAACAATTTTAACATAAAAGATGCAGGAATTCCATTAAGTGTCATCCGAATCCAATGCCGCTGCAGACTAATTCATCTCCTCCCTAACCTTTCCTTTTATATTTTCATTAGCACATCGTGGAGGCAATGAAATCCTTCTACCAGATTAAAGGCAAAGGTGACCCGTTCCAAAATGACAAGAATGATATTATGAATTGTTTTCAACAGAATGGCAAACCTCCAGCAGTAACAGTCAACAAGCCCCGCCCATTTCCATAATGAAAATCAAACAGAATTGTAGTCTATGAAGAGGGAATAATTACTTAACTAATCAAAATGATACAGTTCATTATTTTCTTATTGCACATTTATGCCATTTTCACTCGTAACATATCCATAATTTTTTAAAAAATATGATGTACACATGATACTTGAAGAAATATACAGAGAATCCTATCTAGCTCTTCTTGCTGGAGCAATGTCTTTTCTTCTTAATGTCAAAGGCACTTTCCCCAAAATTTTGCTTAAGACAGCATGTAGGCTGACGAGGGAAACAGATGAATATCTAATCTAATCTAAGTGTCTGCCTTTGAGGGTTCATTCTAAAATGGGAAGAATTCCTTCCTATCAAGGAATTTAGCATTTTCTTCAGTGATATAACCACTGATAGGGTACCCAGGATCCTATAAACAAACCCTCACCCTCACTTTTGTAAGGGACCCTAAAAAAAATTATTGACACAGACACACACATGCACACACACACACATACCCACACTCACACACACACATACTCACTCACACACACACATGCACACACCATGAGAATAGAAAGGGAACTAACTGGGAGGATTAAAGGAATCAGCCAGAGTAGGAGAGAAGCAGAAGTGGGTAATGAGAGGTGGAAATGAAGATCGTATACATGTATGGAAAGTCATGATGGAAACTTTATTATGTATAATTATCATATTCTGATTTTTAAAAAACGTAAGAACGAAATAGGAGAAAAGGGTCTGGAATGCTCGGATTCTGCCAGGAAAAGGCTTGCAGAGTTTTGTGTACCCATGGTTTATAGATCTAAGGAAACATTCTCATCTCAAAGGACACCAACCACACTGCGTCCTTGTCCCTGTTTATAAAATGCATTCCTTCTCGTTTGCTTGGGTTCCCTTGTCAAGGTCACTGGTTGGCAAAACCAGAAAAGATTCTTCACAAAAAAAAAAAAACAAAAAAAAAACCCTGGTCCTGGCACTGGCCGTTCATTCCACACAGATGGGGTAAAGTAGTTTCCCCAACAGTCCTAGGGACTGGGACTCAGTCTGGAGAAATCCCTCACTCCCTGTAATAATGGGCACCTGCAGGTAGATTATTGAAATGACAACGTCAACTCAGAATTACATTCATAGAAAACTTTGGATCATAAAATAAATAGAAGTCCCAATCGTCTTCTGCCTTCTAGATTCATGTGTAACGTATGAGCAGAACTTGAACTCTCTCCTTGGTGGCCTCAGCAGCAGCTTTTCCCCCTCTGAAGGGTGTTCAAAATATGCTATTTTAAACATTCGCCCATAAATAAAGTACAATGCTGCCAAAATTATTATTTTTTCACCCATATTCAAGCCTGTAGCCACCACTCTGGATTCTGCAGCTCTCCTGAGATGTGATTTAAGGGCTTAGGAAAATCTTTAAGAGACTCTTTGTGAAACGCATGCAGTTCTTTGCAACCTGTGTTTCTAGGTTGCCAAACCACTCTGTTGTTACAAATGCTGTGTTAAAATTACCAGACTGTCTAGTGGTCCTTTTTTTTTTTTAATGGAGGATACTGCACGGTTAAGCATTGGAAGAATGAATGTTAAGTGTTCGAACTGCTTAAAATATTTCGTAACCATAAATTATTATCCAAAAATATTTTTCAAGTAGATAAAAAGAGTTGTCAATTCTGCCTAGTGAATGCCTCATAAGGGGCTCGTTTGTGGTTGAAAACTGAATAAAAGCAGTAAATTAGGACCAGACTTAAGCAGAGAGAAACTGTAATCCACTACAGATTCCCTTGCTGAATGCAGTATTGTTACGTGCAGTTACCCTCTTTGCTTGTACAGTTAACTGGTCACATCTGTGGCCGAGATGCTGTCTCTGCTCATGGGGAGAGTCGGCTCTTGAAGCCGGAGGATGCAAGCCCAAGCTGATGTGAGATCCTGGTGATAACTATAGGATAAAGAAAACTATCCCACAGGGCTGCCTCGGAAAGGGCAGAGGGGGTAATGGATCTGGACTATTGTTCGGAGGCGTGAGGGCCCCCCCGGACAGCGAGTGGGCCCTTGAGGGACTGTCGGTAACACTGGGGTGTCTGGTTGTCTCATGGTCAAGACAGGCCGTATGGCTAAGAGAGGCAAGCATATGAGATCCCTCCTGGGTCTCTGGCTTTGTGTCTATGTGGGATCTGAGAGCCGGCTGAAATACGGTGAATGTCAAAGGCTCATCGCTTACTATAAATACTCCAAGTCAGGAATTTAAATAGTTTACAGACATGGAAGCCCTTGATGATTATTTTATCCAGCACTGTAGATTTTCTTCTGTTTGTCAGCAGCCGCCAAAATTAATGAATACGACCCCGGAAGTCTTGACAGCAAGCCTGTTCAGTCTTAAGCCTGGGTGTTTTTCTTTCTGATTATATTTCAATAAAGTAACTGGTTTACCTATTTTTAAATTAAGCTGTAGGAAGGCCAACAAAACATATCTCAATTGTTTTCTTTTAGAGCTCATTTTCCCCCAAAAGATTATTAATTTTGGTTTTTCCTAGGAGCCTTGTGGCTTCCCTGCCCCCTGTGTTTTAGAAAATATCACCTCAGAGTCCGAAAGAAAGCTCTTAAGTGGGTAATATTTAAAAAATAGTTATTTTTCATTTGTAACAGAATCTTTAGATATCTCTGTAACTCATTCTAATACATTTTATAAGAGGACAAGGGGAGAGGTTGTTGCAGAGAGCATTAGGACTTGACATTCTGAGACCAACGCCTTCAAAACCAGCAAATCCATCTATCTTAAGGTTTGCAAGCTAAGTATGAAGTGTGGCCTCTCAGCCCCTTAATATTTTTGCAACCTTAAGTGTGAAGTGTGGCCTCTTAGCCTGTTACCATGTTTGCAGGCAAAACTTTTTTACTTGGGCTTTTTCCAGAATGAGTTTTTCTGTTTTCTCAGAGTGAATTCTACAGTCGAATTCTGCAGCTCTACGGAAGTATTAACTAGGTTATCTGCCAAGGAGTAGAGAGAGCAGAGGGGCTTCGGGCAGCACAGGCCTTACAAATGGAAAGAGTCTAAATACATGCCAGATTGATTGGATTCCTGAATAGAGCTTACAATTACCATCTCCATTTAATTAAGAACAATTAAGACATGATCGGTCTTATCATATCTTTACAACTAAAAAAAATAAGTTAGAGTTACACATGTTCCCATGTCACCAAAACTCTTCCTTTTACACAGATAAGGAGTCACCAGGTTAAGTGTGTAGGGGTGTAGCGCAGACGGTCTACAAATGCTGCGTAGGTTCCAAAACTTGACAACACTCTTTGAATCAAAAGCAGCTTTATGATCAGCCTGTGCCCGCTCCTGCTCGCATGCACCCACACCTCTAGGGACCCACATCTCTACACCTTAAAAGCTACATGGAGCAACCTGCAGAAATTGCCCTTAGCAACTTAATGAGTACCCCAGGGCTTTGAAACTGTATTGCCTAAAACTGTCGCAGTTCAATGAAAATAGCCATTTATTTCTATCCTTTTACATAGCTTCCGCACGTCACAGCAAGATCGCAAAGTAATAAGGCTTCCCTTTCAAAGAAAAAGCGCTCGTTAGCATTTTGTAATTCCATGTTGTGTTTCAGGGTCCTTCCATGTTATGTAAAAGGTTGTGGCTACACTCAATGCAGCGCGTCAAGCATGCAGAGGTGACAAGCGAGAGTCTCTTTGTTGTGGGTGCTGAGGAAAACCGTTTAAAGGTCAGTTTCACTAGAAAAAGAGCATTTGTTTAATAAGTAACTCGTTTTGGGATATGCTGCACTTTTAAAGGTTACAGAATAGACCAAGTTGCCAGTGATGTCAGCGAGAAGTATATTAAAGCCCTTGGTCCTATAAAAGACAATTGTTTGTGGGATTCGAATTTCCATATTTTCTCAGCTAGCCTACCATACATTCCAGAGGGCCCAAGCTAGGGTTAGGGAGATGGGTCAGTGGCTAACAGTGTTTGTCGTCCAAATATGAGGTTCTGAGTTCAAATTCCCATAATCGATGTTCAAGAAAACATAGAAAGGGTTAAACATGGTTGGTGGGGGGAGATTGACCCCAATATTGGAGAGGAGAGAAGCAGGTGGATCCCGGGAGATTACTAAACAGGCAACTTGGTCAAAATAGTAAGCTTCCAGTTTGGGAGACAATTTGCCTCGGAGGCACAAGGTATAGAGCCACAGAGGAAGACTTCTCTGGCATCTCTGCTCACTCACAGTGTCATCTAGGCGCACACCCCTGTACACTCACGGCTTAACACACCACACAGCCAACACACACCATCTAAACTATCCATAGTGTGGGTTCAAAGGCCATTGACTTAGGTACATTACCTCGGTCCTCAGATGTTGAGAGTAACAGTGGGCGTTGGGTAGGAACACAACAGCAAACACGGGCACAGCAGAGCGGGGAGAATCAGCTGTGCACACACACACACATATCAATTCAGACACACTGGGTGCCTCCTGTGTGTGGAAAACCAACTGTCACACACATATCCCCTCACACACGCATTGCCTACATCCTATGTGTGGAAAACCAGCTATCATACATGTATACCCTCAAAGACACATTGCCTACATCCTGTGTGTGAAAAACCAACTGTGATACATGTATTCCCTCACACACGCATTGCCTACATCCTATGTGTGGAAAACCAGCTGTCATACATGTATCCCCTCACACACGCATTGCCTACATCCTATTTGCTTCACTCCTTTAGGTTTATTATTTTATAAGGAAGTCTGAGAATCATGGGTGATCCATTTCTCCTTGAGTTTTCTAACGCTGTGTAACAAAAATTGTCCTGCTACCAAGTCCTATATGAAAAGAAATTATTGATTCAGCTATACAAACAAAAGCTATTGATTTATCTTTTCCTATTCCAAGACCAACTTCCCCCCACCACCCTCCCTTGAAACAAAAAAAGACAAAGAGAATTTGATTTGGCAATGAAGTGGAAAGTTAATCTGATATGTAGACAAAAGAGAAATAACAAAAAATTGGAAAGGGGGCAAAATCTTTCCATTATAGAAGCGTTTTTTTTAAAGATCTGAATAAAGTGATAGTTTATTTAATACAACTTATGTACTATTAAAATTTTTTTGCCTTTAGGGGTATGATGTAAAACAAATAAAAGCTGTTTAGCTGTTTTTATATTTAGCTTTTTATTTTGTCTTTGTGAGACAATGTTTTAAAGCTGTAATAATTCTCTCTAGAGCATTAGCTCATTGCTTGAGATAAGCATCTGAGAAAAATAACTCTAAGAAAAACCTTATGATCACTTGATTGCTTATGAGTTGTAATTTTTTTCCCTCCACACATCCGATGCTAAGTTCCCCAGCTAAAATATTGTCTAGGTGGCAAATTATAAGTCCTCAGATATTTATACCGAGTTGATTTTTTTAACACACAATGAGTTGTCTATTTAATTACACCGTGAAAACAATACATTTTCAAGGAAGCGTCAGAGATTCACTATTTAGATAAAAGGAACTGCAAAGCATGCAACACTCAACCAATTGTAATGTAAAAAAAAAAAAGAAAAAGAAAAAGAAAGAAAACTACTGATGTCTCCGAGTCTTTTGCAATTAGAAAAGAACGGGGCTCTCTTCGAGCAACTTCGCTAGGCATCACATTGAGCTAGTCCCTTAATTTGACTTGCTGTTCATTTGAGAGAGGGCAAAATCTATTTCCTGGGCAATTTTGCAAAGCAAAGATATTAATACTTTGGGGCTTAATTGTATCCTGTGTTTAAACACACTATGGGTGAAACTCAGACCTCGGCTTAATTGCTGTGAGAAATAGCCTGATTTCGTCGAGATTAGGCACAGGCTCCCGTGTTCTTTGACCTCAGAGAACCTCCTTCAGAATTAATCTTCTAAGGTAGAAGGATTGCTTTTCTATGTGCACTGGGGCCATTCCCAACAAACGAGGACGTAATAAACTAACTTCACCCTTTCAAGTCGTTTCCATCAATGTTTCTCATCTATTCATTTCACACGTCTCTTGTCCAGTGGCTTATTAGTAAATAACCCTAAACTTGGCAGGGGAATCGTTTTAATGGCATCTTTTTAAATTAGAGGACTTTGAAATTTAAATTGGCTGCTTCAGAAATAAATCTATTAAAAAAATTCTTTCATTTTTTACTAATGAAACATGAAGCGCTCAAAATAACTCCATTCAAGTAAAGTCCACAGCCCTCTGAAAAGACAAACAATTCATATTTACTTAAAATTGTGCTCCGCAGCTGTATTTTGTTGAGTTCGTCTCATGTACGAAAGTGCTTCTGCTTTCCCATCAGCCCATCAGGCATGTTTTTATAAGATGTAACAGAATGTTCTGGTTCTAAAATATTTATATTAATCAAAGTCAGGGCTGTTTATATTTTTTGGCAATAGAGCTTTGCTTTTAAAGTGACGCTCTTGCCTTTAACTAAACAAAAGTGCTGAAACTGTCTGTCATATAAATTTCAACACGGTACAGTTGGCTATAGAAATGCGAAGGCAGGACCAAAGGGGAGCTGGTGTCCGAGCCACAGGTTAAACAGAAAGTGGGACGCTGACCGCATCCAGGATTCACCTGATGGAATGTCCCCACCCTCACTGCCTCTTGGAAACCCTTGAGCCTTTACTTCCGGCACTCAGGACGCAGAGGCAGGCTGATCTCTGAGGTCGAGGCCAGCGTGGTCTCCGGACAGATTTCCAGGACCGCCAGGGCTACACAGAGAAACCCCGTCTTCAAAAACAAAACAGAAAAAAAAAAAAGAACCCCTTCGTGTTACCTGGCAGCACAGTTTGTCTTCCGGTTCCACTTTCTGCGTGTTTTGGGGTGTTGGGAACTGAACCGCAAGAACTGGGGAATATTGAAAGCAAGTGAATCCTGGGGCTCACTAGACAAGTCGATTCGTTTCAAAAGTGCTTTGCTTATGATTCAAACTCGTTTAGGAATGGTGGAAGCGAATGTGCGCTACCTACCATCTAGCTGTATTTGGGAGCAGAAGTAGCTCAAACCAAAATGCTAGCATTTTCCGGATCGTGTTCCTCCTTCTGGAAATCGGGTGTCAAAGTGTAAATCCTCTAGACAAGTTCAGCTCTTGTCAGGGAAGACACCTTTGTCAAATGTATTTTGTTTTTCCTTACTTGATCTTATATTATGTTATTTGTTCTGTGCATATGTGTAGGCATGCCGAGGTCAGAGGGCAATCAACATGCCCCTTGGCATCAGCTCTCTCCTCCCATCATGAGGATCCCAAGATAGAAGTCAGGTCAGCAGTCTTGGTGGCAAGTGCCTGTACCAGCCTTACCATAGACATTTTTAAATAGCAAACTAATCTCCGTGAAAGCATAAATGTCTATTATGCTTAACTGTCGTGCAGTAACATGACACCAAGCATTTGAAGAGTTTACTTATTTATTCAAACCTTTGTTGGAGATGGAGGATCACTCTGTAGCCATAACTGGCCTGGAACTCACTATGCATAAATCCAGCAGGCAGGCCTCGAACTCATAGAGGTGCCCTGACTTGACTCTCTTAAGAAATATACTCAGAAAGCTTTCCATAGGCAGGTCTGTTCCCCAACAGATACTGTGTCCTTGTTCTGTTGCTGCCACTCAGTATTAACTGTGTTAGGCACTTCCACAAAAGGGAAAGGCCTGGATTCTCAGCCTGTAATACGGAAGTTTCTATGCACTTTTCCTCCAGGAGATATTACAACATGTGCACATCTGACAAATAGGAGATACTCAGTAGCGCAGCAGAAGGGGCTCAAGGTCTGCTGTTCACTTCCAGCCTTTCTAGATCTTGGATCATTCCTGACTTTGTTTAACTTGATCTAAGTCTCCACCAGCAGCTGACTTGGAGAGAACATGTCCTGCTACCATTTTCAGAGGTGACCTGGGATTGTAGTGCTTGTCTTTTCATTCTGGCTTGAGACTGAGATTTCCAAGAGCACTCCCAGGCGAGTCCTTCACAGAGCGTCTTTCAGGGATCCGGTCAGGCTAATTCACTGCTTTGGTCTTTAGTGTAACAATGCCTGATTTCAAACTTGGGTTAAAATGATCAATTTGCACACATGCACATCCACAAACACACTTAGAGGAAGAAACTGCTTTGGCAGATGAGGGAAAACATTGCTCTCTCTAATGACCACATTGGTAATATAAACTGATACAAGAACAAAACAAGTCAGGCTATCATCAACACAAAACTTACATCTCTAAATTGGCTTACCTTTTTATTCTATCAGCCAAAGCCAGTGATGATAAATACTATTGTTAATAAATATTAGTGTTAAACCATTACAGATTATTGTTAATATTTTGCTTCCAATTTCACACAGTGTTAGTATAATCTATATCCATGCATTAGCCTGGGCAAGGGGTTATGGCCGAAGATACCTGAGGGTATAGAGTTCAATGCAGAAAGAGAAGAAAACATATCTATAACCTTTGCCATTTCAACCATAGAGGTGAATCGGGTCAGTCTTCTTGTACGCCTTCCGTCTCTAGGCAGTGCTTCTTTTGAAGTAAGAGAGAAGCCAGAGAGCTAAGGCTGGCAATGTGACCTCAGGGCATAAAAACGAATATTATCAGGTCAGATTCTCATACCTAAGTTTTATGCCGCATTAACCATTGGCTCTTCTTTAAAGTGGAAACACTCATTATCCCCTTTTACCTCCTGGTTGAATCCTGGATAGCACATATGATTTCTAATAATACACTAGGGATTTTTCTCATGTGTATTGATTTAGACTTTATGAAGTTAGAGCTACAACCCAGCATTAAAAATATATCTTTTAAAGGATTTGTTTTTCTTTGAAGGAAGTTGAAAACTTTCAAAGACTCGTGTTGTTCTGCTTATAGGTAAGTCTAGATCAGTGTTCTCAACTTTCCTTATACAATGGCCCTTGAATATAGTTCCTTGTCTTGTGATGACTTCCGATCACAAAATTATTTATGTTGCTACTGTATAATTGTAATTTTGCTACTGTTATGAATTGTATTGTAATTATCTGATATGCAGGATATTTGATATGGGACCCCAGAGGGGTTATGACCCACAGGTTGAGAACCCCTGGTCTAGATGAATCAGACAAGGACCAATCAGACTGGCCTTCAAATAGCTGTGTAAATAAGTTATAAAGCAGATGGAATTTTTGTGCGTTTTACACCAGCTCTTTCTCTCTGTCCTGTCACTTCCTATCATCCCAGAGAGGTGGAATGAATGACTCCATGTGTGTCCCCTAGCCAGACATCTCCTGGTAATGCCACTTGAAAACCTGTTTCTTTGCCTCTGTTGGTTGTCAATCACTGAGTGCATGAGTATGAATGTACAGGAAACAGTTACTAAGCCTACTCGATCATAGGCCTTGGGTGTGGCCAGTCCTACAACCAACATCAGCGGCCAGTTGTCTAAAGAGTCATCAGCTTCAAAACCTCCCACCAAAGGGGGGAAATGACAGGAGGCAGGGATGAGAGTGCAAGTGACCAATTTGTTGGCCTGTGAAGCTCCTCACTCAACACCTTCGTATCCACACTTTATGGTATTGCGAGAAGCCATCTGATCGGGATTGGAGGCACCATGATGTGTCACTTGGCTTTCATGACATTCTGAGTCACGTAGGCAAGAGAGGCATGTTGATAAACAGTAACGAAATATGACAGCTGTCATAACACAGGTGTGTTCCTAGTGCTATGAAACCCAGGGAGGATGAAACACTTCTTTTCATTAGAAAAGAAGTGTTTGGTTGGTAAACAACAATTTCAGAGAAAAGAATTTGATAAATAAGCTATTATATACTATAAGTAAGAGCACTAGCAAAGCCCACAGGCCAGGCAGAAGGAATGGTGCAGACTCACGCCCCTGCATTTATTACCCAGGAGGTAAACAACTTGTCCATAGGCTGTGTGGTAAGAGGAAGAGCAGACATACCATAATTTCACCGTAAACCACAATCCAATAAGCAGCGCCTTGTACATTACATGGAGGAGTGGAGACTTCATCCCAGAAGTGTGATAAGAACCGTGTTGTGTTTGTTTAAGAAAAATGGCTGCCATGAGAACACAGGATGTCTTAGAGAATGACAAGTATAGAAGAATTTCCATCAGTTAGTGTGATCTTGAGAAGTGAAAATGAGCAAAAGCCTTCATGGTGGCAGTAAATTAAAGAGAGGGTTTGGAGGCAAAACAGCAACAGCAACAAAACAACAAACAGACAAACCCTCAGCAACCTGCACACAGGATGCACGCCGCCCTTCCAGTGCAAACTCTCAGGCGTGGGTCAAGGAAACCGACAGACAAATCAGGAAACAGAGCCTCGATGGAGCCCTTAGAAGTGGTCTAGACACTGTGGTTCTTGTACTCATGCTGCATCAAGAGAGTGCTTTCTGGAAAGAAGAGAGGGAGGATGCGGTCCAGGCTGAAATTTGGCCATGCTTGCTTTGGTCTGCTGAAGGTAGGGTAGCAAAGAAACCATCCCCCTGGGCTGGCTCTTCTTCTCCTGAAGGATAATTCTCAGGTGGCATGGCAAATCATTGAGAAGGGAGTAATGGACCTCACCACTACACTGGCGGTCAGGAACCAGAGACCTGAATATCTTTTAGTCAGTCCAAAGAACGGTACCCATACTTAGGGTTATTCTTTCCTCCTCAGTCAAAGACTTCCTAAAATAGTCTCGTGGACACATTGTAGTCAGGTTTTTCTTGGGACCACCAGCTCACAAAATAATAACACGGAGACTTATTAATTATGGAAGCTCAGCCTTCGCTTAAGCTTGTCCCACTAGCTCTTATAGCTTAAATTAACCTGCTTTTATTAATCTAGGTTCTTCTAAATGGCTCAGTTACTTCTACTCCGTGCTGTATTTCTGACCTTTTCAGTATCTCCCGGGCATCTCCTGTTGACCTTGATTCCTTCTCCCCTTTTTTCCTTCCCTGGAAATTCCACCAACCCCCTCCTGCCTAGCTACTGGCCATTCAGCTTTTTATTACACCAATCACAGCATTACATTTTCACAAAGTGTCCTATAACAATACATCCCAGAGGTGTGCCTCTTACGTTATTCCAAGTCCAGTTAAGCTGACATGAAGATGGACCATTACAAGACTGAAGCATCTGCAGAGCCTGGTCCATGACCAGATTTTCATTTCCTAGGAGAATGAGCGCCTGGGTCCAGTCAGGTGGCAGATTACCCCTTCCAGTTAAACAAGGCATCAGCACACCTAGATAGAGCCAACACACCCCAGCTCCGAGTGACAAGCTCTCTGCTCCTAGACTTGTCATGTAGCTTCATTTCTGCCTTTCCCTGGTAATCAGGTCAGATACTCTGCCAAAATAATCACATTGTACCAGACCATCTGCTGGCAGGAGCAACAAGAGCTATGCTGGTAACAACCACAGCTAGAAGTTTTCAGAGAGGCTTGTTTGGAAACGGGGACTTCTAGACTCGAAACCTAGAGCTGGAGAGAAGGGCTATTGGGTATTGAGAGGAATTTTCCCTATTTCCACCGTTTGATTCCTGGTATGGAGCCAATTGTGTGTAACTACTTAACCATTACTACAGTCAAGAGTAAAACATCACCATCTTCTCAAGCGGTAAGACTGGAGCCTTAGATGACGCCCTGACTTTGGCTTCGTGAGAGACACTAGAGTTGAGGGTCTCCCTGAGGCTTCACTTGGAATCCTGGCCCACAGGAACATGGAGCTAATGAATGTGTGTGGTTTTAAGGTGCACAACGCGATAACCCCACACACATATTTACATATTTACATATTTACATATTTACATATTTACATAGGTAAATAGCAGAGCTTCTCATCTTATTTCTTTAACACTTCAGTATTTTGCAAGGACAAAATATTACCTACCGTCTTCTGAGCTCCAGTTTCTCCATAACTCTCAAAGCCAGGAAAATCACAGCTGCCATGGTATGTCTTCCTATTTGGATAAGGATCCAGTAACTACAGGGAAGATAGTTAGCCAGCAATCATTTCACGTTCTCCCTAGAGCAGTAACGGGTAAAATCTGAGGCTGGGTAGACGATCTGATCTGTCTCCAGTATTGAATTCTGTTTGAAAATACATAAACAAATGTGTTCTAATGGAACTGTGTTTGCAGTAAGGTGTCTAATTGAGCCTGTGTGCTGACCTCTGTCTCTGAAGTCCCACTGCTATCAAATGCCAGTCACTGACAATACTATAAATATGGAGACTACCACTAGTGGCTGGGCCTTACCGTTAACACCTCTAGAATCCCCCCATCTTTGTCTCTGATTCCTAGAACAGTGCTGGTGCCATCCATCTGGGTTTCAGTTTTCTAGAAGTAAAGCCTAAGGAAAGAATTCTCAGAAAAGTGACTGATTTGGGCAGCACTCAGGAGAAGAGGAAAGGAAGTGGAGCGAGGGCGCATGGGCTTTGCAGAAAGTCTGGGAGCGAGGTCAATAGAGAGAAACGTTCCTTTGCAACAGGGCAGTGGGGTGTGGGGAAGAAGAAATGTCACGCCCTTCTTCCAAAAATTATTGCCAGCCTGCCGCCTGGTTTGGAGTGTCCCACGCAATCCAGCTTCCCTCCTCAAAAGAGAGGACAGCTGTGGGCTGTTAGTCCCTTAATAGCTTTGGGATGATGGGTCCTTGCTTGCTTCTTGCCGGTGGTAATGCTTTTACCCAAATTAAACTTGTGTTCGTTGCCTGAAAACATTTTTAATCACTTCTGAGAGATGGAAGTGAAATAAATGCTCAAACACACACGCACACACACGCACGCACACACACAGAGCCATGCACAGGTAACACGCACACATGTGTACATACAAACAAGTTAATGATGCCAACAAGAAGGCAGAATGATTCCTGTTCATCTTGGTTACATCCACGGTGGGTGTTGCTACCACGTTTCTTGGCCAATTTGTCAAACTAGAACCAGCATTCCTCCAGTGGACCGTACCTGATGACAGCATGGAGAGCTTCTGTGGAAAACACAAGCATGTATCAAAATGGAAACCAAAGAGCTCAAGGTTTTCGTTGTATCGGCTCCTCACTGTTCAACAGAGTTATAGCATTTGCCTGAATGGCCAGCTCATTCAGGATCCATCCCATCCACTCCTTACTGTAGTAATAGGTGCGGGCTGCGTTCCCAGCACCTGAGAGGAGCATGGGCCCTTTTGTTCCATCCAGCCCAGCTCCTGGCTGCTGGGCTAACTTACATTTGAGATAACCACACAAAAACTGTATTCATTTAAATACTGCTGGCCCATTAGTTTTAACCTCTTATACATATTAGTTTAATCCATTATCTAGTAATCTGTGCATCACCACGTGTCGTGGCTTACTGGCATGAGTCTAATCTACATCCATCTCAGGTAGGAGCACCATGGTGTCAGCTCTCTGATCCTTCCCTATCTCAAAATTCCATTCTGTCTACTCCGCCCACCTAAGGGCTGCCCTATCAAAAAGCCAAGGCAGTCTCTTTATTTAACCAATGAAAGCAATACGAAATACAGAAGAACCCTCCTATACCACCTTACTGTTAGTGTGAGCTCTGAAAGGCACCAAGATCTCGATGCCCCCTCAACGTCTCATCTATAAAATGTGGTGTATGCAAATGCCTCATGAGACCACAGCAAGAAAAAAAGGAAAATGAAAGCCATCATTTTGTGTTATACATATGCATACACTATAATAATAATAAAGATTTAAAAATTAAACCATTACTGGAGGACTTACATTGTCCTTGGTGAATAGTAAACATTTAGTGAGTGTCGGCTTCCTTGTTGTTCTTTGTATTTTACTTATCGTGGATTGCTAGCTTATCCATTGCTGTACCTAAATGAAGCTTTTCAGTGCATCCATGATTTGTTATGAACCCTCAGTCCTGTTCCTTAGCATGTTAGAAAATATGAGGAAATAACAGGTCTGCTCTTGAGCAAAAGTCCAGGTCTCTTTCCTAGACATGAAGGAAAATGATGCATAAGCTTTATGATTGGCTCCCTTTTTAAATAGACACAGAATATGTATGCCTATCTGAGATAATTAGACATTGGTAATTGACCATAAATCTCCATTTTTTTCATAAGAAAAAAATATTCCTCAATGTTGTGAAGATTGTCAGCTAGTGATAACCCAGAAATTTCGAGGAGTTGGAAAGAACATGGTGGAGCAAATTTACACATGCAGCTGAGCAATTATTTCTGCACAGACTCATGATGAGTGGTGCTCACTATGTCCTGACACATGCTACTTAAGGTGATTTCAGTATCCAGTTAGTATAATTTTAAATATACCTTAAAATTCATGTTGTGTATGGTATGTGTTTGTGATCATGTGCGTTCATGTGTACATGGGCATTTTGTGTAGATGTGTAGGCATATGTGCAGGCATGTGGAGACCAAAAGTAAAAACCAGTTGTCTTCCTTATGACTCTCCACCTTGTATTTTGAGCCAGGGTCTCTCACTTAAGCTGGAGCTCCCCCATTGATTCAACAAGCTCCCAAGTTCTACCTGCATCAACCTTCCCACTGTTGGTATTATAGACACCTGTCTTCATGTCTGGCTTCTCATGTGGGTGCCAGGGATCTAAACTCAGGTCTCTGTACTGCAAGGACTTTAGCACTGTGATGACTGAGGGGTTTCTGTCCTGCCTGGTTTCCACAGTTGTTAAGTCCCAAAGAAATCACACAGAGGTCTACTTTAGTTACAAACTGATCAGCCCATTAGCCCAGGCTTCTTATTAACTCTTATAACTTATTTTAGCCTGTTGTAATTAGGTGGAGAGGGGTGCGTGTTGTTTGTTCCCCGCACCCAGCTTCCAAGCCCCCAGCCGCTGGCCCGCTCAGCGGCTGGCTGGCCGCCTGCACCCGAAATAACCACGTGAGGACGGTATTCATTTAAACTCTGCCTGACTTATTATCACTAGCCTTCACTTCATAAACTAACCCATTATAAAAGTCTGTAAGTCACCACGTGGTGACGTCCTGGAAAGGTCTAACCTGCATCCATCTGCGACGGTGGCTTGTGGCGTCTGGCCCACTTCCTTTCTTCTCCTCCCAGAACTTCCATTCTGTCTACTCCGCCCACCTAAGGGCTGAACTGTCTATAAGCCAGGCATCTCTTTATTTAACCAATCAAAGCACAGAAATACAGATTAGCCCATTATTCTTATCTATGTTAGCCACACGGCTCGGTACCTTATTCAGTAAGGCAGTCACATCTTGCTTCTTCTGTGGCAAGGTCAGGACTCCAAAAGAATGGGCTTCCTCCTTCCCAGAATTTTCCTGTTCTCATTGATCCACCTCTACTTCCTGTTTGGTTGTCCCGCCTATACTCCCTGCCTGGCCAATCAGCATTTATTTAAAATATTGACACAATACAGACTATTGTCCCACACTACCAATGAAGCCACCTTCTCGGTTCCTACAATCTAAGCTTTTACTACATGGACCTTTATGACATGTGGCTGCTCCCTATCAACCTCCTGGCTCACCTTCCTCTTTGTCTTTATAAATCAATGCTCAATAAAAAAAAATGGAATAGGAATTGAGCAACTAGGGAAATTTCGAAGGAACATAATAATTATGTGACAAGGAAAACATCTGGGAAAGGGTCATGACCTTATTCTCTTTGGAAAATAGTTAATGAGACCCTTCTCTTCATTCCCTGGAGAATCATGAGTGAATGCACTCCATCAAACATTAACTAAGACAGTGGATGCTAAAGCTTTCCATAAATCGGGTTGTCACTCCACTCTATATTTATTCTGTGAATGGTGTTTTAAACCTGCTGGTCTCTCTTTTTATAAATGAAAGTTAAGTTGGCATATTTGTTTTGGATTATATTACAGAACTTTTCGGCAGTTAGGGTTTTTAAAAACATTTATTCTACTCCCTTTCGCTATTTAAAACCAATGGATTGGCTTGAACACACCGTAAGTTTGTAGGAAGTGGAATACATGAGGTGAAAGTGCCCCTCACCTATCACATGTGTTTCCCTTGGCAATTTAAATATCAGCCTGGATAATCAGAAATATTAAGAAAGGCTAGTAAGTGGAAAGAAATTTTGAAAATCAATAAGGCATACAGTAACAGACAGTCTTTGGAAGACAATGATTCTGAAGGATTCAGTTATTTTCAACCCAAATGTGATTATAGCCCTTCTGCATTATAAATCCTTGGATCAGAGATGGTTCAGCTGGTAGCATAATGTGCCTGCCTTACATAATGAGGACCTGAGCCCAATCCCCACCACTCACACACAAAGCCAGGCACTGGAGTGACAGAAACAGGAGGGTCCATATAGTTAGCTCCAAGTTCAGGGAGAGACCCGGTCTCAAAATACCAGGTAGAGAGAATCAGTCTCTGGCCTCCACACATACATATTTACAAACATGCCCACACAGACCATACACACATGTACACATGCATAAATGCATATACACAAAAGAATTCTTTTAAAAAATAAGTACTAAAAATAAACAGCAATTGGTTATATGAACTAGCAGAACTATTTACTATAAAGACAATGTATTTGACCATTTGCTTCAATAACCAAACCCTTACTGAACAAGGAGCAAATGTCTGGCCCCATGAGGCTAAAAAATTCAAATGGTGGCCATTGCCTCCAGGGAGCTCACAGTCTAGGACAGGTGAGGACACCTCCGCAGTCACCTGTCATGCTAAGTCACGCGTGCTACACTGGCAGTCTCCTAAGTGTCATGGGAGCAGGGAAACACAACTACCTGGCAAGCTTACCACTGAGAAACACAACCGGCAAGTCAATCAATATCTAAATGAAGATCAGCAAAAGCCTTTGTGAGGGTAAATTAGGTGGGCGTTTCTTAATTGCGTACTCCCAGTAAGAATTCGAGTGATCCCATTGAGAGAGCTATCTGCAAGATGGTGGTCCAGGTGCCTAATCAAGCATCTCTCTCGTCTCTTCTCGTGGGACCTGAGCCGTGGACTGTCAGGGTAAACCTTATTTTACGCAAGAGTATCTGAGTCATTAGGAAATCTCACTGAAATCATGAATAGTTCCAGGAGAGCATTGTTTCCACAGGGCAGTGAGTCACACGCTCTGTGGTAGTAAATCCAGTACCGGTGTAACTGTGATCATCACCCAATAATATCGACGACAATCCCAGGGCAACACACTGAAGAGAAGGGCTTGTCTCTTCAATCTATAAACTGTTCGGTCGGCGAGAAGACATGATAGGAGCTTGCAGGGAGAAGGTGCCGCTTTGGCATCTGCCTTCATGTCTCGGGGCCCCTTATTACCGCACTCAGCCCTTTATCTGACTGTCCTCGTCCTCCGGAGCTGCTCTCCCAGAATGCTGTAGACAGTTCTCCAGGAGGGAGGTCCACGACGCAGGTGCCAGGAATCTTCCTATTGCATCATTGGGCAGGAAGCGGAAGGACAGGAAAGGGTAACAGAATGGGCCTTACCCATTCCCATACTGTCTCTCCATAAGGACCCCATCCCAACTTAGTGAACTCACTTCCGGCTACGCAAGGTCCCCTGTGCTCCTGTGTTACAAGAACACGAAGCAGGCAACAGCAAGGCCTCTTTTTCTCCCCTACTTCACAACTAGATTTTTAGTTCTCTCTCTCTCTCTCTCTCTCTCTCTCTCTCTCTCTCTCTCTCTCTCTGTTTCTGGTGGAACGACTTTTATGTTGATGAAAATATTCTGACATGTGTTTGTTTAAATCTGAGAGGTAACACACAGTCTTAGTTTTCTGCCCTAAGTTCGCCTCGGGTGATAGCAAGTAATTCAGTGATTCACTGCAGCTTTGTGTGGGGGAGGGTGTGTGGGTATGGGCGTGGACATATGGAGGTCAGCGGTCAGCTTTCCGTGTTGTCTCTCTGGCACTGTCAATCTCAAAGAAGGTGAGAGAAAACAGTGGTGCAGGGTCCCTGGTTGCCTCGGAACCTGCCCAGTGGCCAGTGAGACCCAGTGCTGCTCATGCGCCCACATCCCCGGTGTTGTGCTGACAAGTGCGCTTCTCCCCCAGGATTTTAAATCCTGAGTTCCAGGGGGTCAAACTCAGCTCCCAGCCCTGGCAAGCTCCTTAGTTACTATCTCCCCAGTGCTCAACTGCTGCTTCTTCAAAGCCTTCCCTTAACATTTCTGAATGTTTAAATAACACGATCCACTTTAAAGGGAGCTCTAAAAAAGACTTAAGCACAGATCCTCCCTGGGAATTTTAAGCTGCATGAAAAGGTGCTTTCCCTACAAAGAAAGCTAGAAAGCCATTCTTCCAAAGCAAGCAGGAGACAATGAGAAAAGCCAGGCTTCCCTCTCCTGAGCCTTTGTCTTTGACACCTGTCATGTGGCAAGAGAGCTGTGTGGGTGTTGGGTGGTGTTAGCAGTCACTTCCCTTCATCCTGTGGTTCTCATTCTCTACCCTTTGTCAATAACTTACCTTATTGTGCCCCGACATATCTTCTCTTTTGCTCGCTGCTAAAGAACTTTATTGACAAACATTCTAGATGAACGGATTAAAGTTTGAAACACACAATCGCAACAGCGATCATCTTGATGAAAATACATGAATTCACTGATTCTTTCCCAATCTTCAAAGCACCATCACACATGTGACTTGATTTGACTCTCACAAGGACCATGCTGATTGGCATAGCAGGCCCTGGGGGTTTTATTTTGCTCATGAGAAGAATAAATGATTTGACTATGTCTCTATGACTTCTAGTTTGCTCTAGGATAAGGATCCGAGTACTTTTAAGCTATTTCCCAGACACATTGATAGAAATATAGAATGATATATGAAGAGAAAATTCTCACGTTTTCAAGATTTCTCCTCCACTTCCTCCTGTCCTTTTCTTTGTCCTGGCCTTCTTTCTCCTTATCCTCATACTCTTCCTCCTTCCTTTCTGCTATGGGTTGAAGCAGCCAGGTTAGTTACAAACTAAGCCAGAGCAAAAAGAATCTGGGATCTTTGTCTCCAATCCACTTATCCATCTTTCTCTGACGTCTGCTAATGGAAGTGACTTTGCAGCAACTTCGGTCCCTTTATTTGCACACTAAGCATAATTCTAGAGACAGAAATCAGTCCTCATCCTTCCCCTAGGTGTGACAACAGGTGCCTTTGAGGCTCAAAAGGAAGAGCAGCATGATGGGGCGGAACAGAGTTAACTGAACTCAGCAAGTTTAGGTTATTTACTCATCCCAAATCACCCAGCTAGGCTCAGGAAGGAGAGTATTTGGGCCTGAGAGAATACTACCGGTGGCAGTCTCTCTTTTCAGTGTGGGGATGTGATTGTTTGGTGGCGGAGACATACTCACCGTGAGAAAAAGACTTTGTAAATTTAGGCAATACCTGAGATTTGTACACCCTGTGAGTAATAAATGTATTCAAAGCCTGTGGCTTTCTCAGAACGCAAAGAAATATCGATAGGTGAACCTTTTCGTAGCAAGCATTGCAATACCGCACCTGCATTCACTGCCAAGGTTTGTTGTTCAAGACGCTGGAGCAAATTTTAGTATTTACAAGTGCCGTAATACCTTTAAAGACATATATTACAGAAAATTATGACACATAAGTGGTCAGGCAAACTCTTGGTGGAAATTCACAGCGCAAGTGTGTGTCACCGTTTAACAGCCTCTGCCCATCCCTAGAACTCACTCATCAGTCTCACGGTTGTGAAGTACTTGCATACAGACGTGAATATATTTTTGTGGCTCACTCAATAAACCCAAGTGGGGCTTTATGCACCCCTGAGTTTTCAATTAATGTTGTTGACAGAATGAATGGCTATTTATACGTTCAGGCCTTTCATGTTCATTCATGAGACACAATACCTAAGCCTTAAAGATCTCATCTAAACACCTCCCCTCTTAGGAGGGTGCTTATGTCTTCCATTGTCTATCTGGGGCAGCATAAGGTTCAACGATTCAATCTAATCAGCCAAGTGGACCTGCCGTGCTATCATGCCTTTGTTCTTCCCTGGGGCATTATCCCCACAATGTTTACAATCAGTGCAATGCCTGACTATACAAAGGTCTCAGGGAACCAATGGCTGAACTTAACTTTCCCAAGTGTGCCCTGTCCCTTCTCACCAAACCTAACACTCTTTATAGGAAAAGGGTATTTGCCTACATGTAGTGAATCCCCGGCACACTTACCCATCTGGCAGCATACACAAGCTCCTGGCATGGAGTTGAAATCCAATAGTGAATTTAAGACATTGAGAAAGCCCGGGCCTCTGTGTCCTGCAGATGGAACATGAAAGAACATGCCTTGGTCACCTTATTCACTCCACGGTCTCCTCTCTTCTATCAGCAAAAGGAAGTCATGGTTGTGGAAACATTTTCTGGGGAAGTTTTTATCGTAGATGAATGAAATTCCACCTTTCTTGTTGAAAGAGAAACAGAGAATTTAGTCATTCATGTAATCAAAATCAACATTAGAATTTGTTTTTCAATATACCTTCACTGCTTCAAACACACGTTAGCTATGTGTCAGCCTTACGAAGCAGGTAAAGATAACTATCTAAATTTTTCAGATGAGAAAACTGAGGCTCATTAAGAATAAATTATGTGGGGGCTGGGGAGATGGCTCAGACATTAAGAGCATTGCCTATTCTTCCAAAGGTCCTGAGTTCAATTCCCAGCAACCACATGGTGGCTCACAACCATCTGTAATGAGGTCTGGTGCCCTCTTCTGGCCTGCAGGCATACACGCAGACAGAATTATTGTATACATACTAAATAAAAATATTTTTTTTAAAAAAAGAATAAATTATGTGCTTTAAAGTAGATAAACACCTATGTGAAGAAACAAAACAAAATTCCACTCAGGTGATAGTCAAAGATTAGAATGCTAATGTATTTATTAAGCACACCCTAACAGTTTAGTGGGTAAAGGCACTAACGACACTGATGACCCAGACTGCTCACTTCTATTCCCTGAACCCACAAAGTGGAAGGAGAGAAAAGACTCCACCATCTTGCCTTATGGCCTCCACAGTTGTGCTACAGCATAGTTAGTGTACACACACACACACACACACACACACACTCACACACTAAATGTAAAATAAATTAAATGAATGCATTTAGTCATCCATGTAGTTAATAATATACTATACGAAATGAAGTAATTTTTAAAGGTCAAGCTACATTCTTCAAGTTCTGAGGACCCAACGGAAAAGTACACTTTGTTTGTTTACTTCTGTGAAGCAAATTAAATGTGTAGCCCATGCATTATTGATGTCTATTATTTTAATTCCCAAGAAGTATGTGTATCAAATTGCCTTTACAAGAGGAACTGTATTAAAACAACTTGTATTTACATGCCTTCTTAGTTTGTGCTTGAGTGTTTAGTTTTCTGCTAACTTTAGGACGCTGATCTAACGTGACACTATTTTCAAAATCAGACGTGCAAGTGGCTGTCGTACAGCTCAGATGAGCATTTATTCTCAAGGGAAGTTCAGGCTGAGATGGGAACACGCTGAGATGAAAAGCGCCTTGCAAAGGGTACATGCGCAGACACTTACAGACCCTCAGACTAAATGGCCACCAGAGACCTCGAGTTGTAAGCCAACCCAACAGAAGTCTCCAGAGTCTTCACGTTTGTGTACGGCTTCTAGAACAAAGTCTATGGTTTGAATCCATCTTTATTACCCTTCCTCAAGTGTGGCTCGTTTCCCTTTGAAACCTTTCTCCTGCTGTCCTGGCTTGCACAGATATGAAGGGACAGATTTCTCTACCGAGGACCCCAGGTCTTTTGAACTAGACTATTGCATAGACAGAGCTGTCTTGGCAAATCTCTGCTCTCTTTCCACCAGGAGCACAAATTGCTACCTAATGTGCAGTTATAGCCTGTCCTTTCAGAATCTTAGGTCTAGAGGGGAATTCAGACATTATATAATACATCATGCTCCAGGAATATATTAGGGATTGTATTTCTAAGGGCTAATTGTCTTGACCAAGTGGTGGCACCAGAGATAAAAATGAGCTCCTTAGAGTGAAGGAAATATATATATATATGTATTATGTATACATATATATATATTTGTTTAAAGGCATGAAATGTAATCAGAATAGCTCTTGGTTAAGCTGGCAGACCATACTTTAAAACATGAGATTCCTAAGTAAATTTTTATTTACTTAGAAGACTGTGACAGCATACAAGAAGTCTGTCTGCCACCCTGCCTAAATAATGAGGTTAATATTTATTTCTGAAAAGGCTTAGATCTATCATCTAGTGACTTAAATCATGGTCATTCCAGCCACGCTGAAGCATCACAGTAATGAGAAGGAGCAGCCAGCCCCAAACAGAGAGGGAGGCTACTGATAGATGCTAAGATAATGAGGCTCAGCCAGGCCCTGCATAGGTGACTGTTGGTGGGAGAGAGCATTGACTGGCGAATGCTTTTCTCTGGAGCAGTGCAAAGCAGAGCAGGGTGATTTATAAAGCTCAACACATCGAAGAACAAAAAAATAAATCATTAAGTAGCACAGCCCATGATTCAACTTGCTTTTTTTTTCCCCATCCCCTAACATGGGTAATAAATTGTGTGGGCTTTAATAATTTATAGGAGATGTTGTTATAATGTGAGAATATTAACTTTGCTGAGTCTTTTAATTTGCTTATGCTGTCAATAGTGCATTCAAGGGTTTCTTTTCTTCTACAGAACAGCCGTGCCACTGGAGCACAATTGGGTTTTGACACTCGAGAGACTCGTGGGGACTGGATGAGACAGTTCACGTTAGCGCTGAGTTTATCAATTTGGTGCACACCCCTCAGGAATTGCATGCCACAAAGAGAATTCGACAGAAGGGCTTGAAAGCACTTAGAACCCTATTAGCACATCCACACATACAGTCCTTTCCCCCAAGTCCTTGTAGGAGGAAAAGCCTGACTGAGGCCATTTTATTTCTGCCAGGAGCTACTCATACTTGCTAAGAGAAAACAAAAGAGAAACAAGGAAAGTTTAAAACTGATTCCTGTATGGTGTATGCCTGTAATCTCCATTCTCAGGAGGTGGGGGCAGGGAAGACTAGGGGATCAAGGTTTTCATCAGCTATTTTAAAAGTTCAGTGTCAAATGGGAGTTTGTCTTAAAAAAAAATTTCAAAAAAAGAAGGAAAAAGAACAGAAGACATTAAATTAACAGAAATCAGTGTCGGGAAGATGTTCAAAAGAAAAAAAAGACAATTTAGAAAGAGGACAAGAAAGACAGACAACTCTGGAGAGAGAGTGCTAGGGAGGTAACTTGTCTTGAGACCCAGCTGCAGTCACCAAGCACTGCCCTGCCTAGAAGACTGGATGGCTGCGGGCAAAGGTTTGCCTCTCCCTGGACTTAAGTCCCTGTGTACAGTGTCTCTGTTTTATTTCAAAACAAAGGAATAGTTCATCTGAAAGATTTAAAGATATCACCCACACAGCAGAAAACAACAGGATAAACTATGCAGCCATCACTAGGGGTAAATGGAGGAAGGCTGAGGTCGGTCTGTTGGCACTTGAGGGTTAAAGGGTCTCAGGATGAGTGGAAGATGGAAGAAAAGTCAATGTTTAAAGACCTGTCTCTGCTGTGACTTCTTTGTTTTGTAGAGGCAGGACCCCAAACCCAGGCTTCCTGGGTGCTAAGGTGATGTCCTAGTGCTTAGGATAAACCCCTCCCACACTCAGGTTTTAATAGCTTTTCCCACCTGTTTGAATGTTATATATATGAAAAAATATCTCCTTTTGTTGTAACATGCTTTGTTCCTTTCTCCAATGTGTCTTAGCCCTATCCTGTCCTGGAACTCACTATGAAATCCAGCCTGGTCTCAAACTCACAGAGATCCTCCTGCCTCTACCTCTGTGCTGAAACTAAAGATGTGCGCTAGCATGACTGGCTCAGGTTTCCTCTTATAACCTAAACTCAACAAACTCTACTATTTTAGGGATCACTTTTTCTTCAGCCTCATGGCTCTACTTCCCTCAAGCATTCATGTTCAAGATCTAAATCTTTTAAAAAGAGGTGTGTGCGTTGGGTGCAGGGGTGAGTCTAGTAATTAAGATGCATTGCAATGCCGTAAGTCTCTCTCAGAACTAAAGCCATGTCATCCTGTAGGCTGTCCCACAAGAGGGAAACATGACATAGAGAGACAGAATTAGCAACTACCAGAGCTTTAAAAGCTGTTTTTAGCAGGGCAGTAGTGGTACACGCCTTTAATCCCAGCACTCAGGAGGCACAGGCAGGCAGATATCTTAACGTTCGAGAGCAACCTGATCTATGATATTAGGCACAGGACAGACAGGGCTATACAGAGAAACCATGACATGGAAAACAAAACAAATAACATTAAAAAAAAAAACCAAGGTTTCTTTCTTCCACTTTACCCATAATGTGTTCAGCTCCCAATATTAATCAACCCCAAACACCCCAAATATCCTCATTTGTCGAATATCCCATGGCAAAGTGCGTTGTCAGAGAGATGAGAGAAACAGCTTCAGTATGAAAAGAGTATTTTCAAATAGTCCTTCCTCATGTCTCATCATCTCCAAGAGAAGACCAACAACAACATTGTCCTATCAAAGCCTTTCTCCCTTTCCACAGATCCCGGAGGTCTCCGTCTCATTTATTAAGTCGAAATACTATCATTAAATTGGTTTGGCCTTACGGTTCTTGAACTTTAATTGAGAAGCTTATTTGTCCAGGTCAATTTTTTTCATGCAGCAAAATCTTCAGCCCCGTGAAGTCCAGGGCTACCCCTCTTGAAGTTCCCCAGCTAGAGCATAGCCTGCAGATCAGCCCTATGGTGTCTGCCTTCACGGAACTTTCCCCAAAGAAATGAGGAAGACCACCAGAAGTGTCACTGAAAAGGGACCACAGTTGCCTATCAGCAACTTCCTCCCATGGCTGAGCTTTCTAAATGGGTGCTAAGAAGTGAGATTCTGTCCTGTGCTTGCTGGGACATATGACTTAGAGTGCTAAAATCAGAACTACCTGTGCTTACGGTCAGGGTAACAAGTCCAATGTCGTTTGATACATACAGAGAACACAGAACATCAGGGTTCAGCGGTGCTAAACATGGCTGGCATTAAACAGGGGCCTGGAAACTCTTGACCTTAGAAAGGAATGGAGAAATGCTAAAAGA
The DNA here is from genome assembly GCA_028555095.1 of Dicrostonyx torquatus. Classification (NCBI taxonomy): domain Eukaryota; kingdom Metazoa; phylum Chordata; class Mammalia; order Rodentia; family Cricetidae; genus Dicrostonyx; species Dicrostonyx torquatus. Next base: position 4,617,016 of record JAQHUG010000029.1, read on the forward strand.
GAATCCCATTTACAAGTCACAACACAGCGGGCAGGATAGAGAAGCATTCACGTGATACCCATGCTCCTTGAGAAAGATGGGGTGTTTTTTGTCCACTTTTCTCTCTCTTATCTTCTTTCAGTTATATGGTACTTGTATATAATCTCATTTCAAATACCAAGATTGGGTTTTACGGATGAAACTGAAGCATGGGTCTTTGCTCTTCACACTTAATGTTCAATAACCCCTAGCTACTTTGCCCAAGGATGTGATTTAAAGTCACAGACAAGGACAACATAGAAGCAGCCAAGGTCAACCTAACAGCCCCTCCTCAAGACTACAAACCCCTCCGCATCCACCCTGCGGACTAAGAACTATTTGATGACAAGTCTGAACTCTAAATGTGCTTGGTGGTTGCAAAGTCAAGAAAAGAGAAATCTCTCCTTTCTGTGATTTATGTGCACCCAGTGAGAAACATTCAGGGGAGAAGAGCAGATGGTCCCAACACAAGCTGGTTAAAGGGCACAATTATGATGACATTGGCCAGTGGAGATCAGAGACGATGGGAGAGCAAGGGAACAGCAAGCATCCCAGTGGGGATCAGAGATGCTGGGCAAGGGAGCAGCAAGCAACCCAAAGACACTAAGAGGAAAGGAGGTTCAATGAAGCTCTACAAGTAATTAAATAATCTCTGCGACTTCTTTATCAGGCCTACTAACTCTCTGTAGAGTATATGATTGAGAAAGTGCTCTGCGCACCCCGTGTGGCTCAAGAGGAGATGTATAATTTCTCTGGAAGCGGGCCATCATCACTCCTTTGATTTATTTTTAGATCGTTCTATTTTTGTGTGTACATGTACATGAGTGTGCATGAGCGTGGACACAAGGGGTCAAAACCTGGTATCTTCTTCTCAGCTCTCCACATTATTTTTTGAGATGAGGTCTCTCCGTGAACTAGAAGCTGACGGATTTACATCACACACTCCATCTTTGGGAACAGGACACCACACTGATTTGAGCTGCCTTGGCAGAAACATGACATCTCAAAAAACTGACTTCCACCAATCATTTTTGTCCCCTATTTCCAAGATGACAGTCTGTTTCTGTTGTCTATGAGGATTAGATTTTCAGGCTTGAAAAAAGCCATGCAAATTACCAAAATGTTTTCCATTTGAGACCTTATACATATTTGAATAAAATCAGCTCTGAGCTGTTAAGTGGAATGAAATGAAACAAGAGAAATCTGAAGACTGACGTTCTGTAAGGGCTGCAGGAGCGTCAATGTAACCCAATCCCTTTATTAATGGCGAAGTGCAAAGGCTTTCACAAACGAAAACACCATTTGCCACTCTTTGAATCAAGCCCTGCACAGCACTGTTTCTCCCCCCAACACCCCGGTTCAAGCCTCGAGATTTATAGCTTGTCATGAGTGCCCCTGTCTTTCTGTTCCCTCTTTGTACCTCTCCAACTGCTCGAGTGGCTTTTTTTAGAATGAAGTGAAGTTAGTTTATGCGGAACTCCAATCGAGCATTCTGGGATTTGACTTTCAAAACTCTGCCATTTCCCCCCATTCTCTGCATAGACGTAGGGCTTTGTCTGCCATGGAGCAAGCAACTCATGACACTAAGAGTTCCGAACACTTTCATTTGATCTTTCTGCAAAGGACAACCAAACATTGGTCATCAGCAGATTGTTTTAGCTACTTATTTAGTGATTAGCAAAGATCATAGTAATTGATCCAGGGCGTGTGTGTGTGTGTGTGTGTGTGTGTGTGTGTGTGTGTTTGTGTGTGTAGGCAGCAAACCTATATACATTAGGAGAATAAGAAACAATCACTGAATACACAACTAGCTCTAGTGTATATGAATCAACTACGTATTTGCTTTTAAAGCTTGATTTATTTACACCAAGTACCAAGAATTTGGCTATGCATTTGATGTCTTCTTTTTCTACTTGTGCCTTTGTTTTCTTTATTTTTCTCCCCATCATCCCCTCTTCCCTCTCACAAACACGCACTCATATGTATACACTATAGTCTTCATGTTACATAGCTGTGCAAACTTACACACAGATAAAGGTCTCAAGAGAAGCCGCTTGGGATGCACGTGCTCACGTGTTTATAACTTGGGTCTTTTCATTTATTTGTGTACCGGTCTGTGGTTTTCACATGCAGCTGTCATGTGACGAGGATGCCTCAGAGCGAACAGTTGTAGATACTGACAAACCAAGCCTCCTAAACAAGGGTGCCTCTTGATCACCCGATGAACTTTCTAGCCCAAAGCCCCACTCTGCCTACAGGAGTCACTGCTAGGAACTTTCAGAGCCTAAGGTCTTCTTCAGAAACTGTGTGGCTTAACTCCTTCCTTTCAAAGTCCCATAATCTATAAGCTACGGGTTTTTTTTGTTGTTGTTGTTGTTGAGTTCTGGTTTAACTGTCTTGGGGCCAATCCCATTTCCTCCCAGTGACTGTCAAAAGTTATGCATAAGAGTTATGCTGATGTATGTCTCCCCAAATGTAATGCAGGATATCAAAGATGGTTACCCTCTAAGTAAAACCCAAACTACCAAAGATATAAATGCATATTAAGTTTCTATTTCCCATTAGCTGATGTGTCACTTCCTGGAGATAATGTATATCGTTATCATAATAGGAACATGGTAGAGTTTATAATCTAGTGGCACATGGCGGATAAGTAACGATGGAAGATATCTGTGGAAGCCAAACTAGGGGCACCTGTACTTCTTTCCTAATCTACACTAGGCCTGGGGCTCAGGGAAGGCTTACCAAAGTAAATGTCATATAAACTGTAAATGGCAGGATGAATAGTAATGAACGACACCACAGCGAGACGTCCAAAGCACCCCACGTTGAAAGAATTGTTCACCTGCAATTCCGAACACGCGAGAAAGCTCTCTCTGTTTGCCATCCGTCCCTCACGTTTGCATACACTCAATAGCCCTTCTGTCGCCTGAACATTCAGCTGTGTAATCGTATGCGTTCGTGAGTATAATATTTCAGGAATCTCTCCCTTGAATCTATTTACCAAACTTTATGACATAGTTTAATGTCTAGTTAACTAAGTCAGTAAGAGAAAGAAAGTACCCATCTTCCTTAGACCTTTCCACGGTTTGGAAATGCAAGTAAATCTACTGTCTCCTTTGGAGTGTCACAGAAAGAAGAGAGAAACAAAAGTCCCTTTTCTTTTCCCTACTGTGAGTCCCCGGAGTTTATTCTCAAGGGCTTTCTGAAGGCCATAAACTCTTAAACCTTACTAAAGTGAAACACCTTCGAAATAATTCTCAAAGGAAGAGGAAGGGAAGCGTGTTCATGTGTGAACACCAGCTGACCCTTGAAGGGATGTAGAAAGCAAGTTTCACTTTAGTGCAGCTCTTGTGGGTTCCTCTCTTCTGCTGCACCAAGAAGCACATCCATATATGATCTGCAGTGCTTGAGCGCAAATTGGTTAATTCAGTACTCTTGCTTCCAGAAGACTATCTTCCTTCCTCTGGCTAGAGGGTGGATGGGAAAGCAAGAATAGCCCGAGAGATGCTTCTTTCCTTCTTCGGAGCCATTCTGTAAAGGTTCTGTATGCAGGAGGCACCCTGGAAGACAAGGGTGGCTTCTGCAACAGACCAGCTTCTCAGGGTAACAAAAGTAGGGTTGTTTGCTTTGCCAACTTCCTATACACATCTGTCATACACCCCTGCCCACAAGTGTCCTTCTAGGCCTTGGTAGCAAATGTCACCGAAATAAACTGTCCCATGTTCAAATAACCTTGGGAAATACTTGTTAAAACATGGTTAGTGTGTGTGTGTGTGTGTGTGTGTGTGTGTGTGAGAGAGAGAGAGAGAGAGAGAGAGAGAGAGAGAGAGAGAGAGAGAGAGCTCCTTACATTGGTTCTCAGCATCTTTAAGATGCTCATGGATGTTTTAGATATTAACCAGGACATGTCTGTGTCTCATTTAACCCTTAGTCCATCTCATTTCCTCACCATATTTTTCTCCATAGTATTTCTTCCTAGTATATCTCACAGCCAGCATTCCAAAATGGGCAACTCTGAAAAAACATGGCGACTCTGTTACATTTTCCATTGCCTTTCAGATCCCAGGTTCTGATCTAAGTTCCAGGAAAAGACCACCTCACACCTCTAGTCAAGAGATTTACATTAGAAGGCAGGTAATAAGCAGTACTAAATAAGTAGATAAATACACAGGTCAATTTCATTCATTCTTAGAGACTAAAGCTGGCATGCACATGTCCCCTTAGAAGATAATACATGGGCTGGAGGGATGGCTCAGCTGTTAAAGGCTAGGATCACAACCGAAAGCTACAACACAGACTCTGAGATGGCTTTTCTTCCCTACACCTTTGCTCTAAGGTTCTACATGAAAGCAAGACTCACCATAGACTCTCACACACAGACTTTATGAAATGAAGTTTATTAGCTATTAAACATAAGGCTGCTGGTAAGACCTGTCCTGCGACAGAGGTGTGGCCCTCTGTGTCCTTTTACCTTCTGTTCCCACCACCATCTCCATCAAGACTGAAGAGACAGCAACTGAGTAGCAGACTCTGCAACCCTTGTGATCAGCATCAGACAAGGCAAAGAGTTCAAGGACTGGGGAGCTGGATCAGGGGCTAAAGCACTTGTCTCATGAGTATGAATGTTCAAATCCCTAAAAGCCATGTAAATGCCAGGTGGGTATGGGAGCCAACTTGTAATTCTAGGCATAGAAGAGGGCTCCCTGGAGCCAGCTGGGAGAGAGACGAGCCATATTGGTGAGCTTAGAGCTCAATGAGAGACCAGAATGCTTCAAAAAATAACATGAAAGAGTGATCAAGAAATATGCCTGGTATCAACTTCAGGCTTCCACATTCATGCACACACATGTGCATGCACACTCACATGCATAGGCACTCACATTCTCACACCCACCCACAAACACAAGTCTGTATTCTTTTGCACACACACACCCTACATATACACATGAAAAGAAGGGGAAAATGTCTTATAAGCCAGTGGTTCAGGGTAGTAGGTTTAAGGATTGCTCTTACTGGTCAGGAATGGTGGCACACGCCTTTAATCCCAGCACTTGGGAGGCAGAGGCAGGCCAATCTCTGTGAGTCTGAGTTCCTGGCCATCCTAGTCTACCTAGTAGTAAGTTCCAGGACAACCAGGGCTACACATAGAAACCTTGTGTCAAACAAACAAACAAACAAAAGACCACTCTTTCTGTTCAACTTCTGATTAGAAGGTTTTCTAGTTGTCTTCCTCTTCTTCCTGCTAGGTTGAAGGACCTATACCTCTCAGATCTCAGATATCTCTCTTTACATCTGCAAAGACAGCCCATCTATAGCGTCCATAATGCTAGTGAACAGGTACTAATTTCACCAGTAAACATCCACTTCTGGCCTTCACTATGCTAATAAGTGAGGCACCTTTGTTGGCTACAAAGTGTGCTTGTGATACCTTACACTGATCTTGGACCTTCAGTGCCAGCCATTAGAAGGCTGACCACATCCGGGGTGCAGCCCCATCTCACCCAGCCTTATGTCACAAGAGATGGGCTGAACACTAATAGGCTAGTGACAGGGCTTATTTCAAAGTTCTCAGAGGGGCACTGGTGACACCTCAAGACACATAAGGTAATATCTGAGTGAAGATGACAAGTCTACCTAACAGTGTAGGGAGAAGTGACTCCCAGGCAGTGGGAGAATTAAGAACCAAGTGACTAATGGAAAAGGAGCTTGCTGCATGCAGGGGACCAACGTGAATGCAATGTTAATAACACAAGCATACTCAACGGAAAGAGGAGATGGCTCAGATGAATTGTGAGAACCCGGAGAGCCAAAGGCTATACTGAGGCCTGGTTTTGACTCCAAATCCAAGCTGAATTCATTGCAAAGTTATAATCTAGAGTATAAAGACTTTCCATCTTAACAGACCTCTGCTGAGAGAGGAGATGGATTTCAGAGTCAAGAAAAGAATCCAGAGACCAGATGGGAGGCTACTACAGTTTACACAAAAAACTGATATTCTAATTCAAGGTGGTATTTGGTCAGATGGGGAGACATCGGGAAACTAGGAATATATCTGGACAGTCAATGGGAATCAGTAAAAGAAAGCGATTAAAAGGCAGATTTATATAAAGGATCAAGAGTTTGGAGTTTTGCCACTAGACTTTTTGTGATATTATCCACTAAGGCAGATTGGAAGGGATCCACCCTTTCACTCTTCGGGGACATGGCTAAGAAGTTGACCAGGATTCTAGATGGAGATCCTCAGTGTCTTAGAGACAATATTCTAGATAGAGATCCTCAATGACTCAGATCTACTCCAATGCCACCAATTCTAAACCGATTTCTCCTAACAAGCCTAATAAAATGCTCAGCGTTTGTAGAAACTGCTAGAGGCACAACAGAACCTTGTAGCATCCATGTCTTTCAGGGATTTGGCACTCAACAATCCTACACTGCTAGCTTTAAGATTCTTGAGGTTTATAAAAATGAAACATTGTTGTTCTTCTCTAAAAGTCAGAAGCTCCACTGTAGCAGTTACTGTTTTGGGGGTCTGTGACAAGAGCAACTAGAGTCTGACTCAATAGTCTGAGGCTAGAACCCATTGTGACAGGCGCATCATGGTGGCAGGAGTGTGAGGTGACTGGTCACATTGCATCTGCAGCCAGGAAGCAGAGAGGACCAATGACTGCACTCAACGGACTTTCGATCATCTGATTCAGCTCAGGACCCAAACTCACAGCATGGATCCACTCATGTTCTCACTTAGATCTCTCCAGAATCACACTCAAAGACGTATCCAGAGGACTGTTTCCTACGCAGTTCTCAGCTGGACCAAGGTGACAATGAGTTTCAGCCATCACACCCCACTGTAAAAGTCACAGGCTACATGGCCATCATTGATAAATAGAATTCCCTGTTGAGTTAGATTCAGAAAGCACTGGCGCAAACTATGCCTATACTCCTTGTTTACACGAAGATGTGTGTGTGTGTGTGTGTGTGTGTGTGTAAGTCTTCATTCTCTTATTTGTAAAAAGTTGCTCTGGTGAACATTGAATAGAATGTCTGGGGAGAGTTTTTGGACTTTTTTAAAATTTATTTATTAAGTATGCTGCCTGCAAGCATGCCTTCAGGCCAGAAGAGGGCACCAGATCTCATTACAGATGGTTGTGAGCCACTATGTGGTTGCTGGGAATTGAACTCAGGACCTTTAGAAGAGCAGGCAGTGCTCCTAACCACTGAGCCATCCCTCCAGCCCGAGTTTTTGAACTTTTAAAGCTGTTAAATAAAGCAGCTATTACCTTTTGCTATAAAACATTCCTAATAACACAGACCTCACTTGTGAGAGTACTAAATACAAAGCCCACTCACTCAGCCCATGACACAGAAGCCCTCTCTGCATAGGCCTTATGTGTGAACGCTCAGTGTTAATAAAGCACATTCTCCTATGCTTCTGTGATGTGTGCCAGGGTGATAGGTCACCTCATGTCCTGCTTAGAAACCACCCATTCTAGTGGCACACGCAAAACACTTCAAAGAAACCCTTTCTTGACCTTATCTCAAATATGCGGAATTAGAATCCTCCTGAGTGGGACTCAGAAATCAAGATTTGTGAAGCCATCTCCTGGTGATGCTGACGGCGTTGGTTCATGGTCTACAGTCGTACAGCTGGTTTATAGGTGAGAAAATGAAAACATGGGGAAGTGAGGGACCATGGAGCACAACTGTGTGGAAAGGCGTCTTTCCTTCTGTTATGTGTGGCTGCCACAAAATACCCGAGGCTGGGCACCTGACTAAGGAAAAAGGGGCTTGTTAGATTCATAGTTTAGAAGGCTGAAAATCTAATCAGAGGCAGCCCTACTGACCCAGTCTCTTGTGATAAGAATTTATGTAAGAGAAAATCTCACAGCAAGACAGAGAGTAAGGGAAAAACCAGTAGTAACCCACCGGTAGACATACCACCCACTGCCAACACCACAGGGAGAGCCAGTTTCTCAACGCAAGTCACCTTGGAGGACTCAGTCAAACCCGAACCAGATGGAGCACATTGTAACTCACAGGCACTGCCCTGGTTCTGGGTTTGCTGACCTTTCTGCCTCAATAGAGCATATCAGTAAAAGTCAAGATGAGAGAGGCCAACACATAAGAGAGACTAAAGATGACCTGTGCCATAAACATGAGACCTTGTGGATCAAATGCCTAGAGGGATTCAGAATGGCTCGTGCGAAGCAGGTGAATCTAACAACAACCAGGGAGTCAGTGTGGTCCATTCATCTGGTCTCACCCAAGTTCTGTGCTGGCATCCCTATGAGCGTGAACTGATTTTCTGTCAGATGACTGAAAAATGACCTACGCAAACGCATGAGGAAAGTCAGTCGTCACAGGCAAGTCTGTACAGACGAACAGTCCAATTTAAGAATGGGCTCAGAACTTGAATAGGCAAGTCTCCGTAGAAGAAAAAAGAGAAGCAAAAGGCACACAAATGGTTAATAGTTATGGGTAATAACTACCCATTGGAGGAATGCTAATCAAAGCCACGATGAGCTCTCACCTCACACCTGCTGATTGTGGCTCCTGAAGATGCATGATTAGCACACATTAAGTATTAATTATCTTTGTTGATATTATCATGAAGCTGTGCATAGCATGCAAGGAACTCGAGGTGCTAGCTGATCATAATATGGGCCCTGTCCTCAAGAAGTTTGCATAGTCCACAAGGGAGGTGACGAACTGAATTATGATAATAACAGAATCTCACGAGTTTGGAGTTTGAAAGGAGTTTGTCTAACTGTAGGTTCTCTCCCACCCACCAGTTCCCGAATAACCACTCTGAGGCTCAAGATTAATTCCAAATTGTTTGGTCTACCATCTCAGCCTTATTACAGTTTAAAATAACCCATTTCTACATCTTACCATGAGTCTTGCGCCTTGTTATCTCCCATCTTGCTTCTCCGGAGCCTGTTGGCCTCTCCCAGACTCTGCCTTCTTTTTCCCTTTATATTTGCTTAGATTTCCCACCTGGTTCTATTCTGCAAGGCTATTGGCCAAGTCATCTTCTTTATTAATCAGTGCTAATGGAACATATTCACAGCATCCAGAAAGGAGTTGCATGCTACCCCTACCGCTCATCAGCTGCTCCATCACGGGAAGGTTATGAACCTAACATAGACTTTCCATTTCCTTTGCATGAAGATCATCAGTGCTACCTCCTAAGGTGGTTGCCACAGTTACAGAGACGATGTGTGTAAAATGCACCACACGGGGAGAGTCTGGAACACAAATTTGCTCAATAAGTAAATGCATACATTGGTAAAAGGGCTAATGGGTGCGAAGGCAAACCTGGCACCAAACTGAACTCAGAAATGAAGTCGGGTTTTGTTCAGAAAACCTAGAAAGGAAGTGGGGCCAGAGTTGAGTGTGGAAGGTCCCTACAAGACAAGACAGGACAGAGAAAGGCTTGGAAACATTAGCAAGCAGGTAGGATGTAGTCAGGGATTTGCCAGTGCGTGGGCCTGGAAGCACCCAGGAGAGAGGGGCAGGCAGACATATCAGAGACTGTGAAGGTTAAGGGAGCAGTGGAGGAAATTTTCCTCCAGGACCAGTGAACTTAGTTTGAATTTGTAAGACAAAGAGACCCTTCAAGCAGAGGAGGGGCAAGATCAGATTTGTGTTTTTGAAGCCGTAGGAATAAACAGTTTAATCGAACTGAGCAAAAATAACTCTGAGTGGTGTGTGTGGGGGGGGGGTTAGCACATGTAAACGTGGGCAAAGCCTGTGAATGTTTTCCCGGCTAAACGACTTTTAAAACAATTTCCATTGCTGATTTAGGGTACTTGCGCAGATGTGTGAGCGCTCCCCCCCCCATGGAATCTCATTTCTGTTCTAAATTCTTTCTATCCTTTTGTTTGCCCTCATTAGTGTTTACACCACCTGTCAATTTAGGATAATCTGTGATTTTAATGTGTTTTCCCCCCCACTTCCAGATCATTATTAAATGTGCTAAATAAAACCAGACCCATCGCTGCCTCTGGCACTTCCTCCCAGAACACTTCTACTGGTTCAACGCGCTGATTGTTATTGGCAGGATATCTCTCAACTCCTCTCGCAACTTCCTTACTCTTCCCTAGTCCGTATTTGTGAAGGCGACAAATAGGCGAAGTAATGTTTTCTCTTCAACTGGACACGATCCAGGCCCTCTAGCTTGGTTCTGTAAGCCTTACTTTCCTGATTTAATCTATCACAAACAGACCCAGCGAGGCCCAAAGGGTGTGTCACTGGTTAAATGCATGCCAATCAACAGGCTCTTGCCACGGCCTCACTGGGTGACTTACTAAGTCTCTTCTTCCCACTATAAAGCGAGTTCACAAAAGAGAGGGGGAGGGGAGAAAAAAGACAGAAAGGATATACAATCAAGCACTGAACTTACTCAGACACAGTCTCACTATGCTGCCCAGTCTGGCCTCAAACTCTTGATCCCCTGCCTCAACCTCCTGAATAACTGAGAGCTTCCACGACAAAGCCACTCCTGCAAGTCGAACTGCACTAGGGCCAGTAGATAAGGCTCATTGAGACTCATCAGTAGGGCAGCCAAAAGGAGAGATCATCTAAGGAGCCAGACTAGACAGGGAGCACCTGTCTGTCACAGCCTCAGGCTGGGCAGAGACTGTCCTGTGCACTACGCCCGAATGTCCTAGGCTCTCCCGGTGTTTCTCGGCCAAAGTTCGAGCAGCACCTGCTTTCTCAGTGCTGCGCCAACCCGTGCTGAGCCAGGAGCTCTTTCTTCTCTACCGTGCTTACTTACCTACCCGATAACCACAGGAAGAACTGCTAGCTTTTCCGGGGAGCTCACACAGACAATGGCATGATTTGTCCTTGTTTGACTAGCATTGCAAGGCAGGGACACCTTACCGGGCAGGCAAGAGACAAAATATCTTCTGAGAGACAATAGTTGCTCCAGTTCCTGGAATGCTGCAGAGGGAGTCAATGGGCCTAGAGAGACAGCTTCTGTCCGAACATCTGCTATCAGGTCTCTGTCACTGTGCACTTGACTTGGCAAGAATCTTGGAACAGAAGTGGCTGTTTTCGGATCTGCTACTTTTAGGGTCTGCTCCTTTTCTCAATGGACTTGAGAAGCTAACTCCACAGCAGGGACAAAGCCCTGTGGCTGCATGGTTTTCTTGAAGACCCCTTGTCTCCACACGGTTTGTGTTGAAGATTAAGTACACCGCACATAAAATGTGGGAAACACATTCAGATTAAAACGCCATCTAAGTGTTAAATATTCAGATAACTGTAAGGCACTTAAGATTAGGAAGAGATAGCGTCGTCTGCAGGAAGCTAAATCTAGGTGGGCGGACTGATTAGGAAGACGTAATCCAGGATACACACACACACTATTAGTTACTTCTCTCGCTGTGCTAACAAAATCCCTGATAAAAGCAACTTTTAAAAAAAAGGTTTATTTGGACTCAATGTATAAAGAGACACAATTCAGCATGGCACTGAAGGCAAGGTGGCAAGAGCTTGGGGTGGTCGCAGTGCATCTGTCAGGAAGCAGAGAGAGAGAGAAAGACACAGAGAGAGGTGCTGTATTCAGCTTGTTTTCTGCTAATTTTTTTTTTTTTTTGGTTTTTCAAGACAAGGTTTCACCGTAGTTTTAGAGCCTGTCCTGGAACTAGCTCTTGTAGACCAGGCTGGCCTTGAACTCACGGAGATCTGCCTGCCTCTGCCTCCCGAGTGCGCCACCACCGCCCGGCTTTTTTCTGCTAAATTTTATATCTCCCAGGACTCCAGTCCTTAGGATGGTGTCACTCATGTTCAGGGTAGGCTCGTCCTCTCTGGAAGTTTCTGGAAATGCCCTCCAAGAAATGTATCTTCTTGGTGATTCCAAACCTTACAGATTAATGATAGATTAGCAGTCACATGTATGTTTCACTCACTTTTCTCCCCTATTCCCAAAAATGGCATCTCAGAGAGAGTTCTTGTCATCACATGAATTCAACTGATTGAAGACTTCAAAGCAGATAGTTAGAAACCACCCATGCCAATCTTTCTGCCTTGCCCCACTGTGCACCCGAATCTCCTTCTGCCCTTCTCTGACCTAGAATCAAGATCTAAAACAGAGTGAGCCCTATTCGGTGGTACCATAGTCTTCTAAATGAGTCATCTGGAAATCTCCGAGTGTCTGCAGGCAGACCGTCTAATCCAGTGTAGAAACCGAGTATCCATATAGATCCCAGATCTCTCAGGAGCTTGCCAATGGCCCCTTTCAACGCTGAGTTTTAGTGGTCTAGAAAAGGACAGTAAGGCCCAAAGTCCACACCTCTTGTTTTCACCAGGCATCAAGCATAGATTCCAGATAAGCCTTGCAGGTAAAATCAACATAAATTGCCGGGCGGTGGTGGGGGCGCACGCCTTTAATCCCAGCACTCGGGAGGCAGAGGCAGGCAGATCTCTGTTAGTTCGAGACCAGCCTGGTCTACAAGAGCTAGTTCCAGGACTGACTCCAAAGCTGCATAGAAACCCTGTCTCGAAAAAGCAAAAAAAAAAAAAAAAATCAATCAGGTCTAACACTCAGAGCCTTCCTGTTCTAGCCTGAATGTTGGAATGTCACACTCTCTGGTCATTGGTAAGTCACTTGGGTTCAATTTCTCGAGAGTTTAAAAAAAAATAGCATTGTTTTAGATGGTCCACCAGGAACATTTCCTCAAATGCTCCGCTTGCAAAGCTGCTAATCCAGGGTTTTGCACTGGTGGCTGTTACACCTGAGGCTGTCTGCTCATTAATACCCTGGCCCAGTTTTCAGAGCTTGGACACCGGCTTCCATGGGCAAGTCCCTGGGACAACAGGCGCTATGACCCTTGGAAGGATGGGAGTCATGGGCACTCAAGTGTAGCCCCCACTTGGGTTATTCATTGCAGATTCCCAACTTGCCGGCAGAGCTAGCTTCTTTCATGGCTTTCGGTAATAGTTTCTCATTTCCTGTTTTGCTTTGCAGGGCTTGTTCTCCATCTGGGAGGTGAACAACCATGAATTTACAATGATGTCATTGATATGAGATGTTCAATCCACACAGAAAACCTTTTCCTTTCCAAGCACAAACTTGGCTGTATCTGTGTACCAGGAAGGGAGCAGAATTTGAGATGTGATGTCAGTATTTCTTTAAATGGTGATATTTTTCCCCCTATTGCAAGCACCACTCCTGTAGCATAATCTAAAATATTCCCCATAGAATTACTTCCACAAACCAACACACTTCAGTAAGTAGCCCTTTCTAGGGGTCATTGCAACCAAATGAACAACAGAAAATTCTGCCCGCTCTTATTACTGAAAGTGACCTTACATTACCCCTGAATGTGGAAGGCTCAACACCCCAGGGCAGCCCCCTGGTTAGAGATACACCTTGCATTTGGTATTAGCATCTTTTATTTTCAATTGCTGAAACTTTCCAGCTACCTAACATAACGTTTTTACTGTAAAGGCTTATGCTGCCTTTTTCCTTTCCAGTTTTAAGGAGTCTGTCTTCCCCTTCTCAGCGCACCCGGGAAGGGTAGGGGGTGGGGGTTTAGGGGATGGGGACACAGAGAAGGCAAGAGATCATTAAGTAGGGAGAAGTGATTTATTGCTATCGTGGGTAGTTTGGATGACGGTGCTTGCCAAAGCATTGAGGAACAGAGCTAAACAGTGAAGTTTTAGTAGAGGACCCAGGTCTCTGTCAGATGGAACGGTTCTGTGGCTTTGCAGCCCCCGAGTCCCTAGCTGTCTCTCACAGAACAGTCTGCAGCCCTCTCAGAGACTACTGTCTAAACAAGATTGACTATTACAAGGTGAAGAGCGCAGAGCTCCCTGTGTAATGTCACCATTTTCTTTTTCATTCTGAAAATCCTTCCCCAGGCATTAGCACTGTTTTAAAGACAGGAAGGTGACCATATTTTTATGACAGGTTTTTTTTTTTCCCTCCTCTTGGTCTGAGGTTGGAGCACAAAAACAAAATAGCTCTTTTTGCTCATTGTACCAAGAAATTCCCTCCTGGATCTATCAAGTGTGACTGTTCACCTAGCAAATAGCTTGGACATACCCAGACATAAACACCATATGAATAAAACATTCTGCAATTGTGGGATACGGTTATGTTTTTTCAAAGACAAGATGTTCTACTCTTTTCTATGCAGACATCTGTAACAATCACCCTGAGCCATGACACTTCATTATTAACGGAATGAAAATTATTTTAATTATCTCACTGAACGCTGTTTATTTTGACAGGACACGCATCACTCATTTGGAGAGTTCTGTTTTACCCATTTGTACTCTATCTAACAAGTGGCAACACCTGGGTTCATTTCATAATAGTGGATTCTTTTTCTTCTTCAAGGTTGAACCAATGTTTTCCAACACAGACATTATTTAGCTGTCTTCATTTCTGTTCATTTTAATAGGAAATGCTTTAAAATGAAGATTGTTAGTTATATCCAAAATTGCTGTGATAAGCAAAAGTTGCATAGTATAAGCAATTCTGTGTTAAATCACTTGCTTCTACACCTACAAAAAAAAAATCAATCCTAAAATAAAACTAATGTGGGCCACACAGGAAGGTTAAAGGCTGAGATGAATACCTTGATTTACACACACAGGGTGGAGAGGCAGGAGGACCTTACTGCTGTTTATGAGTAGACCCCCAAAGCCCAGCAGGGTTGTGGGGTTTTAAAGGTGTCTGCCTCTAGCCCCCCTGCAGAAGCTTTAGTACCTCATTGCCCCAGGCGCTGACCCAGCAGAGATTTCCCTGTTCGCCAGCAACCCACAGCAATTTGCACTCATTGACACCATAGCAACTAATTGGTCTTCACGACCTGCAAACTTTCATGAAGGTCACTGGGAGGTACCATGTAAAGTTCCTCGCATCAGTGGGACTTCCCTTCCACAGCGGCAAGATTGTTACCAACGTGGGAAGCCTCACTCAGGTCTAGCCAGAGTGTGAAAGACTGTCATTGCATGACACCGTTCTGTGATGGCTGCAAAGGGGTGACCTGAGACATACCAACATATCTTCAAGAAAGATCATTAAACTGCATTGAACTGCTTCCATACATTAGACCTGGCACTAGACAGGATGTGAGCTGTGTGCATTGCAATTTATTTTTCTTTTAATCTTTGTAATCCAAACTAAACCCTAGAAGCAAGTATGGAATCATTAAGGAGCAGAGTGGAGCCAGAGTGTCTGCGTTAAAATCTTGCATTTGCTAATGGGGTCAAGATTTTAGCAGGTTGCATACCTTCTCTGTTAAGGTATGAGATGGTTTTCCCTATGTCAGTGGGGGTATATATATATAAAGTATTAAGGATGGATATATATATATATATATATATATATATACCCATCCTTAATACAGAGCACTCACAATGAACTTCAGTGGTCACTGTCACCATCAGGATCATCTTTACCCTATAGTCTGGACTCAGAACCAAGATCTGAGAAATTTTTTGTAATGTGAGCATTATTAGTGGAAGAAGAAATATTTATAAGTAGTATGTGAGCAATAATACTTCAATTCAGTACCATGTGCTTTCATGCAAAATTTAGAAACTGGAAACTGGAGCTGGAGAAATGGCTCAGCACGCACAGATTCTTGCTCCCAAGACTGACAAGGTGAATCCAACCCCTGGGACCTACATAATGGAAAGAGAACACTCACTCTTAGAAGTTTTCCTCTGACCTGTCTACACGCCTTCCTCTCACATATATACACACACACCATAAATAACAACTTAATAAAAATAAGAATTAAAATGTAAACTATATGACTTGAATATGATTTGCATATTTCCATGGATTGTGTTCAGAGCTCTTCCAGAAAACCCAAGTTCAATTCCCAACACCCACATGGTGGCTCACAACCATCTATATTTCTGGTTTAAGGGGATTCATTGTTATCTGCTGACTTCACAAGCATGCGTGTGCTGCACGGGCTTATACGCAGGCAAAACACACATACACACACAATTTAAACCTCATAAAAAACATATAACAATAGTGTGAGTGAAAGTATACCAGGAACAGGGCAAAGAAGTAAGAAGCAGCTGGGCGGTGGTGGCACAGTGTGCCTTTAATCCCAGCACTTGGGAGGCAGAGGCAGGCGGATCTCTGTGAGTTCGAGGCCAGCCTGGTCTACAAGAGTTAGTTCCAGGAAAGGCTCCAAAGCCACAGAGAAACCGTGCCTCGAAAAACCAAAAAAAAAAAAAAAAAAAGAAGAAGAAGCACGTCCATGGATATCAAAGTCTATGAATATTCCAGTGCAATACACTGATTTTCAAATCCAAGTTTACTGTCATTATGGAAGTGAAGCATTTGTTCTGTCCCTATCTTCAAGGTTCAAGTAATTCGTGAAACTAAATAACACACCCTCGATACACCCAGTCTGGCTTTATATTGATATGGGGGAAGTGTTCTGCTCTCAATAAGGCAATTTTCATTGGACAGAAAGACCTAAAACTACAAAAGAGAAATTAAAAAATAAACATGACCTGATTAGTCTGGTAATATTCCTAAATAGGTGTTTAAAAATGTAAGTCCAGGGTAGGGTGCTCCACAGGGGCAAGCAAGAACGCAGAGTTTGGGAGTGCCTGGAAAAGAAAAGGCTTTGCTGGTGAGATCAGCACCAGGACCAACCATGGGACGATGAAGCGGTTAAAGGCTAGGGCTGCACTCTTGGGTACTGCACTGGAATCTGTGTTAGGCGGAGTGTTACCCCATGTATCTTTAAGTCATGGGGAGCTCCAAGGTTTCCTGTCCTCCAAAAGCTAGGATTTTCTCTCCCATCCGTCCAAAGCAGCAGCTTCATCCTAGAAGGCCAAGGGAGGAAGTGGACAAGGCACTGAAGCAAAGCCCATCTTCCATACAGTAGTCCTTGATGTCCGTTCCAGGTCTGTGTGGCGAGCAGCATTCCAAGATGGAGCCTTGTCTGCCTTGTCTGCCTTGGAGCGTAGGGAGAGTGCTAACTTGTTCCAGCTGGTAGCCTAGCTGATGGTCCCATCACTTGTGAGATCCTTTCTAGAGTCTTAATTTGTAGACTTGTGTGAAAACACAGATGTCTCTGTACTTTAAGGTTCTGAGTCAGGGTAATGTTTTTTCTGCTGCCGCCATAGAGAGTTTATCGTCTTCAGCCTAAATTCATGAGAGGGCAAAGTCAGGCTGGACTCCAGTTCAAAACACAGCTCCGTTCACGCCTCACCTTGCCCTCCGCTCCTAACCGTAATTTGTGGTGCATTTGTGTTTGTCCCTCTGCGACTTGCAAGAATGAGTGATCACACCTTGAGACAAAAGCCTTCCCACTCAATTGCCATTTCCCTTCTCAAATCCCATTTCTAGTATGGGGAATATAAGTTAAAAAATGGAAAGAAGGGGGCTGGAAAGATCTCTTAGCCAGTTAAGGATCTGTCACGCGAGTGTGAAGACCTGAGTTTGGATCCACAATTGCCCACATAATAGCCAAGCGTTTGTCAGTTTAAACAGTGCTAGGGGGTGGGGCAGCAGAGATAGGCCGATCCCTGGAGCTCATTGTCCATCAGGTCGAGTTAAATTGATGAGCCTCACTTTCAGCTAGACACCTTGTTTCAAAAAATTAGACAAAAAGCAACCAAGAAAAACACTGATACCAATATCTGAGCTATGCGTGCACACATACACACACACACACACACACACACACACACACACTACACACAGAGAAGAAAGAACGTTTGTATAGGTAGGATATTTAACCTCCTTATTTTAGACCATAACCAAAGAGGAGCTGTGAGAAACGGTGACTTAATACTCTACGGTTACACTGATCTAGTGTTTGTACTCACACAAACTCTGGCATCCTATGTCCTTCTGAATCGGCATTTTCGATGCAAATTGCGGCATGCATGTTTTCCCAAGTTATTTAATAATCTTTGACAACATCCTTGCTGGGTTTTGTAATGTTTCTGACATGCTATTTCGCTTTGCATTCGTGGTTCAAGTCCTTTAATCAATATGGATAGGGCAGAATTTGAAGGGACTGCAAGTGCTTCTGGCCAGTTAGTGGCCAGGATAAGTGGCAGTCATTTTATTCTAAACTTCATCAGCCTTTTTCCACTTGAAGGGACATTACTGATGATCTTTTCAGCAGGCAGAGTCTGAGTGGGAATCGGAGCTGGGTCTGAAGTAGAACCAAATTTCTTCCTGTCTGTAGGTGTAGCACTAATCCGGTGCTTCATCAGGCCAACATCGGAGTCAGTGAGAGCAACTTGGAGTTGAAGGCATCAACAAGAGTTAAGTTGGAACAAAAGGCAGCAAGAGAGTGTGGCTCCTCCGATGGGCACATAAAGACACTCGTGTGTGACTATACAGCCTAAGCATGATGGCTTAGATCAAGTGTCCCCCACGTGCTTGGTCATTTGAATGCTTGCTCCCCAGTTTATGATACTGTTTGGGTAGGATTCAATGGTGTGGCCCAGCTGGAGGAAGCACATCCCTGGGGGCCAGCTTTTTGGTCTCAAAAGCCACATACTGTTCCCAGTTTCTTCTCTCTATTTCCTGATAGCTGGTTGAAATGTGGGCCCTTATGTTCCTGCCACCACATGTGATCTTTGCTTGCTGCCATGGACCATGATGGTGACAGAGGTGGACTGTTTTCCCTCTGGAACTGCAAGCTGCAAATAAACCCTTCCTTCTGTAAGTTTCCTGGGTCACAATGTTTTAGCACAGCAATAGAAAAGCAAGCAATGCAATAAGTATTGCAGAATTTAAAAGTATCTATTTCTTTCACTGAGAAATTTCAAAGTTCATTGATACCAGTGACAGAAATATAGTCTATTTGCAAAGATTTGGCAAGGCTACTTTCAGCCACATTGGTTGTGACACCAGACGATTGCTGTAGGTTGGTTTGTAGTCCTCAAAACAGTATGTCTGGATCCTGAGATAGCTAGTTTGCATGATATGACCATAATTATATCTGACCGTACCAGAAGGGATGATCTACTTTGCTCATGACTTTAAGATAGTTTGATCCTCCGTAGCAAGACATGACAGAGCAGCTCCATCCTTGACAGCAGATGGTGGCATATCAGGAAGCAGAGGCTAGACCTCACAGCAAGACACTGGAGGTGGGCATGTGGCAGAACATTCAAATTCATGCCAAGTGACATATTTCCATTAGTGAGGGGCTACTTCCTATGACTTCTATGACTTCTACAGATTCCTGAAACTCTTCCAACAGCTGGATACAGTACTTACTGCATATGCCTATGGAGGATACCTTAGGTTCAAGCTACAATAAATCCTGATCCCAGGACCCAAGGATACTGACTCTGTTTGGAAACAAGTTCTCTGCAACTCTAATGCAGTTAAAATAGGGCCTTGGATTAGAGTGGGCTCCGTATCTAATGGGTTATACCTTTTAAAGGCGCGAAATTGGAACCACAAAGCTTCCCCTCCTCCAGGAATGTAGCCTGGATAGATGACAACAGAAGCAGAGATTTGAGAGACACACACCTAAGAATAACAAGGATTACACACTGTAGGTAAGGAGCTAAGCAAAGTTACCAAAGAGATGTACCTAGGGACAGTAGAAGGAACCCGTTCATATCCATCCTGTCCTTGGTCTCAGACTTCCCAGCACACAGACCTTCAAGCGAATAAACTTCCGGTTATAGCTTTTATTTTGTTAATTCTGGGAAACCAGTACGGCTACCTAACTAAAAGTTGTGAGCTGGGTAGACGCACTGATCACAGATTAGCCAAAGCAATTTTAGCAGAGAAATTAGGAGGAAAAGTATTGCTGTTGAAGTTTAATACAGAACAAGCCATGACACAAATAAATGATAAGGGACTGGGGAGCCCTCAAAGGTCATTTAAAGCCTCTAAGCCAGGAGATCTAATTCCATACATAGAAAACACTGAATTGGCAGTTGAGACCTTCCTTTGTAACACTATTGTTTTGTATCCATCAGTAAGCTCCCAGTTTAGCGAGATTCTGGAAAGCTAAGAAGTTTCTCTGGAAATAATGCCAACAGCAACACTTTGGGATTTGGGGGGACGTTCAAGATATTTTTTTTCTCTATAATATGCTAGTCATCTTTACGCTGTGACACAAAACACACTTGGTCATCCTTTAGAGGATAAAGAAAGAGAGAATTGGGAGAGTTAAATGGAAAAGATGGTTCAGGGCTGGGGTGTCGCTGCGTTTTCAGAGTGCTTGCCTGGCTTGCATAGCGCCCAGCACTGCATACAGACACAGTGGTGCACGCCTGATCTCTCAGCACTTGGAAGGTGGAGGCAGATCAAGGTTATCTTTGGCTAGGTAGCAAGCTCAAGTTTGAGCCCAGAATGTGCCTGCAAGTGAGGCCCTGTCTGACACCCACATACTCAAACATCCTTCTCTGTGGTCCACTGCCTCAACAAGGCAGATCGAACTAAGGACATAGGGAGAGAGTCGAAACGCTGGTGAGAGATGTGCACACTTTTTCTCACCCCTACTTCTTCCCAATGTCTTCACTCTTCTTCCCCACCCTCTCTCCCTCTCCTTCTCTCTTTCCTTCCTTTCCTTTCTCCTCTAAATTTCAGTGCCCCTATTTATAAAAATACATTTTGGACCTGGATGGTGGTGGTACACGTCTTTAATTCCAGCACTCAGGAGGCAGAGGCTGGCAGATCTCTGTGAGTTTGAGGCCAGCCTGGTCTACAGAGCGAGTTCCAGGACAGCCAGAGCAATACAGAGAAATCCTGTCTCAAAAAAATAAATAAATAAAATAAAATAAGATAATAGTAATAATAAAAATAATAAAATTTAAAAGTACATTTTAGTTATGAAAATACTTACACACTTTTTGAGAGCGAAATATTAGTCTCCACCATGATCAAGAAATTTAGTAGGTGTTGTTTTTCCACAGAATTCCCTCTTAGAGTTTAATATGATGTCATAATAAACATACTGTCCTTTGGGCCTCATGCCAGTGTCCTCCAGGCCTGAAGGAATGGAGCAGCCATCAGTGGAAATATTTTACCTAAGGTAACAAACTGCAGAGCTGTCAGATCTATTTCCTGAGTTGAGCTCCATTTCATTCTTTAGAAAAAGTCAATTCTTGGCCTGTCTTCCGCTTTCAGAGGCGACGTTCCGAGTGTGCTTCAGCAGCAGACTGACACTGTACCTTTTCTTTATATTATACTTGCATTCCTCGGAGGGCGATTTCCTAAAAAGTGAAACACAGAGCCACCAATGTGGAACGGTCTGCACTAAACCCCAGCTCCTCTAGCTGCCCAAACCTCTTGACGGTAGCCAACCATCGGGCAGCTTTCCTCACTGCTGTGCCTGAAACAGTAGAAGGTAGGAAGGACACACTCGTCTCAAGGTTCAGGGGACCCGACTCTGTTAGGGAAAGCAGCTGGCGTGGCAGGAGTTTACAGCTGAGCCTTTTCACATCATGGCAAATAAGGACACCGAGAACACAAGTCAGAACCAGAAATGGATTTACCACCTTCAAGTCTTACCCCTGGCCCCTCTCTCCTGTAGCTAAGTCTCAGTTCCAAAGGCTCCAAGTCTTCCCAAAACAGTACCACACAGTGGGGACTAACTGTTCAAATACGTGAGCTTTGAGGGGACGTTCCACATTCAAGCCATAAAGACATCTCTAAAACAAACCTTATTTAGAAAGAGTGTCCCCAGTTGCACGTGATGACCTATGGCATCTGTGTAGAGAAAAGTTCTTTGTTTAAATATCTTTCAGCAAGGAATTTTATTCTTTCATTTGCCTTTGAAGAGTGACTAGCCGGTGGCAATCACGGCTGTATCTCTCAGCTCTGACAGAGTCAACCATCCAAAGTGACACACCCCCTAAATGATCAGAAATCCTGTTAGGCTTCGGAACCTGAGACTCAAAACACAGAGACTAAACACTTCTACAAAGCGGGGTGCTCCAAAGAACTTCTCTACGATGCTCCGCCACAAACTGCCAAAGACGACAAAGAGTACTCATGACCAGCGTAGACTAACTGCAGAAAATTATTGCTTTAATGAGCAACCATGCTTTGATATGAGCTGTGAAGCAGGCCAAGTAGGCCGGCCAGATGGCTCAGCAGGTAAGTAAGTATACCTTCCATCAAGCCTGAGGACCTGAGTTTGATCCCTGGAACCCACATGGTAGGAGAAAACCTACTTCTGCAAATTCTCCTTTAACAGCCATACCTGTGCCAAGGCATGTGCAGTCACACGAGCGCACGTGCACACACACACACACACACACACACACACACACACACACACTGGGGGAGGAGGGAGACAGAGGCACAGGGACAGAGAAATATAAAGAAAAATTAAAACAACAACTATAACAACAACAAAAAAAAGTATGTAAAATCTGGCTTGGGGATAGGGACTTGGCTAAAAAAACTCTGATTGACTGTGGGAGTAGACCTGGGAACTCTCTTAGTTTCTGGACTAGGTGGTCCATGGAGGAATGTTCTGCCTCAAGCCTTTGACCAGTGCCTCAGAGAAAGCATTATAAATATTTGCTGATGTGTGAATGAAAGCCTTGGTACCTACACTTTACCAGTAGGAAGAGAAAATTGGCAGTTGCACGCTTTAATGATGACTTGCACATCTGCGAACAGGGAACAGTGAAGGGAAGGGGTGGTGGGTAGGTGGTGGGAGCTGCGTTAGAAAAAAAGGGGAGGGGACATCTCCACTCTTTCTGCTGCAATGCTTTATCCATTACCATGATACCAAGTCAGATACACACCCTACTTCAAAGGTTTTTGTAGCACCCTTAGTAATTTTCAGTAAATGTTAGCTATTACTCTTATTACTATTATTATTATTATTATTCTAGAAATGGGTTCAGAAGTCCTGCAAACTAAAAGCGTATTTCCAAAGCACATGTAAGAATAAAAGCACATGGCCATTAAAAAAAATGCTCAATGTATGTATCCAATTTATCCAACCAGCTTGGTGCCCTTAATGACTTTCTCCCCATAATCGGTCCAACCTTATTAAAGGTTCCCTGCTCCAGAGTAGCTGCTTCATAGCACCCCTTGAGAACATCCAAGAGAGGCAGGCCTCTACTGAGCTGGGCTTCTAGGCCCTGAGGTAAGCTGGGAACTCTTTATGCATGAAGGTGATAATTATACCCATCAGTTACTGAAAGTCTGCTGTGTCCTCCAGTTCTACCAAGCCCTATTTTATGGATTCCGACAACAAACTTACCAGCAAACACGATCAGCCCCTGCATGCTCCCTGTGAAGACTCTGGGGCTCAAAAGGTTAAGGTTTCCAAGATCATGTAACAATCTGGTTTGAAATGGAGACAGGCTGAGACGTGAGTGGACACTTGGCCACAGCCAGACAGAGGGGGAGCTCAGAACTACAAGTCCAGCCTCCTGGGAGTGAAGAAGATTCAGAACGTGGAGCTGTGAGAGACCCCAGAACCATCTCTGCTATGGACAAGATTCTCAATTTTGATGATGCCCTGGCATGTCCTGAGAGCTGCCCATGTGGAGGGCTCAACAATGGACAGGTATCAACACCACTATCAAGACTCTAGGCGGTCACAAGTTCCCTTATCCAGCTCAACCTACGTTCATAGGCTAGACCTAGCTCACAGCTGTGATTTTGTTAGGCACCGAGGTACAGTGACTGTAAGATGAGAATATTTACTCTGAGAGTGTCTTCCAGAGATTATGAATATGGTATCACAGGGACATGATCACCACCCCCACGTGTGGACTCTTAAAGAATTGAATGTATGCATCTGAGAGAATGTGTAAACAATCAGTTACCAATAACTAACCAAGGGTGATGGTACACATCTACAATCACAGAACTTTGGGGGCTAAGGTAAGACGAGTCCTAAGGTCAGTCTGAGCTATGGTGCAATCTGAGATCAGCCTGGCCTACTTAGTGATAGCCTATCTGAAAGAAATAAATGAAAATATGGGGCTGCAGAGATGATTTAGTAGTTTAGAGCACTTGCTGCTCTTGACCCCAGTTCTGTTCTCAGCTCCCACATGGTGGCTCACGACCACCCGGAACTCCAGTTCTACGGGATCTAATACCCTCTTCTGACTTCAGCATGCTCTGAGCACACAAGCAATACATAGATATACATGCAGGCAAAATACTCATAGATATAAATGAGTAAATGACTAAATAATTTTTTTAAACAAAAAGCAAAGACTGAATGTGGTGGAGATGCCTAGAACATCAGCACTTGGGTAATAGAGGCAGAAGGAAGAGAAGTTCAAAGTCATCCATGGCTGCATATCATGTTCAAACACATGAGGCTGGCTTGGGCTACATAAGATACTATCTTCAAAAATGGAATGGAAAGAAGGGAGGGAGAGAGGGAGGAAAAGAGGGAGAGATGGGAGAGAGAGAGGGGGAGGGAAGGGATGTAACATGAGGGCTTGCTTGCTCTCAGGGTTTCTGTTCTGCCCAGTTCCTGCAGTCGTTATGTCCCAAAGAAAATCATACACACAGAGGTCTACATAAGTTATAAACTGATTGGCCCATTAGCTCAGGCTTCTTATTAACTCTTATAACTTATATTAGCCCATTATTCTAGTATATGTTAGCCACATGGCTCGATACCTTTTTCAGAGGGGCAGGTCACATCTTCCTTCTTCAGTGTCTGGACAGGACTGGGGAGGAATGCACTTGCTCCTTCCCAGAATTCTCCTGTTCTCATTGACCTGCCTCTACTTCCTGTCTGGTTGTCCCACCTATACTTCCTGCCTGGCTACTGGCCAATTAGCATTTATTTAAAACATAATTGACAGAATACAGAATTGTCCCACACCAAAGAGAGGGAGAGAGATGGAAGGAAGCAAGTATTTGATACCTTGTGTGTTTTTTTCTAATTGTTCTATGACTTCTGTTATCATGACAAGTAGATGCCTCTTCCTGATTAATACTGATTGGTATAGACACTTGTTATGCCTATGGGGTAGCAGTCAGTCATCTATGCTGTATTTTTTAAAATCCTGGTATCACCATCCAATTTTAGAGACAAGCAAGAACACGGACTCATGAGCATACTGCATGTATGTCTGCTTTTTCCTCCATGGAATCTTCCAGTCCAGGCAAGTTGAAGGGATTTCTTCCTTCCTTCCCCTAGCCCTTCATCTTTGTCTTTCATGCCCCTGCTAAGACAACAGACTTAGGGAAAGCAAGAGGTTGCCACTTGCAACTCAGTCAAATGGCAACCTGTATCAGAACCTCAGATATGAGAGCACATGTTTAGGTGAGAATGATAATAGTGCCTTACTTCACAAATACCCAGATGTTATATTAAATGTCTTTGTTTCTCAAAGAAATAATATGATTTCTCTTAGGTAATGCTCTAAGGTTATTTAGAATCTTACATTTAGAAGGGAGGACCCAAATCACAGACTGTATATCAGTCTCAAGTCTTAGGGACTTCTAGGAGGAAGTCAGCTTTATATCTGCCAGGTAGAGAGGATCTACCAGTAGAATGTATCATGCAAGAGTGACCATTAACCCACACACATCTCCTAGAGACCTTGATGGCTTAGATATAGGGTCAAAGCTTCATTTATTAATTTCTACTTAAAGAAGATATTAAGAACTTTTTTAGAATAATTGGTGATAAACATAAATGTTGAATCATATAAGTTTCAAGTAGGAAAATGCTGCCCACATGCAGATGCCAACTCTGTGTCTTTCTCCTTAGTATTAAATATATCATACTAAATGCCTGCAGGGATTGACAAACGCATCACCACAAGTTATAAAATCAGATCTGACACTACATAAGGCAATATTTTTGAACTAACAGTTGGAACCCTGAAGCATATTGTTAAATCGATTTAGTGG
This sequence comes from Dicrostonyx torquatus, assembly GCA_028555095.1. Classification (NCBI taxonomy): domain Eukaryota; kingdom Metazoa; phylum Chordata; class Mammalia; order Rodentia; family Cricetidae; genus Dicrostonyx; species Dicrostonyx torquatus. The sequence goes on from JAQHUG010000029.1 coordinate 4,642,862, forward strand.
GTCATCAACAGTATTTCTCTGAAAAAAGGAAGGAAGAGATTATTGAAATATAGAAAATATTAGATTGAAATAGAATACATTAGGCTGTATAACACTGTTAGGTAAAGTTAAGCTTTGTGTTGGGAATGTAAATTCCACAACCAATGCTTTTTCCCCATCAAATAGAAGAGAAGCAGCTTTGGAACATAACAGATAATAATAATAAATACATACACACATATGTATATATTCTTTTCTTTATTAAAGCATGCTTCTTACTGCCAGACAGGAAGAACATTTTCAGAAAATTGTTACATATGCACATTCATATACATATATTCCTATATATACAATGCCCATTATAATAAAGAAAACCTGAAAAATGCCTTCATCATAATTTACTAGAAGTACATTTGACACAAAGATTGTGTGTGTGTGTGTGTGTGTGTATTATATATGTGTGGGTGGGTGCGTTTACCTGTGCACACACTTATGGAAGTCAGAGTTTGGCCTTGGAAGGCTCAGAGTGTTCATTTAACCTGACTTTTCAGACAGATTTTCTCCACACACTCTGAGCTCACCCACCCGTTGACTGGATCATCCCAGTCAGAGGCTTAGAGATCCTTTTTCCATTGCCCAGCAGTAGGGTGACAGACATGTGTGACAGTGCCTGTCCTTTATGTCAGTGCTGGGGACCCAAAGTCAGGTCTTCATGTTTGTGTGGTAGGGACTTTATCTACTGAGCCATCTCCCCAGTCCCTGACATGAGGTGTCCATGAAATTGACAAAATGAATGTTTGTCGGGAAACATGTGCACATCTACTGGAAGATATGGGCAAAACAGCAGTGAGGAAAGAAAAACAGAGGTTTTAGAATCCAACTTCCCATCCTGCCCAAATTGGGCAACTCCTGCCTTGGGCAGTCCTAGACCAA
>JAQHUG010000029.1:4653944-4667101 GCA_028555095.1 Dicrostonyx torquatus
CCTCCAAACATCCCAACATCAATAGGTCCAGTATCCTCCAAACATCCCAACATCAATAGGTCCAGTATCCTCCAAACATCCCAACATCAATAAGTCCAGTATCCTCCAAACATCCCAATATCAATAGGTCCAGTATCCTCCAAACATCCCAACATCAATAGGTCGAGTATCCTCCAAACATCCCAACATCAATAGGTCCGGTTGTCCATAGACTGAAACCTTGGAAACCAAGAACCCTAATGAGCCTTTGCTCCTTTTAAAACCACTACCCCTCTTTTGTCACAGCAACGGAAAGCTGACAAACATAGAACGCTTAAAATGTACAAACGAAAAGCACTTCATCAAAGGTCAAGACTTAGATACACAGACGGCAAACAGCCATAGGAAAAGATGCCACACCACATTATCATTATACATTTGTCCAAAACTCAGACTTCTCTCAATGAGACCCTGATATAGAGCAGACTGGAGGATAACGTGTGTGTGCCGAGGTTCAGCAGCTGTAGTGAGGGTAGCCCTCACATAGGCTGTGGTAGCGGAAGCCACATATGGGGGGGGTGTGGGTAGGGCAGACACAATCTATCTAATCCGCTTTGTCTTGCTGTTCCTCTAAACTTGCTCTAAACATGGAAATCTATTGACAAGTGACAAGTCAAAACACACATTCCTGCAGCTTCAGGACACATGAGGTTGAGGCAAGGGCACAGGAACTGGAGTCCAGTATGGCCGCCACAACAATATTCTGTCTCAAATACAAAACTAAACTATGAATAGGCATCAGAGAAGCCTAAGTCTATTTAGACCTCATGTTCTCACATTTGCTGACCTTTATCTCCAGAACGTTTATCAAACGGGTACTTTCGGGGATTTTTGTTTTATCCGTGTGTGATGAACTTGTGGTAAGATGGTCTGTGTTTCAAATGTGGAGGCTGGGGGATAGCTTTGTGGAGTCAGTTCTCACTGTTCCCCTTAAATGGGTCCAGAGATAGACATACGGCTGTCAGCCTTGTGAAACAAGTACCTTCTCCTGCTGAGCCATTGGGCAGCATTTCTCTCTCTTTGAATACATGAATGCATTCCTATAAAACATTGAGCATCCCAGTTCTGAAGTTTCCGGTTGTGACCACTACTCCGGGGGTGGGGGAATCAGTGTTATTCACTCTGCATGTGCCTGCTAGAATTTGTTGAGATATTTTTGTACTTGTATGAACATATATAAGTTCATAACAGGGCTTAATGGAGAGAGATGTATGGGGAGGGGGCGGGCAGGATTAGGGATTGGACCCAGGGCAAGCACACTACCAACTGTGGCACATTTACAGCCCTCAAACTTTTTTTTTTCATTTTAAATTCTTTAAATTATTTTTTGTTTATATGTTTATATGGCTCTTGACTGTGGAGTCATTTCTTGAGCCTCATTACCCTCCTTAAATTTTAATTTATTTTTTATTTGGGTGAGTGGAGGCTTGCTTGTCTTTTTTGGAACCAAGTGCATGAAGTATCCAGGGCAGCCAGAATGGTAGCTGTGCGGTCTCAGATGCAAAAGACAGGAACTGAACCTGGGTCCTCCGCCGGAGCAGTTAAGAGCTCATAACTGCTTAGCCACCTCTCTCCAACCTGAAAATGTCATTGTAAAAACCTCAATAGGCTCCAGCTTTCTTTCCAAGTCATCCTTGATTGTCTCTATTTTCTCTAGTTGTCCTGATGTGAATTAATCCTGTGAAGTCGTTCTTCCTGAGGAACCGGTCTTTCAATGTCCCCCTTTCTCTCTATTTCTCCCTTTAATGAAAGTTAGAACTCCACTACAAAGAGGATTCAGATCACCTGGAACACCACCGAGGCATAGCTGCTTACCGGTAGATCAGCCCTAAGCTGATGGAGCACTTCCTGATTTGTTCGTTAGGGAGCCAGTTCTTGAGATTCAGTCTGAAGATGTCTGGTGCAGCCTTTGTCTTCTACAACATCCCAAAGTCTCAATTTTCTTATCTCCTATATGGAGCTAAATTACCACTACCAGAATTACAGGGTAGGGTTGAGAACAAAATGCAAATCCATATATGAGAATAATCCCGCCGGCTGCTGGTGGTGCACGCCTTTCATTCCAGCACTAGGGAAGCAGAGGCAGGTGGATCTCTGAGTTCGAGGCCAACCTGGTCTATGTATTGAATTCCAGGACAGCCAGAGCTACACAGAGAAATTCTATCTTGAAAAAGCAAAAAGCAAACAAAAAACTCTTAAGTGGAGGTTATAGTTGTTATTTCAATATAAACCAAATACAATCCATTACAGAAAAATTGTGAGACAAGTATTGCTTCTTTCAAAAGAAAGGGGCAACTCAACTGAGTAAACAGGGCTGGAATGTAGTTCAGTAGGTAGAGTGCTTGTCTACCAGACACAATGCCCTCGGCTTGACCAACTGCAGATAAAGCAAAAGTGACAACACAGGCCTGTGACCTCAGCACACAGGAAGTGAAGAGAGCAGGACCAGAAATTCAAGGTGCTAATAGTGAATTTGAGGCCAGCATGGGCTATATCAACCCTGCCAATGGTGATGACAATGACGATGATGATAAAGAAGGAATTGAGCATCATACTTAAAGGAATTCCAGCATAATCAAAAAAAAAAAGTCAAATACAATTTTTGAATATTAAGAAGCCTTATTATATTCAGCATATATTTTTTCCATTATTTTATAGTATACCAAGAATAGGAGGAACGAAATAATTGCATTCAGGATGAATACAATTAGGGGCTGGAAAGATGATTCCGCCATTAAGAGTATGTGTTGTTCTTGTAGAGGACCCAAGTTTGGGTCCCAGGACCTAACATGCAAACTCAAAAGTACCCATAACTCAAGCTCCAGGAGATATGATTCTCTCTTCTGGCCTCCAGAGACCCAGTGAACACACACACACACACACACACACACACACGTACACATGTGTATGCACATATACGCAAAAATAAAAATAAGCTTTATAAAGCAACTTGAGTTCACATCCTATTTGAATGCAAAGTTTAAATGTCATGAGAGTTTGCCTCCCTTAAACATGAAAGCGTGTAGACCATAATAATCAAATTAGTCATAAGGAATACCAGTCCAAGGTTCACCCTCACAAGACAGCATAATGGGGTACTGCCTTGTAACTCTGACTTATCACAGGATGGCAGCCCAAACTTGCTATTCCATGCCGCTTCCGCAGGCTGGTGCCAGGACACATTCTGGGGAAAGTGATAACTCTGCGTTTTACATCTTCGTGGGTCGCAACCAATAAATTTCAGTCCTCTGAGAAGCACAGCCTTGCTTTGGGGTAAAATTGCAACCAGTGATGTGCAGTTCAGTTTGACTGAGCTTTGTGCCTTCTTCCTTTTCATGTGACTCCCATCTAGTCCAGCGTGGGTCAGCGGGTGGCGGGATACAAAGGGAACCAGATGGGAGAGGTGATTGGAGCCCTTGATAAGCTCGTATTTAGGGATTTCAGCTTTTAAAAACAGCCTGAAACGGAGGGATTTCGTAACAAATGCTTGTTATGTCCTAGAGACAGCACTGAGCTCAGAACCAAGGAGCTGGGGGCTTCTAAATGAGTATTGAATTTAGAACCACCTTCACGACAGAGATGAAAAGGTCATGCAAATTTGATGTATTGCAGAAGTATATATCCAAGAAGACAACACCTTTTATATTATAAATCTGGAGACCGAAAAATAGACAGGGGTCACAGATGGAAGTCAAACAGGACACCAATATCGAAGCCCTCCGTTTAGGACATTAGATTTCTGCCACCCACTTCTTAGCCACAGGTCTTTGCTGCACATTGGGCTGCCATGTCAGAACCTAACGCTAAATAAACCCTGAGTGTTTACTGTAGCAAGACAGAGCCAAGACTCACCATCTTTCTTCCGGAACACTGGGCTCAAGATCATGTCCAGATGTGCTGGGTAATTAGTTAAAATGTGAATGCACTAGGTAGAGACAGGGAACTGAAGAGTTAATAATAAGGCCTTATCATTATTTCTGTCTTTGGAGAGAGAGAGAAATTTCTCATCCTCCTTGAAGAGTAGGCTGGTCGGAGGCTTTGAGAAGCTCCAAGGACATAGCTCGCATAGAGAAATAGCTGTGAACCTAAGTTTTCATCCCATCCAACAGGGTTAGTAATGGCAGGGAACAGATATTCTTCGACACTATTGCTCAAAAGTGTACAGGGAAATAAAAAAAATCATCTAAGATCTAAAATACTAATTCTGATTGGGAATGTAGCTCACTTGTTAGAGTTGCTTGCCTAGGATACGAGAAGTCATGGACTTGCTCCCTAATACAACACAAGCCAGGTATGGTGGCATGTGCCTGTAGTCACAGCTCAGCAGGGTAATCAGGAGTGCCAGGTTGGCTACCTAGGGAGGTGCAGGTCAGCCTATGCTACAGGAAACCCCATCTCAAGATAAAATGAACATAAGGCAGTAATTCTAATGGGAACGTAAGCTGGCTTCACCGAAAGAAACCATCTCTACACTCACTTGGTGATTGACTCTGCCTGCTGAACAGAATAAATGTCTACCTGGATAGCCCCTTGGACCATGGGGTCTGTGACACATGGCAGGTTTTGCCCAGACAATACTCCAACTCTGACATCAGCCCCACACCAGCAGCTTCGAAGACTGACCATTTTTATCGACAATGAGAAGTTAGTAATTCAAACTATGCAGCAGAATGCAGAAAGTTTATCTTGGAACTGCCGCTTATTTCCCAGACTCCTCCTCCCTCTTCTGGAATGTTCTCCCTTTCTTAGGGCCCCTGGGTCTCCCATGGGCCAGTTCAAAGGCTCAGAAGGTACATTCCACCTGCCCAGGTGTCTCTTTTAGAAACTACCCTGTCTCAAAGTGAACTAAGAAATTCCATTCCAACTCCTTGCTGTGAAGATCTCAGGTTAGATATTTGATGAACTGAATGTGCATTACAGTGACTCACCCAGAAACAGGATCACCTTGCTTCTCCTACCCTCAAGGGTTTACATTTAGAGAGCTCTGTTAACTTATCCTACAGGAAATCTCTTAGTGTGTGCAAAGTTATTTCTGGGCTGGAGGCCTTCCTCTTCCCTGGGCTTTCCTGACTCCTCACACTAGTCCCAACTAAGTGTTTCATTTCCATTTCTGTCTTCAGACTGTCTTATTAATTTGACTTCACTAAACTGGAAGGGATTTGTCTTCGTTTTTCAAGAGTTCTATTTTTAAAACCCATTAACCCTTTCTGAGTCTGGACACAGCAGCAGCCTTAAGTCTCACGTACTTACCCCTCGCCACGTTCCCCTGAGGGAGGTTTATCAAGATCTCCGTTTAAGAGAAAACAGACTTAAAAGCATTAAATCAGTTTGCCTGAGGTCATGATAAGGAACTGTGAGTCAAACCGGAGTCTGAGTCCAGATCCTGCATTCACAGCCCCTACGCCCAAGTAGAAATTCACCAGTTCCTGCTCAAAAAGCCAGGTCCTGGTCTTAGAGATGGACAGAATACAGTGTGATAGGAGGCTAAGGCGACAGAGTGAAACCTTCTGAGATCAGCGGTACGCGCCATCACACCCAGTGTTCCAAGGGGCTGCAAATGGAACCCGGGTCGCTCTTCCTGACTGCAGAACAGCATTCTACTCCCCAGCTCTTACTGAAAAATCATATCACATTTGTGTGGAAGTGCCTGATGATAAGAAGATCATGTGCATTCCTTACAAGACTTCTCTCACTTACACACTTCTCTCAACAGGCATTTAATTGTCATGTCCATATGAATTCTCCAAAATAGATTATACCAGATTCCTTCTCTCTCTCTCTCTCTCTCTCTCTCTCTCTCTCTCTCTCTCTCTCTCCTCTCTCTCTTTCTCCCTCCCCCATCTCTCTGCTCTCTCGTCTGGTTCTTCACTCGAGATCTGAACAAATTCTTATTGATAATAAAGAATTGATCTTTTTTGGGAAAGCAAGGGTGGGAGGTGAGAGATAGGCTTTGCTAATTGATAACCTAAAGGAGCCAGGGAGGGATAAGTTTCAGGTGTATAAACTCTTCAACGCTCAACAAGCTCCAAGGTTGTACGTCGTCTTACCCTATTCTCAATCTTGTTAGCACCAGTTAGGTTCTAATGCTACCTTGATCCTACTTTAACATCTGGGCCATTTCCCTGGGATTTGTCCAGTCGTTCCCCCGCCCCCCGCCACACACACACACACACACACACACACACACACACACACACACACACCATTCTATTTTCAGGCTTCCCCTCCCATCTTGTACCTGGCATGTGTCCCAAGAAGTGCTTCAGTTGCAAAGCGGAAATCACTGACGGTGCATGATTTAAATGAGAGGGGTGTGCCCTGCCACATTTTCATTAAAATTACAGAAAAATCCAAGCTGTGTGGCGTTTAAGGGAGATCAGAATAGAGTCCAAAGTGCTACCAGTACATTTTTAGTCTTTTTTTTTTTTTTAGCTCAATAAAGCAGCTGTCCTATAGTTGCTAAATAGCTTGGAAATTGTTGATCGTGGAAAAAGATGCGCACTGTGGGTCCCCCCCCCGCTTTTCTCTCCTCATTTCAGTTTAGAGTTCATTACTACCTACAAGAAAGAGGGGAAAGAAAATCAGACTGCTACAGTTCCTATCATCTCCATTAGTATCTGCGTATCAACTCAAGAATCTGTTGCAAACAGCTCCGAAGCCAGAGATGCGGTAGAGAGCCTTGCAGACTCTTGCATTTCACCCACGGTCCAAGGGTTCCACTGGTTGATAAGCTTAATAAAACCATAACACTTGCATAAAACAGCGATTTCATAAGCAGGATTCACCGCAAATTTACACAAAATGATGTAACAAAGATGTCATTCTGTAGAGAAAAAAAACACAATGTAAAAGATCCAAAACAGGGCTGGAGAGATGGCTCAGAGGTTAAGAGCTTTGCTTGCTCTTCCAGAGGTCCTGAGTTCAATTCCCAGCAACCACATGGTGGCTCACAACCATCTGTAATGGAGTCTGGTGCCCTCTTCTGCTCTGCAGGCATACACAGAATATTGTATACATAATAAGTAAATATTTAAAAACAAAAAAAAAATCCAAAACAAGTATGTAACATTAAGGATGCCAGAACAACCCTGGTTTTCTGAGGGAGTGTGGGGTTGCTACTCACCAACCCATTATCCTTTGGAGCAGGAGATTCTTCATGTTCGAGCATTAGTTTGATGCGTTTTGGCATCCATTTGAAAATCACAGTGTGGCCGGGCAGTGGTGGCGCACGCCTTTAATCCCAGCACTAGGGAGGCAGAGGCAGGCGGATCTCTGTGAGTTCGAGACCAGCCTGGTCTACAAGAGCTAGTTCCAGGACAGGCTCCAAAGCTACAGAGAAACCCTGTCTCGAAAAACAAACAAACAAGAAAATCACAGTGTGTTCCTATTATTAACCAGAGATTCTCATCTTAGTGCTTCCTAAGTTTCCTGAGCATGGCAAATCCACATCTTGTCAGGCCGTGAATCAGCGGTAGTATCAAATAATAAAAAGATCTTTGCTACTTTGGGAATCCAACAGGAAACCAGCTAAACAAACTCAGGCCAAAAGCTGATTCATGGTCCAAGTTCTTCTCCAAATGAAGTCTATGTTAATAATCCTCTGTGTCGCAACACAATATCAATGGAAGTCCGTTTATTAATTATGGGGGGGTCTCTGTGTGTGATGTGTTATGCTTCTGTATAGGCACAGGCAATGGCCCATGTGTGGAACGTCCTCCCTTGCTTTCCCCATATTTGAGAGAGGGACTCTTGTTATTGCTTCTTTGTACATTAAACTAGCTTGTCTGTGAATTTCCCAGGATTCTTCTGTCTCAACCTCCCACCTCATCAAAGGTGCAGAGATTACAAGTATCCATCTCTTCATGTAGCTTTTTTGTGGGCCCTGGGTATCCAAACTCAGGTCCTCACGTTTACAATCCAAGCACTTTACCCACATAGCCATCTCCTCAGCCCCAGTAAGCAGCATCTTTATCTCCAACCTAGACCTAGAACTTCCAATATAGCAAATCTCCCTGTGTACACTGGATTGCTGTTTTTCCACATTTAGTTACAGAAGTAACAAATGAATATATTATTGTAAAAGGATAAGGTCATAGAGAAGAACACGGGATAAAAATAGAAACCTATCCTGATTCTATTTCATATCACACAGTCAATGGATACCTGTGGGTGCATCCAGACTTATTAGACAACTTAAAAATATATGAACCAGGGACTGGAGAGATGGCTCAGAGGTTAAGAGCATTTTCTGCTCTTCCAAAGGTCCTGAGTTCAATTCCCAGCAACCACATGGTGGCTCACAACCATCTGTAATGGGGTCTGGTGCCCTCTTCTGGCCTGCAGGCATACACACAGACAGGATATTATATACATAATAAATAAATATAAAAAATATGTGAACCATAAAATTTTAGTATGTTATTTTGTCTCATACGTAGGACTGTACTAGTAGCAACACAAAACTCGGTGTTCCTTATGTGTTTTCAGCTCGAATGTTCATGGGGCATGTCTACACAATACATGTGCTGTAAGCAAGCAACTTGATGGTTTGTATGCGGCTGTGCCCAGGGGTCTCCAGACCCTGCTCGCAACACTACCCTCTCCTGTTCTTCTCTGTCGCTCTCTGGACATCCTTAGACAATATAGTTCAGTCTTATGAGTTGTCTTGTCTCTTCAAATCATAGTCTCCTTCTAGTTCTTTCGCGAGTTTTTATCATTACAATTTGTTAACTAAAATGGATCATTTGTCCTGAGCCAATCCTCTGGTCTGAATTTTATTGACTGCATTCCTTTGGTGTTGTCCAGTGTTTCCCTCTGTTCGCTGTAACTGCTAGAAATTGGTAGTGTGTGGTGACTTATCCAGATTATTCTGATGGAGGCTTATTCATTCAGATTCAGTGTCAAATATTTGAATGTACTATATGCATATATGTCTATATATTCAAGATTTTTAAAAATGCTTTTGTGTGTACCTGTGAGTGTGTGTGTGCAACATATGTGTATATACATGTGGGTGTGTGTTCATGTGCATGCAGATGGTAGCATAGCACACATGTGGTAGTCGGAGGGCAGTCTTGGAAGTAGACCCTTGGCGTCGTACTTGTTTGAGACAGGATTCCTTTGTTTTTTTCTGCTGGCCTTCAAGCTTCTGGGGAGCCTCCTGTCCCTGCCATATAAAACAGAAACACTGGAATTATACAAGTGCGCTACTATGTGGGCTTTAGGTTACTTCTGGAGACTCAATCTCAGGTCACACTTAGACACCATTTAGCCCTTTATCTACTTAGCCATCTCCACAGCCTATTTCACCAACATGCCTTCTTATAACACTTTTTTGACACAGGGTCTCACTGTGTAGTACTGGTTGACCTGGAATTCACTGTGTAGACCAGACAGATTTAAAACTCACAGGGATCTGCCTGCCTTTGCTGAGATTAAAAGTGTGCACCACCCGCTTGATGCCACTCTTTGGGGAAAAAAAAAATCTCTCATATATTGGAGATTCCTCCCCCCTCATTTGATGCATAGGAGAGATGTGCCGTGTCTTTCCACTTGACGATGAGCCTTTTGGTTATCTTCATCTTTGTGAACAAGGCTGCATCCAAACCTGACGTGGAGACCTTTGTGCCAAGAGGTAAAAGTCTTTAAATAAGGAGCCTTCCAGTCCCTTTTCTTTTATGTATGCTCTCAACAGACCCAGCAAAGGGCTTCGTTTCATTTGCAGGTGGAGTCATAGACAATTATTATTATTTAGAATTCTCAGTCTGCTTCCTCACACAGGAAAGGGGCAGAGGTTGCAGCAGCAGTATCCAAAGTGGAAACGTGACCTACCACAGGAGACCCGGAACACCTCCTGGGACGCTGGGGTGAAAGGAGGGATTACTTTTAATCTATACTTATCGAAGCATGTTGTTATTTTATTTTATTTTTTTGGTTTTTCGAGACAGGGTTTCTCTGTGGCTTTGGAGCCTGTCCTGGAACTAGCTCTTGTAGACCAGGTTGGTCTCAAACTCACAGAGATCCACCTGCCTCTGCCTCCCGAGTGCTGGGATTAAAGGCGTGCGCCACCACTGCCCAGCTGCAAGCATGTTGTTTATAAAGTAGGGGGGAAAGTGTGTGCAAGCCAATTTGTTTAATGTGTCTGGAGACTCGAAATCCTTATTTAGAAACACTGCTCTGAAGGAAAAGTATTCAGACGCCCGTGTATTTATCACACGTGGTGTTTACTCTCTGTCAACCTCGCCATCTGCCAAACGTTTCCACCTGAATGACATGTCCTCACCTCAAACTCAGTCTGCAAAACCTGCGTTCACGCTCTGCCCCACCACAGTACAGCTTTCCCCTTGGTTTTCGGAGTACCATTAGCGGCATCAGCTGTGTTCCCAGTCACCCAACCTCTAAACCTTGACTCATCTTCTGCTGGCTCCACTGTCCGCAGCAGGCTGGAAGGCCTTCACATCTGTTTCCTCCCTTACTCCTCCCACTCCCACTTGGCTTTCTGGGGTTCATTAAACGACAGCCGCAATAAAAGTCTAATTGGTCTCCACTCATTGCCGGCCCTTTTAAGCTGATCCTTGTTAAAAGATGAACCTTTCTAAAGTCCCAGCTCTGGCGGTGACACAGCTCTGTTGCAACCCCACGTGCCCCGGTGAACTAAATACAAACATCAGAGCATCTAAGTGGGGAGAGCTTCCAAAATTCGGCCACCACCTCTTCCTCCCCCCCACCCCCACCCCCACCCCCGTCGTCTCCTTCTTTTCCGGGCTGACATTAATTCAGCTATGCCCCGCCCCGTGCCTGACTCTGGGTGAAGCAAATCAGCTGTCCCTTGTTTTTCAACACACTCTGAGGTAGAAAGAGGAACGCCATTATAAGGAGGGAGGTTCTGGAACCAGAAAGCCTAGATTCCTTCCAGTCCCTGTCTTATCGATAGGTGACAAGTGACTCATCAGGTGGGTCTGTCTTCCTCTCCGGAATTAGTCTCTTAATATTTGAGGTTGCTCCATACATGCCATTCTGCTCATTCCCTACTTTTAATAGTACATGTACGATTGCCATCTGCAAGCAGGGACACTGAGGCCCACAGAGGTTACATCAGTTGCCCCTGTTCCCAGACCTGATGAGTGCCCTACCAGGAATTCAACCCCCAGGTCTGAGTCCACAGCCCCTGCTTCTTGGAAGAGTCCTTCATTGTATCTGGTTTCCAGGCTCATCTCTCCTACTGTCTGTCTGCTCCTTTGTGCTCTGAGTTAGAGTCCAGGCTGGTTACTCACGGTTGCCCAAAGTGCTTCTTCCTTCATCCTTCCCTTTCTTCCTCCGGTCTCACCTCTGCCCTTGTAACCTCTCTCCACACACATTTCATTCCTCTCCTTCCTCCTCAGCAGTGATCTCAGCTTCCTGAAATTCGGCCCGTGGAGGTAAAAGGCTGCCTTCTTGTGACCCAGACCTTTTCTTCCCTTCTTCCATGAAAGCACAGGTCATTTTCCTCGGCCTGAGTGGGCACGTCTTCAGTATCTGTTGTTGTATGTGGGCATCTTGTGTACATGTCTGTATCTTCTGCAGGAATCAAGATATCTGTTGGGCTGAAAGCCCCCCCCCCCCCGAGATAACCCTGACTGTCTTCAGAGTTCAAAGGAGGTGGCTTTAGGCTGCAGGATGCAGCTGGGAAAGGCTGAGTGGGTGGACCAATGTCTCCTTCACACACACCCACACCCCTTTAAACAGAGTAGCCCCTTTTTCATTGGTTTATATATTGGGAAAAATGTCTAAATGCATTCCCACAGTAAGTGACTAATGTCTCTCTTTCACTCGGTCTTTTCACTCGGTCTCCGGTAACTGGTGGGAAGGGAAATCTGTTTGGAATGCCTAGCTCAGGGCTCAGCACCAAGGCTACGTACCTGAGGCTGGTCTGTGGAGGAAGGATGCAACACTGAGCGTGTTCAAACATCCTGTCTCAAACACTTGATCAATTCTGTCAATTCCATGAGATAGGCATTCTCCCCATTTTAAAGACATAAACATAGACGTCTACCTCTCTGAACTCAGGAAGTCCGTGTTCATTACCGATTATGAGTGGCAGACGTCAAAACCAGATCATCTACCTCGGATTTTAGATTTGCATGGGCTGAAGTTCAGATCCCTGTCTGTTTCTCACTGGCTTTCTCTCTGGCAAGTTACTGGGTCTTTCTGACTCCAGTAGTAAAAGACACTACCGTTGCTCTAAGCAGTATGTCTAGGACAACCCGCTGTGTACCAGATAAATGGTTTCAACCGTAGTGAGTCTGTGCTTCCACTGTACAGAGATCTTGACTGCAACATCTCTTTGAAAGAGCTTAGGAGTTGTAACCCCTGGATCTTCTTCAGCCACAGAAACTGCAGGGCAGCATGCTGAGATCTGGCTGGGCCACTCAGCGTGTGTAATTTTAAACTGTTCAGAGAACGACATGACGTTTATTATGGAAAGAATATAATTCAAGGCTCTAACATAAACTGGTGACCCAACCTGGTTTTATTGCACAGGGCTGTGGTTTGAGGGTTTGTGGCCCTGCAGAACTTGTAGATCGAAACCTAGTTCCCAGTGTGACCATTATCTTTGAGAAGGTAATTAAGTCAGAGAGTCAGGCCCTCTAGAATGGCATCACTGCCTTGTAAAAGAGCCGCAACTGTTTGTTTGCCTATTTGCCCATATGAGGACACACAAACCACACCATCTCTAAAGAGCAAAGTGAGTCTTCATCATAAGACTCGGGGCATATGATAGTCTAGTGGACCTGTCTACCTAAAATATCATACAAGAAGCTCCCCCTCTGCTTCGTGCATTCTGAACACTGACTGTCTGACCACAGATCATGCAGTCTATTCTTTTAGGTTCATTCATGGTTTATTATCTATCCACAAATATATAGAATGGCTTTTTAATTTCTCCACTGATCTGTAACTTATGGCATCAAATGAATCCTAGCTATACTGTGTGTCCATAAGTATGTAGTGTGCGTGTGTTCGCATGTATGTGGGGTGTAAGTGTGCATAAACATGGAGGCAGAGGCCAGAGCTGAGTTTGACTTTGGGTGTCTGGCTTCATTGCGTTGTACCTTATTTTTTAATTTCAAGAAAGCCTC
>JAQHUG010000029.1:4683449-4749980 GCA_028555095.1 Dicrostonyx torquatus
CTAACTCCATAAACAGGAGCAAACACCTCACCTGTAGAAGATACCTAGTATAGTGTGGCCTTGTAGATGAAATAAATTCTGAGAAGAGGGGATCCGAGAAGGACGTGTGGTAGCAGAAATGAAAGAGGAAAAGCTTCCTCCGCTCCTCAGTGATACCAAAATGCACAGGTTCCTGTTTGCTTCTTTAGGATATGGCCAGAAGGTGAGTGGCTGGCTCGGCCCTGGGCACCCTGACAAGACCTTCAAGAGACACTGTAAGAGTAGCAAGGAGTGGGTTTTGCTGTAATCACCAGACTGGAAATCACAGAGGGAAAACCCGCCCCTGGCTGGGTGGAGGCTGTGAAGTGGATAAAATCAGAGAGGAGTTGGGTAGTACGACCTTGCTCATACAACGGGAGAACCATCGACGCTATAATTCGGGTTTGTTTGTAAAGTACAATCATAAAAATAAAAAGAGCCTGCTCAACGCGCTTTTCCTGGAAATCTCTCCCTTTGTGCATGGACTTTGGCCACTAATCCTCTAATTATGTTCCTGTGTATCTTTAATTTTGGTCTCTTGTAGAAGGAGCCATAAAGAATACTCCATGCACAGACAGTTGTGCACAGCTGCGCCGCAGTGGCTACTGAGTGAACAGCTTCCTTGCAACTGTTTTTTGTCTGTCGACAAGTTCCTGCCACCTCTGACAAACTTTACTCTTCAATTAGTTGCCAAGATTCTTTATTTCAATAAAAAGCAAATGCACTTCTAGATACCAACATATTTGAAAATTTGTTGTAAAATCTGCATTCCTACTATCCTTTAAAGCAAGTGTGGTTTTCTTTTTCTTTCTTTCTTTCTTTCTTTCTTTTTTTTTTTTTGGTTTTTATGGGATTTGTTTGTTTTTTGCTTTTTGTAAAATTCAGCATTAAGGAAAGAACATTGTAGAAATACAAAAGAATAAGAAATGTAAAATTATAAGTTAATGTCCAGGACATAATCTCCTTTTAAAATATGATGAATAATAAAAATTTGCATCTACTGCATATTTATAAGGTCTGTTATATATTATTTATGAAGCTCTACTGTAGAATTTAATTTTTCTTACATTTGGTCATTTATCGTGCATGTGGAGGTGGCTGTGGCACCCATGTGAAGGAGGTCAAAGGACAACTTTCCGGAGTCTGCCTTTCCTTTCATCCCATGAGATCCGGGAATTGAACTCAGGCCCTCGTCTCTGAAGTAACTGTCTGACTCTATTTTTGTATTTTGATGAGCTGATTTAAACACAGTGTCCAATTTCCAACAAATCATTATTTAAAAAAAAAGGTTTTGTGAATTTTAATGAAATGGTTCTTTCTCCAAAAATAATCTTTAAAAATCAAATCTTATATTTATGTAATATTTGGTGAAAAAGCACTTTAGTGACAATTTGTCAGCTTCACATGGAATGAAATGTTCCTCCTCGGCAAATTTCCAGGTTTTTATAGCCTGTCTCCCTCTTGTATGTCGCAAAAACCAAGCCAGGTAAAGTATTAAAACGTGCTTCAAGCAGGAACAGCATCAGCAAAGTGTTTGGTGGTGGTGGCGCACGCCTTTAATCCCAACACTAAGACAGAGGCAGGTAGATCTGAGTTCGAAGGCAGCCTGGTCTACAAAGCGAATTCCAAGGCAGTCATGGCTACACAGAGAAACCCTGTCTCAAAAAGCAACAAAATAGAAAGACATTTCATAATCGCTGAAGCACATCAGGGCGGGTAACGTTATTGCTACGAGGTGTCATTATTGCCACCAGACCACAGACTCAGTTTTAGGTAACTTGCTGCTGATGTAAATTCTCCCTCACATTCCTCATAAGCAGCTCATACAGATTCATGTTAGTTGGGATTTATAATGATTGGCATTAATTGTGAGGGTATCAAGTTGCTCTCTGCAACGTCTGTTTCTGGCAAGGGCTCCACCTTGCTATGGTATTTTATTCATTTCCTCCCTGTTTTCCTGCCTCCTTGCGCCATGGAAACTGCTCATCCTTCCTTTACTGTCTATCCTCCCTCCCTCACCTCTCACGACTTACAGGGGTTTTTGTTTTGTTTTGTTTCGGAATTTGGAAAAACAGACCAACATATCCACCTGAATTGTGTCTAGAGAGAAACCGGATCTGCGTGAGGAGCTCATTGCTGCTCGTGTGGGTGGATGTGCTTTTTATAGACCGTGGAGTGTATACTTACGTGATTAAAAGTACACTCGCCTAGTAAACATGCTTGCTTTATCTGCCTCCTAATGGGATGTGGCCCTGTTCTCTTGATGCCTATGGCAGGAGAGATAAACACAAAACATGTGATTACCCAAATCTTTAATTAGATTGACTCGGTGCTGTAAGGAAGGCATTCAGGATGCTCGGAGTGTTTCCAACAGCCCAGACACCTGTGTTGGGCTGGGAAGGCTCTCTGCCTCACTAAAGGCAGGAGGAGAGTACCTTAGGTCTAGCAAACGGCACACAAGAAAGTGTGACATTTAGAAACATCGTCTTTACCTCTAGAGCCTTCAGACTAGGCTAGGTGGATGGTTTAAAGGACCCTTTAATAAGTGGACAGATGGCCACCACTGCCTTTAAAGAATTTCCAAATGTTCCTCGCCAACTGAAGTGGACTCAGCTCATTTTCACCTTTCTCTTGTCCAGGGCACAGGGGAACTCTTTTCTATATTCCCGGTGTGTTTTCTCTTTAATTGGAAGTGTGCTCTTTTGTGCCCAAGGGCAGTTGGGGGCTGACTTATCGTGATGGAAAGTTCCAATTCTGGACTGTTCCCTGGCAACAGTCTGATTGGCGAACAGGCACCATGGTGGTGGGAACTCTGCCTGTGTGTCTGGGGAAGTGTAGCGCTCTGTGTTCCTGTGAGACTCCAGCACAGAGCCCCCATGCACGGGTGGATGCCAGTCTGGAAGGGACAGAACTCTCCCAGTGAAACGGTAGCAGTTGTGTGAGCAGGGGCAGAGAAGATGGGTGACAAGGAAGGACAGGGCAGCTGGGCCAGCATCTCTATCCTGCCAACCAGGGCCAGTAGGAAGAGCGATGGAAGAAATACAAAGAAACAAAATGATTTTATGAAAACAACACCATTATAGCTACAGGTTGGTTTTAATAAGCCACACTTCCTAGCATTACAAGGTCTGGGCAAGAGTCACAACAGAGGCTCTAGGTGAGGGCCAACACCTACCTCCTACAGCGCCGGGTTCTTTTCTGTGTGTCATCTTTCTCTTCCGGACAGCCACACCATCAGCATCAGCTCTGGAGAGGAACCCTAGATAACCTGGGAAGTGGCCTCCAGGACTTTTCAACAGGAACTTTCTGACAATTCCTACCTTTAAATAGTAACCCATTAAATAGTAATGTCTTTGATATGAGGACAGTTCAGAATGGCTTTAAGTTAAAGATACATAACTTTTTTGTTTGTGTGTTTGTTTTTGTGTTTTTCAAGACAGAGTTTCTCTGCAGCTTTTGCAGCCTGTCCTGGAACTAGCTCTTGGCGACCAGGTTGGCCTCGAATTCACAGAAATCCACCTGCCTCTGCCTCCCGAGTGCTGGGTTTAAAGGCATGCGCCACCACTGCCTGGCTCAAGATGCACAACTTTTAAGGAGTGAACTATGTATCCTTTCAAATCTGTGTATCTTAAAACTTCTTGGTGTGCCAGTTTCTACACAGATCTGTAGTGCAGATGGGTGAACTTCTGGTGCTTTTAAAGTTTTTTTTTTTCTTTTTAAAGACAGAGTCTTACTAAGTAGTTCTGGGTGTCCCAGAACCTATTATGTAGACCAGGTTAGCCTCGAACTCACAGATTTCCCCATGCCTCTGTTTCAGGGGAGACCACTTGTTCATTCCCGGCTGCTTGGCCCCAAAATAATCACACAGAAACCATAGTATTTGCAGTTCTGTTTGGCCGATAGCTTAGGCATATTTCTAGCTTGCTCTTATATCCTAAACTAAGCCATCTCCATTAATCTAATTAATTAATTATTAATCCATGTATTGCCACATGGCTGTGGCTTACTGGGTAAATTTCCATCCCTACTTCTGTCTCCACTGGGGCTCCATGGCTTCTCCTGATTCAGCCTTCTTTCTCCCAGCATTCAGTTTAGTTTTCTCCACCTGGCTCTATTCTACCCTATCACAGGCCAAGGCAGTTTCTTTATTCATTAACCAATAAAAGTAACACATATACAGAAAAACTTCCCACACCATGCCTCTGCCTGCCAAGTGCTAGGGTTAAAAGTATGCACCACTACACCCTGTGAGCTGAAGTTTATCTATCTCTTAGGTGATAAGAGTCTGTAGACCACACTTTGAGTGGCAAGACCCATAGGTATACTATTGTGTTCGTGTGTGGCATATACTTGGGGATTTAAATAATGCATGTTTAAAAAAATCACAAGCCAGGTTTGATGATATGCCACTTTAACTCTCAGCACTTTGGAGGCAGAGGCAAGGAAATCTCTGTGAATGTGATGTCAACCTAGTATCCATAGCCAGCTCTAGGCCAGGTAGGGCTACATCATTAAGACCCTGTCCCAAAAAAGAAAACAAAACAACGAAAAATAAATAAATTTCAAGGCAACCTGAGTTAAAAAGATTATGTCTTTGGACATATTATTTAGAATCTTCTGTCAGAATACACCCCAGTCTTTTGTGCCCACTCTGCCTTCATTTAATCTTCTGGCAGTGGCGGCAACGGGTCTTATCTTTAAACTGGGCTCTCAAGTGTTGCTTTCGGCGCCTCCTGCAGTCTTCTAAAACCCTACAGATTCCTAAGATACATATTAAAGCAAATGGAAGGCTAACTGTCTCCTGGTGTAGAAAAGGGGTTTTGATTAGATTTAAACAGCTGTCATCTCTGAAATTTCCCTCTCGAAATCACCCTCTGCCTTCAACAAGCTCTCACAGGTTGCTCTCTTGGATGGGCGGCTGCAGCCTGGATCCTTCCGACTCGGGCTCACTGTGTCCTCTGAGAGGAGCTGAGACATATTTAAGGACATCTTTACTAGCTCAAAAACACTTGGCACCAAGAAATTTTACTCAGTATCTTCTCTGCCATAATGAGTGCACCCAGCAAAATTCAGCCGCACAAAGGATGGTGATGCCTCAGGCGACGCAGCTCAAAGTGGTTTTGAAAACTACGGGGCAAAAGTTCCCATTTTTCAATGAACCTAGATGAGATGTAATCTAAAATATATGCGGGTTTTTTTTTTTTAAAGCAGCTCAGACTTGTGGGAAACGGCAATTAAAAACCAGCGGACATGGAACCAAGATTACATCATGGAAAACTGACTAATGGTTTAAGGATAAATATATTGCCGATAGTATCATTCTATATTTTAAACATAAAATATGAAATGCTGGGCTGAGCGTTGGAAGCAGTTTCCCCTGGAGGATTTGCAGATTGTGAGTGCAATGGCCGTTTACTTGTTAGTCATGATCAAAGTGGAATGGGAAGGCCTAAAAACGCGTGAGGGCTGATTGCGTGTTCTATCGTTGGCATCGCACTCATGGGCCACCCATAGGATGCTGCGGTGGAGAGACTGAAATGGCTCCGCCCAGCTTCAGGGGGAGGGAGCACCCAGGGCCGAGACCCTTAGAATGTATTTACGTGCTTTACTGAATAAAGTGTCTTTTGTGATTCTCCAGCTTTCGACCTCATTTATGTCACATAATGAAGAGGAAAATTTCTTGTTTCTGGCATTGAAACAAAGGAGAATCATCGTTTAGAATTTTCTTTTTGGCTGCATATACCTCGTTATTAATGGAATTTACATTTTTATATGTCGATGAAAACAAAGGCATTTTGTTGTTGTCTGTTGTTGGACACAGGGTTTCTCTGTGTAGCCCTGGCTGTCCTGGAATTCTCTCTGTAGACCAGGCTGACCTTGACCTCACAGAGATCTGCCTGCCTCTGTTTTCCTGAGGGCTGAGATTAGAGGCCTGCACCTCCATGCCCGGCTAGAGTGAAGGCATTCTTAACCAGGGGCAATTCATATTGCTGCAACATGTCTTTCTCTTATTCTGCTATTTTCAGACAGACCCTCCCTCTGTCATCCAAGCTGGCTCCAACTTGCTACACAATCCCAGTTGCCCTTGAACTAACAATGCCTGCCACCTCGGGCTCCACAGACGTGTTGTGAGCAGACAGGCACCACGGCCCACAGCTTCCCATGTGATCTTACAGTGACTAGTATTTATCTTCACGTTCATCTACATTTCAAAATCATATTCATATTTCGAGGCCCAGTGAAACTCCTTCTCTTCCAGCACGATTATATTGCTCTCTCACTTTTCTAGTCTAGCAGTGGAGTTCATGTGTGTGTAATAAAATGTTCAATATGTGCTCCTTGCAAAGTAATCAACAAGGAATAATAACCACATACTCAGCGAGATGGCTCAACGAGTAAGGGCTGAGCCCTGCAAGCCTGGTGACCTGAGTTTGATACAGAACTCACACAGGGATGGAAGGAGGAAACTGATTTGATAAGGTTATCTGTCCTCTAACCTAGACACACACGCACACACACAGGCACACACACACATAATATACAGTGAGAGCACAGAGAGATACACCTACACACCTCTCAATTAAAATTTAAAGCTATCTAATCAAGAAATCCTGCCTAATTTATTTTCTCTGAAAAGTCAAGTGTGTCTAACAGTGGAGGTGTGGTATTCTTGGTGCTTTCATGTAATTTGCTTGCTTGCTTGTTTTCTTTGGTTTTGTCTTGAGACAGGGCTTCACGGGGTAGCTCAGGCTGTCTTTGTAGACCAGACTCACAGAAACCTGACTGCCTCTGCTTCTTGAGTGCTGGGATTAAAGGATAACAATGTTGCCATGCTCTGCATGTAATCTTTCTTGGCATCAAAGACTACAGAAGAATGCCTGTGTGATGGCCCACTGTATTTCTTTTAGTGAGTTGAGCAGTTTTATAAGTTGTATAGTTGAACAGAGTTAAACATATTTCAGATTTTAATGTGCATGCCCAGTCTTATAAACTCACCTGATATATTTGCATAAGAATCTCTCTTCCATACAGAAACTTTTTTCATTTTTTTTGTTTGCAAAATTATATGTAGGACTTAGCTTTCTTGTATCATAAAACAAAATAAAATTGTATATTAAAGTCTAGTTCATGGGATTCACATTGTTAGCATGTAAATACATTTCTGTTCTTGTAGAAAATTATAGTCTTATTTCTTTAAATATGATACTACACAGAGTAATGTATAATTAAAAATACAATTAATGGTTTGTGGTGGGTGGTGCATGCCTTTTATCCCAGCACTGGGAGACAAAGGCAAGGGTATCTCTATGAGTTTGAGGCCAGCCTGGTCTGCAAAGCGAGTTCCAGTACAGCCAAGGCTATTACACAGAGAAACCCTGTCTCAAAACAAAACAAAACAAACAAACAAAAAAACAAAAAAACCCTCAACTTATGATTATTTCAATATCTTTCTGTCAATTATGAGAAACTAAGGAAGACCAAGAGATAACGAGAGCCAACATTAAACAATTTCATTTTGTTTTTCAAGTTTTAACATCTATGATAAAATGACAATGCTTCTGTGTGTCTGTGTATTCTATTCTGCCTTTCTTTATCTTTAGTGAGCAACTTTGGAAATTTTTCCCTATTCTCTATTTTTAGAATATCATTAACAAGCCCCAAAAGCACCAGAGGAAACAAATTCCTTGAAGCATTAAAACAAGAAAAATGAATGATACAATGATCATCCAAACCTGCTCTAGCCGGTCCTAACTAGGCTGCACACAGGTACACAACCATTGCTCTCTTAAATCCGGGCACTGAAAAATGTAGGTCCCAAAAGCAGTACTAAAACTCAGGGGTCAAATGAGCTTGAGAATGACCAAGAGAGAGCCTGCTCTCTAATCTAGAGCCGGGGAAGTCGTGGTGAGACCTGCCGACTCTGAGGGCTTGCGCACTCACAATAAAGCCCGCCTTGAAACTGAGGTCAGATGGGGAAAGACCACGATCCTGAGGGCCAGACTTAAAATGCACCAGCTACACCAGAGTGAGAAAGTTCCATATGTCTTCAGTTGTTTCTGTTTTTATTTATTCTTAGCCAAAGAGAGAGAGAGAGAAAGAGAGAGAGAGAGAGAAAGAGAGAGAGAGAGAGAGAGAGAGAGAGAGACAGCAGACTGTAGCAATTAGGAAAGTGAGACCCCTCAAAGTCAGGGAGAAAAATCAAAGCAAAGACGTAGTCACTCAATCGTCCAAAAGGAAGGAGGAGAAAAATGAGCTGCAGCTTGAAGGATTAAATGCTGACTGAACCTAGGTTTGGGGAAGGGATTTTTGTGGTGAGGGGCAATGGAAGATACTAAGTTAACAGTGCAAACCGTCATGAAAAATCAAAGACACTACAACCACAGGCCCATTGTAGAATAAGGAGTCCTTGAAAGACAGGGCCACGTATTTACCATTTTGCTTGATCTACATATCAAAAGCATCCTCCACCCGCTAGAGAAGATCCTCGCAGGAAGATGTTTCATAGGGAAAAGTCAAATGAAAAGGGAAGAAAGGGAATGTGCTTGAGGCTATGTCCTTACTTTTCTTCTTCCTCTTCTTGTTCTCATCCTATCTTCTTTCATGAGTCTCAGGCCGTGCCGTAGGCTCATGCAAACCAATACCTTCCCAGATCTCCACAAAGGCAAGGGACGCTGAAGCTAATGGACAGAAAGAGAAGGAGAACTCAACTGGCCTACGACACGCAAATAAAACACCCCACCCCCCTTTAATGGCTGCTCGTGTAATAAGAGCCTTCTGCGCCAGTCAAGGGAAAACTTTTGCTCGGCTAATCTTAGAACTATTTCTATTTGATAATAAGGCTTCCTAAGTATTATCAATCAATCATATCGAAAAACTGAAAGTCAAATTGCCAATGAGCTGAAACAAAGATGATTAGCTATTTGAAAACTCACGTTATTCTGCACACATATTAGGCTCGTCTCCAGCACTCTGTCACACTCTTAACAAAGAGATTTTACTCCTTGAAAAAGAAACAGAAGTTTCTGCTTTCTGTGGTTTTTGGTTTTTGCTTTGTTCTTGATTTTTTTTTTTTTGCCCAGTAATTTCACAAGCACTAATAGAGTTTTAGACAGAGAAGTGATTTCATACAGAAGGAAGGTATTTAGTTATAACAATCATATTTAGGATTTACTTTGATCTTAAACCATCAACAGGAGTTTAAGTGTGAGACTTCTTGACTCCCACCTTGAGACTCTGAGAATGTGTGTTGACCACAACTCTTCCCAGGAGAACACCCGTGTTCAAACACACTCCATATTCTTGTGACACAGTTTTCTGAGCCTCACAATACAATACCAATGAAACTACTTATGGCTTGTGTCCCAACATTATAGTGAGCTCTGAATAAATTAATGTGAAGAATTTTCCCAGTACAGCGCATAAGATATTTGGGGTGAAACAGAAGTGTTGGTCTGTCTCCCTCCCAAGAGCCCAGCCATCACACCTTCTCAGTCCTCCACATTTCTCAGTCTACCCGCTTCTGTCAGTCTTCCTCTGTGTCACCTAAATCAAGCCTCACACTTCTTGACTAGATTGATGGTCACTTAATTCTCTCTTACCCACAGACTATAGAACATTCCTATGCCATTCTTTATGCTGAACTCTTTCTTGGGAATAAAAATAGTCGCATTGTCCTGCAGCTTAAGATTTTCCCTGATGTCCACAAAACATAATTTAACTTCCCTAAAGGAATGCACAAGGGATTTGGTCATCAGAGTATGCAAAGGTAACTTCTTCCACTCCTTATCACACCCTCCATGTGACTAACTCTGTCCCCCACCTTTTAACTGAAATTCTGTCTTGGGGCTTGCTTTCCTCACCCCTCGATGATGTATTTCCCACCTTCTGACAGAGAACAACCATTTATCTTCAAGACACAGCTGAAATGTCACCTCCCATACGTAGTCCTCTCAGGCACGTAGAGGAATTTGTCTTCCTGTAGGATTTGTAATTATATTCATTATGTTACACCATTTTTCTTCAATAACTTGTTTATATCTCTGCCTCCACACTGAACAGCACCCACCAATGTTTAGCATAAGGCCAAGAATGGTGTAGCATTTGAAAATTATTTACAGAATTAACAATTACAAACAATAGCCAAAATAAAAAATCTATAAGTGCTGCAATGGGTCAGTTGCTGAATTAATATGTCTCAATTTGCAAGCATACATATGCATGTATATTAATATATATTGAAAATAAAAATCTACTCAGGTGGGTGAAAGAAAGAGACTGAGACACCTATTGAGGGATGTCTGAAAAACACGGACAACCAGTGCTAGCTTACATGGATTCATTGAAGGTTGATTTTTATTTTTAATTATGTGCCTGTGGAGGAAGGCACACTCAAACATGAGCATGGGTGTCCACAGAGGCTAGAGGCGTCTAGGCTGGGTGCTTCTGGAGCTGAAGCTACAGGGTGTGGCATTGTGGGAAGCAAACTCAGGTTGTTCATAAGAGCAGTTCCCACTGAGCCATCTCTAAAGCCCCCTTGAATTCATTAAATC
This sequence comes from Dicrostonyx torquatus, assembly GCA_028555095.1. Taxonomy (NCBI): domain Eukaryota; kingdom Metazoa; phylum Chordata; class Mammalia; order Rodentia; family Cricetidae; genus Dicrostonyx; species Dicrostonyx torquatus. The sequence goes on from JAQHUG010000029.1 coordinate 4,694,018, forward strand.
GATTTTACAAGCAAGTGCATTTTTTTTTAACTTAAATGTTCAGGCTTGACAATACATTTCCTCTGCTAGTTGAAACACAGCATAAACACAGAGGTATTTTGTTATTTATAGGAAATAAAAATTTTAGGTAGCCCGATTCTCTCTTCGCAGACTATCAAAAAGGAAAACTGGGGACATGAGCGCACAGGAGTGAACAAACTCTTTCTGTATAGTTTTGTCACCAACTCTGACTTCTCATTCAGAGACTCTGTATCTTAGTTTTCCTCCATCTGTAGGACACTGGGAATTTAACGAGGAGGTCAGTGATGGTCTCTGCTTTTTGCTTTTTGTCAAGAAAATAGGAGAGAAAAGCTGATATGCAAAGATAGGTTCGGGACTGTAGTGAGGAACTCCAGTGAGTGCCTAGCCTCGGGCTGACAGTGAATAAATGCGCCTCACTGGTGATGAAATACTAAATATGAGAACCTGTGTTTCTGGTTCTGTGCTGTCATAGAGCTGCCATTATTCAGCGTTTATTAGGTACCCACAGAGTGTGAGGCATAAACATGACAAGTAGAAAACACACAGTCCCTAACCTCTAAATTACCAACGACAGATGCACAAGGAAGGAGGTAGACCTGGAAATTGCTTCCAAATGGCTGTTTGTAGGAGGAATTAGAAAGGAGGAGAACTCCAGGAGGGGCCAGTGGGTGGACAGGATGGCGTGGAAGGCAGATGGAGGCGTGAGAAGAGTTAGTGTTTTCATAAAAGGGAGAGGGTAAGAGGTCAGGCCAATTTCCAGAGTCGTAAGGATTGAGATGAAAGATGGACTGGCGATAATGAAGAACCCAAAGGGATGAGGAGGGTGGAGTGGCTGTCACGTGTCTGTGTTGTTCTTGCTGATGAGAATGCCTAACTCATTCACCTCTCCAGGCCGGGAGGAAGATTAAAAAAATATATATCATGGATCTTTTCAAATGATCTTTTCAAAATCTTTTAAAACGGAAGCTCCATGAAGAGCTTGGCCATTCCCTAGCCCTAGCTTCCTCATTTTTGATAGCAAGCAACAGAGCCGGCTATGGTGGTATAGGACTACAGTTCTAGTTACTCGGAAACCTGGATTCTGAGGATCCCAGGATCAAAACCTGCCTAGGATACAGACCCAAGTTCAGCCTGGATGCTTAGGGTAGGGTAGTCTCAAAACTAGAACAAAGACTGGCCACCTTCTCTTGCTGCAGTACCAGCTACTCTCTTTGGAGTGTACTAAATAAGCCCATTTTCTTTCTTTCTTTTCTTTCTTTCTTTTTTTTTAAAATAAGTATTAAAAGGGGTAGACCATTTTTGTAAGAATGTTCATGACCCTCACTTCTGGCCCCCAGGATCTGAACCAAACCAACAAACAAAGAAAAAAGCTAAAACAACAGCAAAAATAAGATTTCAAAGAATTGCCCTGAGAACTGAAAAGTAGAAAGCCCCATCGGTGGCTTGAACATTGTTTGAGAGACTCACTCAAGACATGCTACAATCTTAGACAACCTCTGATACCCAAGGTTTCTTGCTTTTCCCAGTTATTCTTAGTGCTCTTGAAGGAATAAGGCTTTGTCTCAGAATGACAAGACCAAGTCCAAACAAACATTCCCTAGCAAGCAAGTAGACAAGAAGAAACACCATGAGAACAACTGAATTTTAACCTAGATGGTAATTTGTTTGCTGTCATTAGGCACGGACCAAACAATAACATTAAAAATGAAAATCGCAGAGGGAGCCTGTTTTATGATTCTTGGGAACCATCGAAGGCGTTACTGTCTTTTCATCCTCGGAGGTCGTCTATACAATCTTATTTATAAGGAGGCTGTCAGTCAATTTCACACGGCCTTTCTCTAATGCCACCCCTCCCCAAACATGTAAACCCGAGGGATCAGTAACGACTTTAAGGGAAAAAAAATAGTGTAAAGTTACACCAGGAGCTGCCTCCATGTGCTGTTCCCTTGGGTTCCGACAGTGAATGAAACTTATCTGAGTGGCCCAGTTCACTCCCACCCCTGCCAGATCCTTAGCCCTTTGTTCGAAACAGGAGCGAGAATTGCCCAATCTCAGGGGGCAGCCGGTCTGTAATGACCCGCATTGTCCAAACACGCAGGAGTTCACTCTCTAGGAATGAAAACTCGCGGCTCTTTTTCCATTTCTCTGTTGACAGTGCAAAGCAGAGCTGCGGGTAAACCCCGCGTTTATTCCCGGGACTCCAGCTTCATAGGCGGTACAGTTATGGAGTCGGACAGCTTCCTGAAAGGGAGTAAAATGGAGTATTATCTCAGCACTATAAGAAGGGCCTGAGAAAGCAGAATATTCCCCATACGTAGCCGTCACGAGCCTGGCATGCCCGCATTGATGGTTTCATCAAACCAATAATTAATAAGCGTGAATTAGGCTAATGAAATCAGATAGGGTAATGAAAAGCAGCCTTCTCGTTAGCCTCGCGATTTTCCTCCATTGTTTAATCTCTAACAGAGACTGAATTTGCCGCTCGGGACCTAATTGAGCCTATTTGACTTCTAGCTGATGTTTAAGAAGTCTCAGAGAGCTTTTTAGAAAGAGGTATAAAGACCGACAAAGAATCTTTACGGTGACACCTGTGACATTGGGAACAGATCAAATCGGAAGCACCACCGACTGGTCCTGCTCTCTTCAAGACTAAAACCAGTGCAATAAAAGAAATGATAAAAACGGTTTTGCGGATGGTTTTCCGAGGCTGAATTTATGTGAAGTGGAGGTTACCGTTCCCCAGATTACAGCGTCTTTGAAATTTAAAGTATTTTGTTTGTGTGCTTGTGTGTATGTGTGTGGTCCCGGTGGTGGCGATGGGGTTAAATGCACGTAGACACCAGGGGATGAGTTGTGTACCCTTCCTCTTCTACTTCATTTATCCATCCATAGTCTAGCCTGAAACTTGCCAAGGAAGTCAGGCTAGCTGGCCAGGCATCCCCTTGTCTCCACCTCCCTCAGCCTAGGATCGTGCACCCCCAATCCCACTCCCGGCAGCGTTCTTATGTGGGTTCATTGTGCTGGGCCCCATCTTAACCGCTTGTCTCCACAGCTCAACGGCTGGAGATTTGTGACACATATATTTTTGTAAATGATTAAACTCTAATAAACCGTTCCCTCTGAGGGCAAGTGCCGAAGTGTACTCTCGAAGAGTGATGGGGTCAGGAATGGACACTTTGGCCTACAGAGTAGAGCCTGTGAAGACTTGTCCTCCTTAGGTCCAGTGACTTGCCTTCTCTGGCAGGAATTCACAGGCTGCGTCTTTATCTTAAATCTGCAGAAAAAGCTGGACCCAAGCCTGATGGGATTTGGTTTTTATTTGAATCTTCTGTTCTGAAGAAAGCTCCAGAATCCACAGAAAGAATCAAGGGAAGGAAAGTGTATGATCCCCATTCCTCTCCTGCAAGGAGCCCGGTGGAAGACAGAACTGTCTGGGCCAGTTTCCAGTGAATTCCCACAGTCCCCTGCCCCTGAATGAAAGCAAATACAGAAAGGAAGGAAAGCATCAGCGAAGAAGGGGTTAACCTAGGCAGGATGTGTGGCTTTAGAAAAAAAAAAATCAGAATATATTTCCAATCTGATAATATTGGATCTATTTTGAGATTACTTATCAGTTGGTTATTGTGCTAATAATTACCATTAAAATTAATACTACATTTTGGGAATTAGGCAAAGAGCTAACAAGTTTGCACTGACACAGAGCGTTCCAAAAGCAATCTGAGTAACTTGTTTCCAGAATGCAGCTGTGCACGTTTCATTAACATCTTGCAGGTGGAGCCTAATTTTAGTTCAGCCTTGAGAAGGAGGAATTGTTTCCCTCCAGATACACAAAGACCCACAACAGCAGTCAGGCAGGTGGGGCTCCACAGAACGCTTGTTTACATTCCTGTTTTTTAAAAAACGCAGCTGATTCACGCTGTTAACCGTACAGTTTCCCTCCGATTTTCACGTGTCTTTAACAGAACAGTCAGGATTACATTTGACCTCCAGTTCCTCCCATGCAAAACAAAAGCAATGAAATCGAAAACGATAAGAAAATGAGCAATGGATCCTAAATATAGTGTAGAAGCCAATGAATGAACACAAGTAAAATTTAGAAATACATCTGTTTGGCTACAAAAGCATTTTAAAAAGCAACAGTCCAGATCCTAGTTTCTGCCATTGCAATAAGGAAACTATTAGAGAAAGAAAGCTGTTGCCAGGGGAAGAGAGATGAAGGAGCAGAAAGGAGATGGGCTCATAAGGAAGAGGTCTTACTGGACTAGTTTAAACAGCCAAGTTGGGGACTCCAGCACCCACATAAAAAGCCAAGCATGAGCCAAGGGTGGTGGTGCACATTTTTAATCCAGCACTTGAAGACTCAGACAGGTGACTCTCGGAGTTCAAGGCCAGCCAGATCTACAAAGTGAGTTCCAGGTCAGCCAGAGCTGCAGAGAGCGACCACCTCTCAAATAAATAAATAATAAATAAGTAAATAAAGGCCAGGCACAGCCTCAGAGCTGAGTTCAGACACCTAGCGCCCACACAAAGGTGAGACTATGTGCCTGTGATCCAGCACGCATGCTTATGGGAGGGCAGCAAAGGAGGTGGGAAGGAGGCACAGACCGGAGGGTTGCTGGGGCTTGCTGGCTGCCAGGCTTTCTGAAACAGAGCCCTGGGCTCAGTGTGAGAGAGCCTGTGTCCAAGGGATAGCGCAGGACCTCTGATCTCTCCCTTGACCTGAATGTGCACCCATGCACTGCGCACAGATGTGTACACACTCGCAAACACACACACACATACACGCATGCACACACAATCACATTCACAAACACACACACACACACACACACAAACACAGACACAGATTAATTATATCAAAGGAAGGACACCTTCCCCTCAAGAACTGCCCCGGCCTCTGGGTCTCAGGGAATCACAGGCCCCTTACATTTGAGAAGTATGACAAAGCATTTTGCAGAAGTAGAGATCGATTATTAACAGCAATGTCTCTTTAGATGTATTTAGCAAGTAGCTGAAGCTTCAAGGCACAGGCCTTTTGCTGTATTTAATGTGTGCTGTGAACCTACTGTGTGCCTCTCTCAGGAGGCTATAATCCAGCTGTGTGATTCTTCTTCTCCGTAGGGTGTTCTTGAACATTCTGTAACCTCCACAGAGAGGGGGTGGCTTGCTTTGAGACTCCTTTCTTTCAGTTCAGCCCTGTGGAATGGATGGAATTCGTAAGTACGCTGGATAGATGGCTATTGTTCTGAATCTGAACAGAAACCTCCTTGAAAGGCCTCTCGTGCACCTGGAAGGTCCCCATGCGAAGGCTTCATCTTGATGAGCTTTCTTTACCTAGGACATAAGTTTGCCCGATGTAAACCTTCCTACTCAATGTAAATGTCTGTTTTTCTCAGGTAAGGATGAAGAACATCCCTGGGATTTCCCGCCCCCTTCAAAAAGCAAGTCTGTAACTATCCTGCCAAAAACTAGTTTTCCACAGAGTGTGACTTTTAGCACAGTGGTCTGTGTGAGCTCACTGCCTCAGTGACACCATAGCCTTTGCCTCCGTCCCCTGGCAGGACGTTTAACTTTGGATAGTTTGCACTTTTGCCTGCCTGGACTCCTGGGGGCTTGTTTCCCAATTCCTTCCCAGTTTTCTGATCTCCAACCTTGCTGAATGATTATCTAATAGGATATTAGATATTTCTAAAGACTATTCTCTTAGTCAGCACAGATTTATTAAGCACCAGCTATATTTTACACACTTTCAGATTTCAGAAACATATAACACACTGTCTCCTTCGGAAATTCCAGGGCTCAGGGTAGAGACATTTATCTAGGGAAACAAATTCCATCCAGCTATTCTGTTTGTAAAGGAAGAAAATATTCTGTAAGACCCCAGCTTTTCAGAACATCTTCATATCTCATCTTGGGATATAAATGAAAGTGTGGAAAACCCAGGCCGGTGACGTTTGGGAAGTATGACAAAAGGCACACTTCATGCGCCCCCCCACCTCATTTCCTCTACTGTCATATGCCACCCCCAGGCAGAGGTGACTGTCAAGGGGGGTCTGTGTGGATGAGGAGGGAGCAATGGAACTTTAGGAATGGCCTTGGGGTGAAATGATGGGAGAGGTCAGAAAAGGCAGAAAGAAAAAAAAATAGGTGTGCTTGAAGTCGGGGCTAAACTAGCATTTTTGAGTAATCTAATCTCACAGATGGTAATTACTCATTTACCAGATGGAGATTATGAAACTTTCTTGAAGGTAATCCTAGCGGGAATTTTGAAAACATGATAAGACCCAATCTTCCACTGCCATCTCTTCCAGGAGCTTGCATCTCTGACTTCCTCATTTCTTCCATTCTTCCATAATGAGGGTCTGTCCCTCAAACTCACTCACAAGCCTGGGAGGAGGAAGAGCCGGGGACATAATTGACAACAGGAGCAAATTGCTTTCCTTCTTTCTAGCTGGGGTCCACATTATCGATAACAGAAGCCATCCCTTCTACCCTTTCAATATCTCCAGTTTGTTTGAAGCTTCATTTGCAATGTGAATGTTGGCATCTACCCACTCCTTACCACTAAACACAAGGTGTGGGGGGTGCAGGGTTCTGAGCCTGTCTCTGTGTGTGTGCATGCACACAGGGGGAATTTCTAGAATATAAAGGGAGTTGTTTTAGCTACCTATCCAGCTCCTGGCTGTGTTTGTTTTGGGTGGTGTTGTTTCTTTAGTGTCCTCAGATAAAAATTACCAAGTTGGCGACCTGCTTCTCTTCTTTCTTAACTGGTCTTTTCCCTGTGTGTTTATTTCTGTTCTCCTTCCCCAGCAAGCCTCCTTTTCCTGCTAGGTTCCTTACGACGTACAGTAAAATATTACAGGAAGCACATGACTCTTTTGACTCTTGCTGCTCCATGCATTCAGAATGCTACCCCAAAAGATATGTTTCCCGTGTTTAATCTGAACCTTATTGAGTCACCAGCTGTGGAAGCTTCTACCACAGCTCATCAGATGAAGTCCTTTCAGAAGCACTAGATGAGACTCGGGTGTTCGAAAGCTGCTTCTGAAGAAGTTCTGACCAGCCCTGAGGCAACAGTGATGAGATTCTCGTGAAATTTTTGCTTTCTTTAAAAGAGTGCAGGAGCTGTGGAGAGTCCACGTATTTTCTATGAAAACCCTCAGTCCTCCCACTCCCACTGGCCCAAGTGCAGAAAACTTGTGGGACAGCCATTTGGCAGGGTCACACCAACCTCATGACAGAAAGGTGAGATAAATCTTGTTTCTTGGCTCTCCGTGAGAGCAAGATTTTGCCGCGTCAATCCCAAGGTTGCCATGCTTTTTATCTAGTGGTTATACTTAGTCCTAGCACCCATCCTGGTGCTCATTGGCCTCAACTCTGTTTGGTTTGTTTAGCACAGAGATTGAATAAGGCTAAACAAAGCATTAGCCCAAACTCCTGTAAGTGCATGAGAATCTTTACAGTGGAGGAAAGAAACAATAATTTAAAAATAAAGACTATTTTGATTATACATACCAATATACTTGGATAATGTCTACTCTATTTTATTTTTAAGACTTTCAGTTAGCAAGAGTTATTTAGACTGGAGCAAGGTGGCTTTCACAGTTTCAAGCCACTTTCTCTGAGCCATATATCCATATATATGTATGGATATTTAAAACCAAATTAAATAATGTATTTTGAAAGTGTTTATATTCATCCGACTGCCAAGCAAAGATCCAATTACTTCAACAGATTGAATTATGTGGGATAGCAGAATTGCCAACCACTCTGTATCCAGCAATGCTGGACCAATTCCTTGAACAACAGACCACTGTATGCCGTGCTCTTTTTCTGATTACTACAGGACAAAAACAAAGGCAATGTAGGGAAAGGCGGACACAGAATAGCTAGGTGAAGGAAAACTGATGGTGTTAATGATAATAGAATCAAGTTATAAACTGTCTTACCCAGTGTGATTTTCTTGTTGTTTCTAATAATCTTTTCAGTAAGCTGTAAAAAAAAAAAATGTCCAGTACTCTGCTAGACTAGAAAGTTAAGTGAGGTATTGAAGAATGACCACATGTAACTCTTTTGCTAGTTTATTTAACAAAATGTTCAATTAGATATCAATATTTTAAAAATTATCCCATAAAAGTTTGGATACATAAACATATAGAAAGTTGAAAGTGGACCAGGCGCTGGTGGTGCATGCCTTTAATCCCTGCAAAGTCAGCGGATCTCAGTGATTTCAAAGTCAATCTGGTCTACAAAGCATGTGAGCTCCAGGACAGCCAGGACTGTTATACAGAGAAACCTTATATCGAAAAACCAAAAGAAGAAGGAGAAGGAGGAGGAGGAGGAGGAGAAGAAGAAGAAGAAGAAGAAGAAGAAGAAGAAGAAGAAAAGAAAAATAAAGTTGAAAATGGCAGCAGCAATCCCCATGCCTATGCAGCACCAGGACCCTGTTGCCAAAGACCAGTCTCCTATTCATTTTTCTTAACTCATTTGGTATTTGAACCTCTGATGTAAGAGGATTTTTAAAAGGCCATTCCATGAAAATGTAAGCCTAAAATTTGTTACTTTTTTTTTATCAGAAAAATGTTTACACAAGATGAACCCGGGCTAGCACACCATTTCCCCTGCCCATGAACCCATTGCTACACTGGATGCCTCTCTAGGTCTAAGAGCAATGGGTTCATGGGCAGGGAAAATGGTGTGCTAGCCAAGGTTCATCTTGTGTAAACATTTTTCTGATAAAAAAAAAGTAACAAATTTTAGGCTTATATTTTCATGGAATGGCCTTTTAAACTCGTTTGCTTTCAAAAATATGCCTTGTGGATGGGAGGCACAGCATGGAGGAAGCCCTGGGTTCAATGCCCAGCACTGCAGAAACTGGGTCAATTGGGGTAAATCCATAGTCCCAGCACTCTGGAGGTGTAGGTAGGGGAAACCGAAGTTCAAGTTCATCCTTGAATGCTTAGGGAGTTCAACTCCAGCCAACTGTACTTGAGACACACACACACACACACACACACACACACACACACAAAGAAATAAGTTTCTTGCTTGAGCAGAGAGTCAATGAATCTATGTTTCCTTACCTCTTTGGCTTGGTAAACAGGGAGAACATTAATTCCATCTAGAGAAGGCAATGTTCTGCCTCACCCCAGCAGGAGACAAACTGGCACCTGGCAGAGAAAATTGTATGTCAAAAAATGATAAAGAAGTGGTAAGAACTGGCCCCAGTTATCGACTCATTCCACAGTTGTCCTTAAGGGCTTGTGGTGTTGCAGGGATTGGTGATCAGGAGACATGCAAGCAAATAGGCACAGTGTTTGCTACGGTCACAGACGGACACCTATGCGGGGAAGCAGAGCCCACGCTTCTTGTCTTGTCTGATGAAGTCAAGTTGACGCTCTTGAGCCGAATCCTAACATAAACCATACATTTTGGACTCAATTTGGGTAAGACATTAAAGAATGTTTAACTCTATAAAAATAAATTAGGAGGATTAACCTCTCTTTCATGAGAATATAGGTCATAAACGAACACTTAAGAATATTAGGTGTGTGTTAGAGCATCTAGTGGCCGCAAGATAAATGAAAGGAGCTGTAAGTTCCACATTCTGCCTGGATTTCAATCCTGGCTCCACTGTTTGTTGACCGTGTGAAATGAACAAGCTGGTTGATTTCTTTCTGCCTCCGTTTTCTCCTTTGTTTAGAGGAAATGATAGGATGGTCTCCTATGACAGAGTTGAAACTAATAAAAAATATCAAAACATATGGAAAACGTTTAACATTGTAATAGCAGGCACACAATGACATAAGGCTAACTATTAGCAACATTACGGTAAAATGTAGTAGAAAAAAAAAAACCAAAACAGAAAAAATTCAATTTTGTTCCCTGAAACAACCACCCCAACAACAGGATCGTATATTTCAAAGCACTTACTAATGAAAACTTAGATAATTGAAACGAAAAGAACTCTCAAACCTGATATGCCCCGTGTCGGTCATGCTACAGTCTCGCGTTCTGCCCCCACTCGTTTTGGATAATGAAACCAGACCAGCTCCCATAATTGCCCTTCTGCAAGTAACTGATCAGAATTGGGTTTTTTTTTTTTTTCAATTTTTCAGTGAGGATGGTCTTCCAGCTGCACTAAATTAGCATGACAGCACCGTGTCTCCACATTGGCAGGGAGAAAGGCTCCACAATGCGCTTTTATTATCAGACGTAATTTCGACTTGTGAATTGTAATTGTTTTTGGTCTTGGCTTTCATTTTTCAAGATAAGGTTTCATGTAGCCCAGGCTAACTTGGAGTTCATTTGGGTGATACTCAATTTCTTACTCTTCCGCCTCCGTCTTTTGAATGCTAAGATTATGGAAGCTGCTAAGAATCAAACTCAGGATGTCATGCAGACTAGACAAGTATTTGACCAATCGCGTCACTTCCCCAGCCCCCAAGTCTGAAGCTTTCTCCAACCATATTTTATTTCTTTACAAAAGATCCTTGCACAATTCCCACCTCCACCCTGCTCCTGTTGCTCCTTTTCAAGGAGGTTTTTGAGATATGTTTTCATATGTAAAGCTTTTTGCAGAACAAATTCAATTTTCACTTTCCTTTCAATAAATTCAATTACAGTAAATGAACCCCAAGAAGCTGAAATGAATGGATATAAGTAAGTTCTGGTGCTTTCTCTAAAAAGGAATTTCCGGTAAGCAGCTCTGCCTGTTCTGTTTTATGATATATATATATCATATATAACCAGGATAAAGTCAGAAAGATTCAATCAATGCTGACCTGGATTTAGTAAGACTCCGAAACGCTGAACTTAACCTTATTCTCTAGCAAAATTTACAGACTTGTTAAAGTAACAGAGAACATTTTGAAAAGACACCATTGGCTATTACACATTAGTATAGGTCCATTGAAAACAAGGTAACCCACCATCTTTCCCGCTACAGAAGAGTGTGGACCTGGATCTGGCAAGTCATTTGATCAAAATGCACATTCCTAGAAGCTAAGTTAGAGAGAGTGACGGGGAAACTCTGTCAACCAATCACATCTAGTTAAGGCGTGGCTACCTGGAGCCCAGGAAGAAAAACTGGGAGGAACCAGGTGCGCGCTCTCTGTGCGCGACTCCCGCTGGACAGATAGAAAGTTGGCCCTCCCACTCTTGTAGCGTGAGTTTCCCCTTATAACCATTAAATATATAATTGATATCCTTGAGCAGGCCTGGTTATTTATCGTGTCGACCTAATTCGCGACAAGCGAGATGTTAATGTATTTGACGCTTCTGACGTGTTGGAGTCACTTCCTTGGAAGTGATTAGGGGCAGGCAGACTTTGGAGTGGATACTTAGCATTCATGTACTAGTTCTAAAACACAGGGGCCAAGTCCATCTGTGAAGCCTCCATCCATTTCCTAACCCTCAATTCTCAACTGTAGACAAGAGTTAATACTATTTAATCATCAGGATGCTGTGTTTAATAAGTGCCATCATGTTCCTCACTTGCTTCTTAACCATCCTTGAAAATACATTTAATAAAATCTTTTCTTACTAGATTAGTGCCAAACAGCTATCTCTCATCGCCCTGGGGAGAGCTGTTCGGGGTACACACAACCACTTTCTTTTTCTTTTTTTATACCAGTCATTTCGAAGACAGCATCTAAGGCATTGTCATCACGGGCGGGCTATCATCTTCTTGTTCTTGGTATCATCAGTGGCCAGCACCGAGTTTGACAACCGGAAACAACTCAGAAACCTTTTAAAGAATGATGCACAATAAATATGCTAACAAACACATACAAACACGTTGGATTGTCAAGTCAGGCTTTAAAAAATAGCCAAAAAAAAAAAACAGCACAAGTAATTAGAATGCTGGACCAATGCCAAAAATAAACTCTAGTATGGATGGACATACAACTAATTTTTTTTCCACTCAAAACATTAATTCCAACAAGAACAAGACCCAAGAGATTTGATTCAGCAGAGTTCTGTCTGTAAAAGATGGACATTTTAGTTTTATGAAAGTTCAAGAACCAAGAATATGGTCACCCCCTCTCTGAGTGTGTTTCCTGCCTCTATAAATGACTTGGAATAGAGTGGCGAGCAACTGTAGCACACTTGCATCCTGCATAATTAGACCACATCTCAAGTAATACATTCAGCTCTGACTGCCACGTTTAGGGGAGACACAGACAGACTGGAATCCATCCAACATGATGATAGGCCTTAAAAGCCATCTCATAGTATAATGATTAAAGGAATGTTCCATCTGGAAAATAAGAAGACGTTGGGGGAAAATGATAGCCATTTTCAAACAGTTGAATAAATTTCATGTGGAATAGGGATCAAACTTGTCTTCTGAAGCTTTTTAGATAGAAAAAAAGACTCACCCTAAAGAAAAGATTGTTCAGAAATGTAATGCTTAAAACTAATGGAGAGTTTTATTTAAAATGAGAGTGGGTGCTAGAGAAACAGCCCAGTGGGTACCTCCGTGTGCTTCTCTTCCAGAGCACGGGAGTTCGGTTCCCAGCACCCACAGTGAGCAGCTTACAACTGTCTGTAACTCCAGATCAGAATGTCTGATACCTTCTTCTGTTCTCTGTGGGTGCGTGCACACACACACACATACACACACACACTCACTCCCTCCAGATGGTCGATAGATGGTTGATTGATAGATAGATAGATAGTAGAGCAATCTTTAAAATCAATAAAATAAGAAAGAGTAATCTGAGAGCTGTGTGCTCTTTTCAGAGTGATTTGGAGCCCCATTACTTAGGAAATGATTCCCACGCACACCTATAGGCATAACTTATATATCACTTCAATACACAGGGGAAAACCACAGTACGTTAAAGATGAGCTAACCTGTATCACTTACAGTTTCCATTTGTGTAATTATAAGCATGTCTGCAAAATTTTGCTTATAAGATACTAACTGAGCATCATTTTGTGTCAGTTTTGTGATGTACAGAGGCAACTTGAAGCAAATGCAATATACCTCCTTTTTTTTTTTTTTATTGAGACAGGGTTTCGCAGTTAACAATTCAGGCTGTCCTGGAACTCACTCTGTAGAACAGGCTGGCCTCAAACTCACAGAGCTCTGCCTATCTCTGCCTCCTGAGTGCTGGGATTAAAGGTGTGCACCACCACCGTCCAGCAGAAAGCCCTACTTTAAGATGCATATTGTTTGAAACTTTGATATTTAAGATTAAACAAGCTTTAAAATTGTCGGTTAACTTGACTCAAACGTCACCAAGGAGTCAAGAGGTTTGAGACTATTAAAGTCTCACCTCTGAGTCCATTGACAACACAGGTTCAAGTTACATGCCAGTGTCAGGCCTTTCACATTCACTGAGCCCTTTGCTGTCTAAACATTGTTTTGCTTATGCCAGTACTTATATTAACACATGATATATTTGACTGTGGCATAGCCTAAGTCCTATTTATATCATTGTCTGTAAGATATATATGCAGTTAACAAACATTTTTAACACTTTAATCAAAAATTTTAGCTCACTTATTGAGTGATTGTGCCAACTGCCTGCTCTTGAAATTGTAAGGGTGGGGGTGGTGGGAGAGGAGGAGGAAGGAAGGAGAGAAAACAGATTACTAATTTTTTTCAAGAAGTTTACAGAATACTTCTTTTCTCTGAAAAAGAAGTAATGAGTAGCCTACCTAATGTTTTAATCCTAACTGACATATGTGTTTGATTTGCCATTCAATAATTTCAGAGCAAAATGAACAAGATATGCAATGACTTAATTGTAATCATTAAGGGGACTCTCTGTCTTTTGTTTTGTAAACGTTTGCTGTAATTAAAAAAAAAGAGATTGAAATGGAGTAATCCTTGATGATGAAAGCTTTCGTGTTAAAGAATAAATATCAAAAGAAGAATCTCTTTTTGCTAACTGGTTAATTAGAAGAGGATGGTTTGCAAAAAGGAAACAAACAGAAAGCCGTCGAACTGCCCAGTCCTGCTTCCCGCAGCCCAATCCTGATTCAGCAAATAGGTATTTGCCAGTAGCGACGGGCATTGTGTACGACACAATGACTGTGCTACTTAACTCTCGATACTGTTCCCACACCTCAGTGAGCTGAGCCCTGTGCGTGGGTACTTCATGAAGTCACCGGGTGCCTGAGCGCAATATTGAAAGCAAAGGGGGTGAAGAGAGTTTAAAGACTAGTGGAACTGGCTACATAATGGCAGCCACGCCCATCTCTTAAAATGTACTTGGCAAAGAAATTCGTGCCAATATGACACCTGTCTGCGTAGGAAATTCATGATGGGCCAGAAAGGCAGGCTTCAGAGGATCCCAGTAGTGGTGTTGTGACTGGTCTGGTCAGCAGCCTCTCCCAGAAGGGCTCAGGACTCCCTCTCTTGGACTACTTGTCTCAGTTTGAAAGGAGCTGATAGCGGTGGCGTCCTGTGTGGATCCAGAACTCCTGGTAAGGTAAGGCCCATTCAGTTCTTGTTGTGAGCTTAGAGGCGCGTTACAAACGTCCTCCTAGATCTTGCCTTTCAAATGTAGATTAGTAGGACAAACCTGGACCGTGGTTCCACATCCTGAAAAGAGACAGCCAGTCCGGGCAGGAGCAGTCTGTGCCATTTCTTCTAATGGGAGGCAGAGAACTGAGGAGGAGGGTAAATGGTGCCTGAGTGGTGGGGAGTGACATCAGGGAGATATGCCAAAACCGCTCCTCTCCAGGGGCCCTATTGGGGGATGTTTGGTAACTACCCCCATCCAGAGATTTAAATTTATGAATGAGAAACATAGCAATATCTTAACTACTCTGAGTCTGTCTTTTTAAAAGAATTTTCACAGGATTTCCTTCAGAGGAAGCGAGAAACCAGAGGAGATGGCTTGATTGCAGAAGAGCCTAGGAAAGCCTTCTGTCCTAGGAGTGTTAATGTTCAGGGATCTCCTCGGCAAATACGAGTCTCCGTTTCAATTCTGTTCTATTTGATGAGGACTCAGAAAGTCTTAATCAAATCTAGCAGTCATCACTGCTTCTCTCTCTCCTAATCTCCCCGATCTTGAATGGTGTAAGCCAGAGCTCTGAAAGTAAAACACCATTTGTTATAGCCTTTTCAAAATTAGGACTAAGCCCATCAAGACTAATTGTTTGTTAACATCAGATAAACAAAAATTTTAAGTTTGATGAATTGTTTGTAAGCTCTAATCAAGTGGGCGGAGTCATCTGAGAGGGGAGGGAACCCGCTGGAACAATATGTGTAATTTGTCTCCATTATTATTTGAGATAATTACAAAGCAAGCGTTCAGAAGCTGTTCTTTATCGTTATACCATAAATGGGGGAGGGGGCAAAACAGAATGCCACCCAGCTACTGTCAGCTTCTCCCCAAACTATTGCCGGATTCACCATTGTCAAACATGAACATTCCCGAGAAGACCAGGGACAGAAATGTCACATTGAATGTAGAGTGATGACTTCATAGGCAGGCAAAGCGGGGGGATAGGACCAGTTTGCAGTCACAGAGAAATCAGCTTTAATTAATTTGAGTGCCAGCTCTGTGTATAATTACCCAGCATGAGAGTTTGCATGCAAATGCGGAAATGCTGATTCTTCAAATACTTGCACTTGTTCGTTAATAGGTTGGGACTGAGCAGAACTGGCAAGCAGACAGGGGACAGCACACGGTGCCCGCAGGCTCGCTCCCATCCTCCTGGACTTAGCAAACAGAGTTCAGATGTTTCTTCTTGCTTTAAAGAATAAGCACAAAAATGTGTCTGATATTTTCTTCAGTGACATACCTTGCTTTCTTTTCGATTAAAATAAAATGTGTGGGTATTTATCAAAATGGAGGAGGGTACAATAAATGTCACTGTGACACTGATTTATTGGTGTTTGACCCGTAGCATTTAGCCCAGTTTTTGCAGCGCTTGTACCCAACATTTCACAGAACTGTCTAACCTGATCACGCTTTGTAAATGGTGAACCAGCATTTTTTTAAAAAAAAGTGTAAATTTATAGTTAAACTCTGGGAGAAACTAGGTGCTGAGTACGACTGGATTGTTTCCTAGTCTATGGAATCCAGTCTATTGTGGCCAGCCTCAGCCAGGGCCAGAGGCTTCAGGCCAAAAACTGGCTGGCTTCCTTCTGTAAGTATTTAATTACAGTAAGTCCAGAGGTCAGAGCCTCCACTCTGCCCTTTGAATCTTACCAGAGATCAGATTCAACCAAATGCCTAAGCAACTTGAGCACATCCTACAGGGACAATCTATCCACATTACAGCCCCAAGGGTATATGATACTCCCTTCAGAAGATGGTATAGGTATTTCCCTATACCATCTTAGGGTGCTTGGTCAAGTGCCACAAGTTTCATTTTGTTTCCTTGCCAACATATGTGCAAATGCTTGTGATGCACCTTCCCTGCTGTAGTTCCCACAGCACAGGAGAGCGAGCAAGGTAGACTCAGTCTCCCCATCACAACCCAGTTTCTCCAGGAAACACAGATAGCATTACTCCCCTCGAGAGCCTGCGTCATACGGGAGACCTGTGGCTTTCCATCAGATGATAGTTTTCAGGAAGGCCCTGGGAGACTGACTCATTTTCAGCCAATCTTTTACCCTTGTTCTTATATAAGACAGAGGGACCTTATGAAGATCACGTGGTGGTCCCACCTCCATTTTAAGATTTAAGGTAAATTATGAAGAGCACGTGAAGTAGTTTCTTTTTTTTTCTTTCTTTTTTTTTGTTTTGTTTTTTCGAGACAGGGTTTCTCTGTAGCTTTGGAGCCTATCCCGGAACTAGCTCTTGTAGATCAGGCTGGTCTCAAACTCACAGAGTGAAGTAGTTTCTTAAAAAAAAAAAAAAAAAAAGCCCAAAAGTTTTCTGGGAAATAAACTGAGGAGAAAGTTTTTTGTACCATTTCCCAAGAGCCTATGTCTTAAACAATAGTCGTATCTCAAGAAACAAAAATAGGCACAGCCTGTAGCTGGATATGGGACACTTCTCATTTGTCATAACCTATGGCGGGCAGAATCTGAAATACTGGTTTTCCAGAGCTATGAGTTACTAATGCCCTGGGCTTGAACAATTTGTCTTCATGAGTCTATCATGATCAGACATCCACTATCAGAAAGCAAAAATAAATATGGGCTCAAAGTAATTAGTACATGTATGTTTAAAAAAACTGCACCTCAATTTTAATATTTAACAATTTTTATTTGTTTTCCATGTGGGAAGGTATCTACCAGTAAGCTATGTCCCCAGTCCTCTTGTTACTTATACATTTTATGGGAGTTTTGGTGTGTGTGCACATGTGATGTGCACACATGTGTATATGCATGTACATGGGCACCCATGTTGTGTGGATAAACATACTTTTGTGTATGCATGCATGTAGAAGCCCTAAGTTGACATTAGGTGTCTTCCTCGGTCACTCTACTTTTTATTTATTAAGGCAGGGTCTCTCACAGACCTAGAGCTTTCCAAGTCCAGCTAGTCAAGCTGGGGAGCTTGTTCCAGGAATCTCCTAGCTATGCCCCATGAGTTAGGGGATTAGGGACAGCCACTGCAGCTACCTTGCATTTACAGGAATGTTTGGGATCTGAGTACCCTCCTCACCCCTGCACAGCAAGTGCCATTGTCTGCTGAACCACCTCCCCAGACCCTAGTTATATAGTTTAAATAGACGGGGTTACATACGGTCATTTCATGCTCATTTATAGTGCCCTCTGATCTTTCTGCTTTTATTTTGAGACAGACTCTCATTAAATTGCCAGGCCTGGGGTTGCCTTGAACTTACAATCTTTCCAGTCTCCCGAGAAGCTGAGAATGCAAGCCTGTACTACTGACCCCAGGAAAACAAAGCAAAACAAAACAAGAGGCAGTGTGACTTTATTTTTCAGGAGACAAAATATCCAGCAGTTCAAGAGCAATTAGCAGGGAGGTGTATTGCTAATGGGACTGAAATTGGGGAAAGACCAGTGAGTCAAGGTAGCTGCAATGTAGTTTGTCTTGTTCTTGTCGTGCCCAGAGAGGGGAATGGAAGGGGATCTTGACAGAGCAAAGTCTGAGGCTGGGGGAGGAGAGTTGTGAGGACGCCTTTGATCTTGGTAAGGCCATGGGTGAGGTCATCTCCTGGGAACTGAAGGAAGGTGGACATCACACAGCCATTAAAATGACTCTACCTTCCTGCAGAAGAGAAGAAACTGCAAGCCAATTTGCAAATTTTAAAGCTAAGTTGGGAGGGGCAAAGGAAGGGAGAAAGGAGAATGCAAAGTTTCTCTTAGAGGTTCCCTTTAGTAAAGTAAGAAGTGAGACCAAACTTTCAATCACCTAAAGAATGCTTTATACGTTTTGCATTTTCCAGTTCCAGGGCACAAAGAGGTTTTGTCAGTGGCCAGGCTTGTCACCCACATCAAGGAAGGGATTGTGGGGAAGGTATATGTATATAAAGCAAGCGGCAAAGGGTTTGTCTTCACAGAAACCGTCCCTCGCCGCCCATCCTTCTGCTAACCTTTGGCCTCACTGCAGGGACTGGAGGCACTTACGTAACAGCAGGGGAAGGCCTGTGTGCAGCTGGCCCAGGGCTTCCTTTAGGCACATACCTTACTCCTTACCTGCCTGTGCAGCCATTCCCTGAAAAACACACCCCATGCACCATCGGATAGAGACAGCAGGCTCCAAATGCGTGACTTCTGCTCTCCATGTCTGGAATGACCATCAACACTTTAGGCCAGGGACATTCAGACACGTAGCTAGCTGTTCCGGTGTGCCTGCCTAAAGATACGAGCAGAGGACAGCATTCATTGAAAGATATGCCAGTGGGCCCAGGGCATCCTCTGGGTGTGACGGGCTTGAACATGGCATAATTGGGGCACAGAATATTATGAAACGGAGGAAGGGACTGCTGGGTGGGTGGATGATTGGAGGTGGTAGGTGAAAGAGGGCAGCAGAGTACTGCTGGCCTGGCATTAGCTGGTTCCTGCAAGGTCTTCTGTATATTACGTAGGCCTCCAGCTTGCTAAGTGTCCAACGCTGACCTTGATCCTCTTCCTTCCACCTCTCAAGTGCCAGGATCATAAGTCTAAACCAAGACAACCAAAAACTACCGGCTGCTTTTCTGTATCTCTTCCCCCACCGCCCCATTGTCTTCATTGTATGCTTCCAAACCTTTTCCAGAAACCAAATCTCAGGGCCCTGTTAGCCTGGTAATGGAGTGTGTAGCATTTAGCCAGTGGGGGGATATTAAAGATCTTTAAACAATGGAATGGCTGTAATCTAAAATCAAAGAATCCTGAACATCAATTTATGTAGAGAACTGCTCCCATGTACAGGTATTTGAGGGAAAAGACATCAGGCCTTTCTTGTGTGTCCTCTGTGGAAGTCAAACCTCTTAGACTCCAGCTTCTGAAGTTGACACCAAGGAGAGGCAGTGAGAGGTTAACAGAAAAGGCATTTCTTCCGTCGGGAAAGCACAGAGTATTGGCAAAGCAAATGTCTGGAGCGAATGCATTTAGCTATGGGAATGCATATAAACATGAGCAAAACTGCATTTCACAAGGATGTTACTGGCAACAACGTGTGGGTCTGTGTGGATGAAGAAAGACCTTGAAGGGCATTAAAGAGGCTGTCGAGAGAGGAAGCTGCCGAGGAGGCTGAAAACAGTGGAAATCCCCCAGAGATGGAATTGGTGATTTGCACATGAGCATGGAAAGACAAGGGGAACTTGTCATATCACTTTTAAAGCTTGGAGACAGCTTATTCAAAAAACAAAACAAAACAGGATAAAGGTTGAAAAAGCACACAGGAAGCTGAGGCAAGTAGATCTCTCTGAATTTAAGGCCACCCTGATCTATATATATCAAATCCTAGGCTGGCCACAGCTACACGGTAGGACTTTCAATAAAAATAAAAGAAAGGAAAGATGAGGGAATGGACACATGGGAGAGAAGATAATTCAGTATGGGCTGCATTGGTTTTGGGGATAGAGTTCAAAACTCATATCCAGAGCAGTAGCCCAGAGAGTAGACAAGATTGGCAAGGGGGAGAATCCAACATAGGTTCCATGTACAGAGACTGGGAGAGGTTGGTGAGTGGAGTTGCTCCTACAGGTTCCAAAGGGAAACTTGAAGGTCTGGTGAAGGAAAAGGGCAAGGGATGGGCAGTTTCTGGAAGAAAGGCCTGATCCGCGGGCAAGCAGGAGACACAGACAGATGTCATAATGGCTTAGTCACTGGTGACTTTCGGGAGAGACTCGGTGAGGGCCAGTTTCTTTCCTGGGAAGAGAAGGCAGATGCTGGTAGCAGGGCTTGCGGGTCATCTCTCCTCACTCTGGAAACTGCAACTGGAGCAGCAGTGTGCTTTCTGGGAGCTCACTCTCAGAGAGAGGACTAGAAGAGAGAAGAGGGCAGGCAGCTTCAGAGTGAGGCCACAGCAATCGGCTTGGTTCCTGCCCCATTTCTCTACCCTGAGCTGTTGTCTTGGTTTCTCTCTGGTTCACCCTTAGTCTATCAACTGAAGGTGGGTGGCAATTAATGGGGACAAGCAGATGATACTCAGTGACTCAGGCTGCAAATGACAGGCAGGTACTTCCTCCTGCTTTGGAATCAGGGGAATTTTCCCCTAAGAAAATCACCTCTACTCCACCCATTTGTTTCTGGTCAACTTTATCTCTTAGGATGTGGCCTCTCTCTGGTATAGGCCTAAGTACAAATTCCTATGTCACGCGACTAGCCTGTTTGGAGCCCTTTAGTGGCAAGGTGTGTCCCCCAGTCCTGGTGACTGTTAAAGGCTACAGAATTCTCAGTGTTGTTTGCCTATTTAAGTAGCAAAGTCGGTGCTCAGTTTCCTAGCCTTTTTATGACTAGCTTACGAATGTGTGAATCTAGAAAATTCTAAATGTATGCCTGTCTTCCTTTGGCCTTTCACTCTGAATATATCTGTCTTCTTTGGCGTCCACGTACTCAGTGCTCTGTGTATTCATAGCAGTCGGATAGCAAATCGTACCATATTACCTGGGAGAAGGAAATTATTTTCTCCCTATTCAAATACATTTGTATTAGCCATGCACAAATTGGCTTTCACCTATACACAGAGGCTTGCTTACATGTGCAGCTGAGGTGTGGTGTCTAGATGGTTGGGAGAGAATATAATTATGTGTTTATGTGCTAGGTAATCTCAGTGTTATCAGAGAGTTACGTCTGAGGAATATGAATGTCCCACATGCCATGTCAACGGTGTTGGATGGCGCAGCCTTTGCGTTCTTTCCAAAACACGAGGGGCCTTTTTCTGAGTCTAGCCTCAGTCTCTATCTCCTTCTCTTTGCCCCATCTCTCTGTCTGCCTGTCTGTCTGTCTGCTTTCTCTGCCCCCCTCTCCCTCCCCTCCTAAGCACGCAGGGAGGCACCCTTCATGAAGTTGCCCTGCATGGTTGTTGGTTTATCTGCCAAAGAAATTCATGACCAAGAGAATACTTTGCTTTCTATGCTCACTAAATTTTTTTTAAAAAAAAATGTTTTTCATTATATTTATGCAAACATAACTTGGCTAGCTCATAATTTACCAAATGCAAGCGTTTGTCGGGGTTATTTCCAATCACTCAGGGGGGAGAAAAGGGCCTTGCGTATTTTGATTATTTAAAGCAATTTTGTTTCCATTATGTGTGTGTGCTGCCAGAACAGCGTGACTGTCTGGCTGGAGGAAGCGGGAGCGCGGCTGATTTTCCTGCCTGCATCTGCAGAAGCACTGATGGTTTAACCAGTGTACAGACAGAGATGAGGGCAGGAATGCTTTAGCGCGTGTCTCTTCTCCTTGGCACTTTAGAAGAAAAGAAAATTGCGAATGTTCTTGTTTGCATTTAAATCATATACTAGACAAGTTGGGGAACTGCTTAATATCTTGAAACACAAAAATTTGGAAATACATCCCTTAAATAGATGTTTATCATATGATCTCATTTTATTTCTGAATTTCACTTAATTTTTTTTTTTTTGCAGAGGTTGGGGGTGAGGGTTGGACCTGCACAGACATTAGATCAAACTCTGAGAGTCTAGGAGATCAAAATTGGCATTAAAAATTATCTGGCCTTGCAGAAAACTATTTTCTGTCCTCAGTAGATGAGCATTTGATTCTCCATGGGGACAGGAAGGGAAACAGCTAACCCACACCAAGGCCTTCAGGTGGCTCATGCGGATATAGTCTCACAAAGTAAGTGTAGGATCCAGCGTGTTTGTAGGTTTTCTTCACTTTGTTTTTATTGTTGCTCTCTACACGCCATCAACAGAAAGAGGCCTGAGTATTTTATATCCTCAAAAATTGTTAAATCCTGTCCGTAAAGCAGTGAGTGACTCATCACCACTTAGAGCTCGGATGAGGGGAAGATTCCCAGTCGTTTGGATAGGGATGCAACCTGTGGGGCAGGTCTTGGGCGGAGTTCGTTAACTCCGTCAGCACAAATAAAAGGCGAACCTTTCTCGGTCAGACGGAACTCTGCTCAGTTGACTGATTCCTCTCCAGCGTGTGTGTAACATGGTTTCAGACCACATCCCTTGTCCAAAGCCGTCGCTCTGCCTCTCTTTTAAGACAGCTAATTTGATCTGAAGGAGGCAGAATAGCAGTGGCAAAAGACAGAAGGAAACACCACAGGGTTTAATTTAACATTAAATTAAAGACAACCCACCCTTAACATACTTCTTGTTTGGGCGGGAAGTTAGAGGGTGGCTTAAGCTACCTAGATCTCAGTCTCTCAGCTCCGTTGCCTGAATACCTCATTACTCCTTCTGTCAGTGTGTCTCCTCCATCTCCCACTGAGGAGAAGAGGAACTCAAAATTTTGTTAATGGGAAAGTGGAATGAATGGGTATTAAAATGACACAAAATACAAATAGTGCAATATTTTAAAGCTGTCATTTAATAATAATGATTATCAACTTAATTATTTATTAATTTAACTATAATTAATTAAATATTTATTAATTTAATTATTTATTAATATTATTAATTTAACATTAATAATAATATTTAAAACTGTCATTGTGCTGGTGCTGTGGCGTATCAAGTTGGCCCTGGATTTGATCTTGAGAACTGAAAAGTAGAAAGTCAAACAAAACTTTGGAAACCTCTTTTGTTTTCTCGTTTGGAGTACGTGGTAGGAGTCAGCCCTCGGTATTTCCCAGGTTGACCTTGGACTCACTCTGCAGTTTAAGCGGACTTTGAACTTCTGGTCTTCTTGCCTCCAGCTTCCCAAATAGCCAGGATTACAGGCTGACTCCATCGGGCCGAGCTTAAAAACATCTTGAAAAGTCCGAAAATTACCGTTTCTCAAGCAATTTATAAGATGTATAAATTGATATTTTAAACAAGTACGCTTAACGACGTGACTGTCACAGCACGGGATTGAAGAGAAACAAACTGTTCCCTGTGCCCTTCACACAACTGATACCTAACTCGTTGTGTAACTAACAGTGTAAATGTAGATTTAGTTAGTTAATGAATCATGGTCAAACGGTTCTTGTCTGTTTAGAGTCAGGCAAGTTGGGATCTGAAACCATGTTAGTGAAGTATTACTATTCTGTTATAGGAGCTGGAGAGATGAGTCAGTCATTTAAAAGCTTTTGCTGCTCTTGGAGAGGACTGGAGTTCAATTCCAAGCACCCTCAGATGACACAGTTACCCATAATGCCATCCCTAGGAGATCCAGTGCCCTCTCCTTGCCTCCAAGGACATCCACATTCACATTTTATACTCACATATAGTCACACTTTCATCCAGATAAGCCTTTGAAGTTATAACTTGCTTATAGTAAATGCACTGGCAAATCTCATGTTTGAAATGACGATTTCCGCACAGATTACATGACATCGTGGATTGTTCATTTGGGAAATAGTGTTTCGCTGGCATACAGGGATTTTCCAAATGCCACCATATTTCATAAATCACATCTAGCAAAGGCGTCTGTGAATATCACTCCTAAGCTTATCAGAAAAGTCCGTCTCTACAGCTTAGAAAACGATCCGGCTAGCAGGACAGATTCGCATCTTTCATTAGGTTATGATTTTTATCGGGACATTCGTATGTTATCGTTGACAATATCTCTCACTGGGTGTCTTCCTTGAAGTGACTGGCCCGTCTATTCGTTTTTTTGTGACCTGCCATGTGGGTGCTGGGAATTGAACCTGGGTCCTCTGGAAGAGCAGTCAATGCTCTTAACCACTGAGCCATCTCTCCAGCCCTCTATTCGTTTTTTTACGGAATGGCTCTGCAAAGCCCACAAGTCCCTACTGCTCCTGAAGTCGAGATAAAATTCATGGGCAGAGCATATAGTTCAGCCCCGGACATTAACAGTTCACAAGTGTTTTCAGCAAGACGGAGCGCTGCTGCACAGAGTTGAACTGCACACGTGTGTACACGTGCATGTATGTAATGCATGTACATAGGTATGTGGGTATGCCCTTGTCCACGTACACTCAAAGGCCAGAGGCAGATGCAGATGTGAGATAACTTTCTCTGTTGCTCTTGGCCTTACCGACCTGACTTACTGACTCTATAGCTATGTGTTTTAGCTGTGCCAACTGGCAGTTAGCTCCGGGATCTGTGGTCTCTGCTCCCACATGTTGGCATTAGAGGAACGTGTAGCCGTTCCCGTCTGTTGGGGATTTGAACTCCGGCTCTCAACCTTGTGTAGCAAGCTCTCTTGCCCACAGAGTCTTCTAGCCAGATGTCACGCTGCATTTTTGATGCACTTCCCTTTTGTCGTAAATAGCATTAATGATACATGTTCAGAGATTTGGATTTTATGAGTTTTCATCATTCTTAAAAGACATTTTTAATGGAAGTCAGTGGTTTTCCGTTTTATGTTGTTTTTGTTTTTCTACAAGCAGAAGGAAGTTGGTCATGTGACATGCTTGGTGCCATTGCCTTACTATTTATTAGGTGTTAGCAATTTTGTATGTCAAACCTTTTTATCTTCAGTACAAAGGTCAACACTCTCTTAGTTTTATTTTGAAAATAATGTGGTCGGGTAGTGTTGGTGCACACCTTTAATCCCAGCACTCGGGAGGCAAAGGCAGGCGGATCTTTGTGAGTTTGAGACCAGCCTGGTCTACAAGAGCTAGTTCCAGGACAGGCTCCAAAACTACAAAGAAACCCTGTTTCGAAAAACAACAACAATAATAATAATAATAAGTTCTATGGACACCCTGGGGTCTGCTGCCTTGACATTGAAAACCTGCTCTAGAAATCCAAAGCGTAAAGGTAAAGGAGAAAGAATGGAACACGGATTTTTCAGCAGTGTTCAGTGCGTGTGGTCACAGAGAAAGCGTGGCCTTTTCAGAGAACTCTTTTAGGAGGGGGAGACATGACCCAGAGTCTGTGATTCATGGATGTAGCACAGGCTAGCCACAACTCATAGTATTCCTCCTGACTCGGCTCCTGAGTGCTGGGATTATAGGTGTTTGAATGTCTTTTGGTGGGGGTGTGGTTTTGGTGGTGGTGGTAGGACTGGGCTCGGGATGTCCTATGCAAGTGATACGTGACTGTTCTGCCTGTGTAGCCCACAGCACGTGCTAGAGAACACAGCTGAGAAAATAGCAAGGGACACCTAAATGCAGAGCCGGGTTAACAGAGGGAGAGTGGCTGAGTGGATCCTGGATCTGGGAATGCCATCTCTGTTTCCATATTACTAAGACATTTTTTAAATAAAATCTAGGGAGAACCATATGGTTCCTATGGAAACCGGTTTCCAAAAACATGTACATTAAGTCAAGAAAGGTCACTCATAAACTATGCCCCCTCAAAGCTGAATGAATACGGGAATTTGGAAGAGAAAACCTGGACAGTTGAATGAGATTCCACATAGTATTTTACCAATATTTTAATGGGGCAACCCAGGTGTCATCTAGTTAAAAAACATTCTGACTCCCTGTTTCTGTAGAAAAAAATTCAACGTGGTCTTCAGACGTGCAGACTGACCCTGTATCATTAACCATTTTCGCTGACACCAAGAAGCAAGGAGATAAATGGCATTAGTTCATGTTCCGTAGCTTGTAGGCCTTACGGATATCATCACATTTACTATGCAAAATTATTACAAGTAAAATAATAGTCCCATTTTATCAACAAGAGATTGATGTTCAGAAGCACCTCCAGGGTTGGGAGATGCTCAATTCAAAAAATGCTTGTCACAGAAGCATGAGGACCTGAATTTACTCCCCAGCACCTGTAGAAAATGTCAGATAACTAGTTTGTACATGTAGTACCAGTTCTGGGGAGGTGGAGGTAGCCTTTTCCAAGGGGCTTGCTGTCCAGCTATCCTAGCCTACTTAGTGAGTTTCAAACCACTGTGACCCTAAAAAGTGTGTGTGGCATCAAAACGACACCTGTATTAACCAGGCTGTCTTTCTATTGCAGTGAAGAGACACCATCACCATGGCACCTTTTACAAAGAAAAACATTTCATTGGGGCTGACTTACAGTTCAGAGGTTTAGTCCGTTATTGTCATGGCAGGCAGACACGGTGATGGAGAAGGAGATTAGAGTTCTACATCTTGATCCACACGCATCAGGAAGAGAACAGTGACTCTTGGCATAGCCTGAGCATGGGAGACCTCAAAGCCCACCCCCACAGTGACACACTTCCTCCAACAAGGCCACACCTACTCCAACAAAGACGCACCTCCTAATACTGCCACTCCCTTCGGGATCCATTTTCTTCCAAACCACCATGATACCCAAGGTTACTCTCTAGCCTCCATATTCATAGACATACATGCATGTGCACACAGACACACATACACACATGACACACTACCCATGATACCCAAGGTTACTCTCTAGCGTCCACATTCATAGACATACATACATGTGCACACAGACACACATACACACATGACACACTACCCATGATACCCAAGGTTACTCTCTAGCGTCCACATTCATAGACATACATACATGTGCACACAGACACACATACACACATGACACACTACCCATGATACCCAAGGTTACTCTCTAGCGTCCACATTCATAGACATACATACATGTGCACACAGACACACATACACACATGACACACTACCCATGATACCCAAGGTTACTCTCTAGCGTCCACATTCATAGACATACATACATGTGCACACAGACACACATACACACACATGATACACTACTCGTGATACCCAAGGCTACTCTCTAGCTTCCATATTCATATACTTACATACATGTGCACACAGACACACATATAACACATGCACACATGACCCACTACCCATGAATATGCAGAGATGGACAGACAGACAGCATGCTCAAAGTAACGGTGTAAATATGGATCTAGAATTACTTCTGAGGCACCTGGGTAGAGCTGAGACGGCCCTGCTCTTCTCACACTGGGGTATAAGCAATACAGTAGGGAGAGGTAGACCACCGAGTGAGATACATCCTGGGAACTGAAACAGCGTGACACATACTATTAAATCTTTAAATAGTAAAAAACTCAAACTGGAAACAGATGGATTGTCAGGCACTTCAAGGACTCTTCCTCACACGAGGGAATATCTGGGTTCTTCCCAGAGCGCCCAAGGGTAGAGATTTCGGCTCTACACTGGGGGGCCTTTTGTGATGCTCTGACTCATTCTTCCTTAGAGCAAGTAAGCTCATCTGGACTGCTCTGTGGCTGGACCAAATGCTGCCCTGTTGGTACAACAAAGCACTCTGAGATGTCACACAGTGACAACAGTTCCTGCTGTGGGTGCCAGGCAAATTCCCAAGCATCTCCCACAGATGCAGCCTCTCAGAGCAGCGTGAGTGTGAAGTGAGAACGGAGAAATGGGTCATGTCTGATGTTTATGACCAGTGTCCTTTGGTGGACGGTAGGGCTGGGGGCCACAGGGATGGCCGCAATTAACGGGTATTTTCTTAGCCCCTGCCACAATGCTAAACATAGATCCATCTCCTTGAGTAAATGCATAGCTATCTTACACGGTCGTCATAGAGCCTACCCAGACGTATTACCATTGCACTGATGTTATCTCATTGGCTCTATCTCAGTAGCTCTACTATTATCCATATGCTCCTGATTGGTCTCGGAGTGGAGAAGTCATTGCTCACGGTTTCACGGTAACTGGAATGGTGGAAATGTGTACAGATTCTAGTGGGTTTGTCATGAACACTTTAGATCTTTGCCTCTCATGGTGTCCTAATATTAGGTTAATGTAACTATATAACTTCATGGTTAAACTTAGATACTTTTAAGAGTGAAAACAGGTACTACCAATAATTGTGTCAGAGCAAGAAACATAAACTGGATTGTGGCAGAAAACCTGGAATAAATATCTACCTTAATATTAGACAAATATTACTAAATGCCATCAAACTTCTGAAAATATAAATGCATCAATGCACATCTTTGCTTAAAAATATTGACTGAACAATATCCATGCACACACATGAACAAATATGTATGCTTTTCTCTGTGTGTCTGTATATGTCTCTATCTGCCTACCTCTCTCTCTTTCTGTCTCTCACACTCACACACACACACACACACACACACACATGCATACACACACACAAGATGGTGCCTGGTCATTTTACATTAAATAAACTTAATGGAAGGGAGAATACACCTGAGTGTGCTTAATATTAAAGAAATAAGTTTTCCTAGAAATTTAAAACTAAGATTAAACAATCAGCATCATTTTGCTATATTTTTATACACAATGAGACAGAATTCTCATGCAAGAAATCTAAAGGGGAATAATGAAGGTTTAGAAAATGAACTCAGTATTAAAAGTTAATGAATGTGACAAAGAGCTTACTGACTCAGAGGAGAAAATTCCAAGAAATGTCTTGCATACTTGACTATTTCAAAAATAATGCTATGTCATTAGGAACACTTTCACATAACTGTGGCAGGTAGCAGCTCCACCGCCCTCCAAACACAGGTTTGGGCAAGCTTTCTTTCTTCTTTTATAGTTGCTTCTACTTCAGTATATCCTAAGTCTTCACTTCGTTCCAAGAAAAGAATAGTTGTAATTTCTTTTGTTTCTTTTCCTTTGATGCAAGTCTTTTCCCACTCAGTTTTTAACCTGCTCTGTTCAGTCTTCCTATCTGTTCTGTTTTGTTCTCTTTCTCCCTGCAGTGAACTTACAAAAAGTTAGGCAACTGATGCCGTGACGTTATTTTTTTAATTTTTTATGACTCCTTGCTTTGGTTGCTTCTGTCCAGGTTTGTTTTCTAAAGTAAGCTGATTTGGAAAAAATAGCATTTAATTTTTCTTCTATAAAATAAGTACTACAAACATTTGACCCACCAGAGCATTCAAAAAGCAAGCAAACAAAAACAGAGAAAAAAATATCACATTTGTTCACAAACAGATGGGTTTTTCTTTTCATCGTTTTTGATTCTTAAGAGATGTGTATACACTTCTGAGTGGGGCGATGTGTAATAACCTGAACAGACATTAGATCTCAGGAAGATAGGCCTCATAACAATCCAAATAGCATACTTTATTACTATGAAAATCTGGTTTGTACATGTGTGTCTTCTAACCTTTATTTTGTTATAATTTTTTATTTCTTTCTATCTCTCTCTGTCTCTCTGTATCTCTCTCTGTCTCTGTCTGTCTCTCTCTCTATGTATGTGTGTGTGTGTGCATGTGTGCACACACACATATAACATAGCTCATGTGTGGGCATCCGAGGTCAGCTTTCAGGATTCTTTTCTCTCCTTTCACCATATAGATCCTGGAACCAAATTTAGGTCATTAGTCTTACCAACAGGCTCTCTAAGGCACTGAGTCATCTCACTGGCCCAACTTTCTTTTTTTCTTTTTTAACATCGTCTGTCACTACTTTAAAACCATCCTCCTGGAGTCTTATTACTTGGCTGGACATTTTAAAAGGAGACTTTTCTCCTGACTGCGTTTGAACGCATTTGTCATCTTCTGAGGAAGCGTGTACTGAACACTAAGCTTGGCACAATATCTGCGGTCTTCCCTACAACTTACCTTTAGAGGAAGGAGACAGACATACGCAGAGCTGCAGACACATCTCACCATTGGATTCTTGGAATGAGTATGCTTTAGGTCTCTGTTTATTTTTGTATTAGCTTTTAATGGGATCAAAAGCACAGGATCTACGAAGGAACAGAAGTCAAAGGAAGTAGAGCTCTTTGGCCCACTACGCACATTAGGAGGACTCGCTTCAGCTAATAGCTGGGGTTTTGAGGCTGAGAGTAACAAGATAAGCAAGGTGCTGTTCTCCTGGGTACCACTCAAGCTTGCAGTGCTGACCTGGGAATAGACGGCCCCATCACTGTAAAGTGCCAAGGCACTGCAACTATTTAGTATTTCGTACGAAAATGAAACAGAGGAGTCTAGGCTGAGCTCAGTTGATAGAGTGTTCGCCTGGTGTGCCCAGAGCCCCGAGTTCAATCCCAACACAACCTGAACTGGGTGTACTGGGACACATCTATAATTCCAGCACTCTGGAAGTGGAAAACGGAGGATCAGACGTAAAGATCACCTTCAGCTATCTAGTAAGAAATTACAAGCATGAGAAGGGAAGAAGGATGCTTAGACATCTCTATTCTACTGACGCCATTCACTTAGTCTCCAATACAAAGTGATGTGGGAGTGTTCTCCTGTATTTTGTGTTACTTTCATTGGTTAATAAAGAAGCTGCCTTGGCCTTTTGATAGGGCAAGACTTAGATAGACGGGGAAAAGAGAACAGGATGCTGGGAAGAAGACGGGGTCAGGGGGAGAGCTGCCATGAAGCCGCCAGGGTCAGACATGCTGTATCTTCCCGGTAAACCCACTACCTCGTGGTGACTTACAGACTATTTAAGAATGGGCTGACATAAGATGCAAGAGCTAGCCAAGCAAAGGCTAGAGATAATGGACCAGGCAGAGTTTAAATGAATATAATTGTCGTGTGGTTATTTTGGGCATAAGCTAGTGGCCGCGGCTGGGAACCAGGCGCTGGGAGCAAACGTCCGCACTCCACTCAGGTGCTGGGATACAGCCACCACCCCAATTAACAACAACGAAGAAAGGTTCATTTGTAATGAATGAAGTTGCTTGGCTGAGCCTCCCGATTCCTGCAGGTGACTGGCAGCATAGGAAAGAGAAAAGCCCAGGGGGAACAGGTCTGCATCACATCAATCCCACAGCGGACTTTGTACAACTTCACTTAGTTCTTCGGGGGTTGGGACCACTGTGCAAAGGGTCGAGCAGTGGTAATCACACGGCTCTGCCTGTCATGAGTACTGGATTAGCTCCTGCTTGCAAACCGTCCAGCCCAGGACCTGAGAGACGAGGTCTCGTTCATTGGATATTTTCATCCTTCTTGATGTTATTGGCTCATGTCTGAGTTTTACAATCCAGCAACAAACTAGAAAACCTCTTTTTTCCTCATCCCTATGTGGTTGGCACTCAGGGAGAAAAAGAAAAAAACAACAAAATATCTCAGTAAAAAGTAGGCACATTATCATCCACTGTGATTCATCAGGATCACACAAAGAACTGTCCAATGCCACCACCAATAAAATTAGAATCTAAAACCTATACTAAACTGGCCTAAAACCACCAAAAGCAGCATTAAAGGATTAAAAACACACAGGAAAATCAATATCTGTGCCCAAAAGTATGTATAGAAGAAGGTAAGGTACATTTTGTGGTGTTCATGAGCAAGAGTGGGGAGAAGGACAATGTCTGAAGTCATCGACGACAATGAATGTAGATTCAAGTCAAACTTCATTACACAGCATTTAATTTTCAAAAATATAGGGCAGGGGAATTATTCTTACCATAGGGCCACAAGGACCTGAGTTCCAACCTCAACATCCCATCTAAAAGGAAGACACAATGTGTGCCTGTCAACCCTAACTGGGGGTAGGCAAAGACAGGGATTTCTAAAGCTCCTGGGTCAACTGGTCAGTCAGTCTAGAAAAACAGCCAGCTTCAGTTTCAGTGAGAGAGCCTGTCTCAAAAAAGAAGAGGGTGGAGGATTGACTAAGGAAGGCACTTAGTATCAGTCTCACAAACTACACACACACACACACACACACACACACACACACATGCATGCACGCACACACGCACACATCATGATTTTCACTCTTCTTTTTGAAATAAGGAGAGCAGAGTTACCTCACAGGACCGTTCTGAAGCCTGTACCGGATATGACTTGAAGGTGATTTTAGAAGCCTGTAGAAACTTATTGTGCCCTTGCAATAAGTTTGGGCCTTGCTTCTTTCCCACTGTTGACCCTTGTCATTCTTCTGCTTTTGTTTCTGGCTGTCATTCTGAATTACCAGGACTTCCCAAAGCGGGGGCTGAAAAGCGGATGCTCCAAGGACACTTGGGTGCATTCAGCTACTCCAAGAGGAAGGCCTTTTAAACGACAGTTGGGAGTCAGTTATGTATGACTTTCTGAAGTAGTTTCCGGGAACCCCTGGGCCCCTGGCTGCGTTTTTCTCTCCTTTGGAGAGAGTCACACCGTGGTTCCCTGCAGGCTAACTACAAATCAAATGCCGTGTGTCATGTTTTGACATTTCCCCTTCAGAATTCATCTATCAGTGAGGCATAGTTCATGTGACTAATCTTGTTTGATTTGGCATGAGGTGAACTGTAGGTACGCTTCCTATTTTGACTAAAACTATTGAGCATACCAAAGGGAATATCCCACGTGTGTTAGTCATCCCTGGGTACAAACGCACAGAGGCCTGGAGTTCAACTGCACTTGCAGGATAATGGATCGCCACAATACCTCAGCTTTAAAGCACATACTTGGTTTGCATTCTGGCTTCGCCTGGAGATGTCTGTCACTGTTGTGAGAGTCTTGGGTTTCCTCTTCCCAGTGCCTGGATTCTCCATTGACACAAATGGGAATTTCACAGGACAATATATGGAACTCAGATGACAGTAGCCGGAGAAAAATGCATTTTATATGCTGCCCCACAGAGCATTTTTCTTGACCGTTCCTGTTATAGTCATTGACTGTGTGGCTGAGGAAGGGGGATTTGCAAACCTGAAAACATATGTTCTCTGGAGGCCAGCTTTTCAAAAACATACCTTTACCCTTACATGTCATCGCAGATTACACGAAAGAATAATTATAGATCAATCTACATAATTTTAATTTTGTGGCTAGTTGATTATAAAAGCATACCTCCCTGGCCCTGCCGAGGGGTTGGAGGATGTCTGTTGCTTTTCCTTCAAAACGAAAGAACGGCAGTTCTTCCAAAAGACGGGCAGTGTTTCCTTAAGAAAACGTAACACAAAATTTGCCCCTTAGGAAAACTAAAGGTATGACGACCTCTTTATTTTATTTTATTTTATTTATTTATTTATTATTTTTTTATTTTTTTGGTTTTTTTGAGACAGGATTTCTCTGTGGCTTTGGAGCCTGTCCTGGAACTAGCTCGTGTAGACCAGGCTGGCCTCGAACTCACAGAGATCCGCCTGCCTCTGCCTCCCGAATGCTGGGATTAAAGGCGTGCGCCACCACCACCCGGCTGATGACCTCTTTTGTAGTTCACGTTCACGCTTGAGTCATAATCTGTAGAGCAATAAGCTGTTAAAATGTAGCACTCAGAATAACCTGTAAGAAGAAAACCACGAAGCCCGTGTATATCAATGACCCAGTATCAAAGTTTATCACAGCATCTTCTGGGTGCCCTGTTCATCATTCCGCTGACTGAGAAAAAAAAAAGAAAGAAAGAAAGAAAAAGAAAAGTCCTTGATGTGTTTCCGTGTCATTATCTATAAAAATATGAACGGACGGAACTCACATACACATCCTGATGGAGAGCCGGTCCTTTCTTGCATGGGCAGCTCTGTCTGCTTAGCCCCATTCCCGGCCTACTTGGGAAGGCAGTTGCCACTTCCTAACAGCAAGTTCTCTGTCCTACAGAAAAGTATCATTTTTGAGCTAGAAAATGAGCACAAGTATTTTTCTATTACTCCGGATGCGTCTACTTGCTGAGTTTACACAGCAAGTCTAGCAGGCGGTATTATTGAATGGCCTCAGAAATTAGCCCCAAAACAATTATCTTGGTTTAGCTAGGGGGGAAAAAACTGACACCAGTGGCTTAATGAAAAGAGCGTTTGAGGTTCTGTGATTGAATATCGGTTGGACACCTCTATAGCTATGAACCCTTATGGGCAGGATTTCTGGTTTTTTTTTAATTATTTTTAATTGAATTGTTTTTGGAAAACAGGAGATTAAGAAGTGTCGTCTCCCCGGTGACAGTAAGGGATCCAAGGGCAAACTGTGAAATAATGGGTTCTTTCAAAGTTTGCTTTAAACCTCACTGTACTGCAAGGTTCAACATAAATTAGTGCTTTGTATTTAATAGATTTTTAGAAATACTAAGCAGGAGAGAATGTCTCCAGTAACATAATCCACCACCCATCCCTTATAATCGTCTCCCCCCCCCCAACACCCAGGGCTCTCTTTGTATTTTACAACAAATGGGATATGAATAAAGCCTCTTACACTTTCTAGAGAATATTCCAGAGTAACTATTTCTTTTTCTTTTTTGCTCTCCTTCCCTTATAGCACCAGAATGTTGGCATTTGCAGGATTGCTTTCTTGCTGTAGTTTTGACCACTCCAAATAATGTCTCTTTGGTATTTGCTATTCTCAACATTTGTTGGCTCTTATCATGTCAAATCTTAAAAGTTCCTTAGTCAGTCGCTTTAATCTTTCCTCCCAAGCCCCTTTCCCAACCTCGCCTCCCTAGTCACCTCATCATTCAAAACAGTTTTCTCTTAACTCTCTCCAACCGTCCCTGTACTTCTGGAATCAAGCTTACCCAAGCTGAATGTACTTTTCCAGGTGGGTCATATATCACTCCCCAAGTCTGAGACGTGATGGCTCTTTGTACACAGCCCAGATGCTCATGGGCTTCATCTTTTTTTCCCTGATCATTGTCAGCACGTTGACTTCAAGTGTGTTCGAACGTCTCCCACTGATCCCTGAGGGAGTCGTCCTGTAAACAGGCAATCTTCTACCTTCTGGCCTGTGAAAGTCTGAACAGCAGAGCAAACAGGATTCTGTGAACTATGTCATGAAACACGTCCCTTCTCCTGCCATCTGCAGAAACAAATCTATTTTCTTGGCATTTCCCTTTCTGTTAACCGTGCTTTCCTATGGAAATATCGTGACCATGCACACAGACAGCACCGCTGCTGAGACCATCAGAGCGAAAGCAGAGAACTCAGCATGGCTTAGGGGCCGCGGTTCCCCTCTCTGTGCGATAGATGCTCAAGAATTGTCCCTGGAAAGGCCTTCCCTGGAAGGAAAGCAGGGTTTATATAATGACAGTAAGATGGTTCTTTACATTTGGTCTGCTCCTTCACTCTGAATCCCTGAAGTGTTTCCATGACCATCAAAATAGTTCATAGTAGATGAAAAGAAAAGGGAAATTAAGTATGATAGCCACAATTTTAGTCATGTTTAAATTTCTTTAGGCAATGTCATTAAGAGTACTACTCTAAGCTGAGCAAGAGAATACACATCTGTAACTCCAGCTACCTGGGAGGCCTGAGGCAGGAGGATTACAAGTTTAAGACCTGGGAAGGCTATAGAGTGAGTTACATCAATTCCAGCAACTTAGTGAGACCCTGTCCAAATCCAAAAGAGAGAAGGACATAGCTCGGTGAAGCCCTTACTTAGCACACTTAGATCTGTTCCCCCGGAAATGCAAATTAATGAATGACTACTATTCAACATAAAGGACTGTCTAGTGCAGTCATTAGATAGAATAGACTTCGCCAAAATCAACCAAAAGGCACTTCAAGCATGTAACAAAATGTTCTCCATCACCTGCCCAATGAAAAGGAAATCTAGTAAACCTAAGCACCCAGTGAATGTGGGGGAAATGCCCTCCAAGTTTTATAGACCAGTAAGTATATATCATATAGCAAGATCCTAAGAAGCTGTCAGTTATAATAAACCCCTGTCTCTGATTATAGTATTTTAGAAAGTCAAGTATGTATCTTTGCCGTCAGACAATAGCATCCATTTATCTGTATAATTCCATAGGACTCTCCTCTTTGAACTTTTGTCAAAATTTGACTCAAGACCTGCTTCTTAGCCTCAAGTCACTTTGGTGCCTTGCGGGCCTTATCAATTAGCTAGACCACCAAACTCCTTTTCAATTTATGCGTGTTAAATCCTGTCAATATTCCCTCAGTTGGACATCAGGACCACGGAACTGACCCGTGTTATCTTGAGCAAGAAGGAAACATGGTGGCTTTTATAGCTTACGGATATAATCTTCATTCTGCCAAGAGTCGTTTTCTTCCATCTTGTACTCATGTGACATCCCCCAAGGAAGAAGTAATTCTCCAATTGCCTCTGCTCTCTGTAATTTCAACAGCCATGCCGACATCTCCCCCTTGTATTCCCAAAGTCACAGACCTGATTCTTACTGACCTGAGCTAAGTTCCAAGCCCCTCAATTAAAGGTCAGTCACGTGGGATCTTCCGAGTTTTATTGAAGTGCCATAGTTTGGTCCAAGGGAACTTTCTGTGATGAGGGCAGTTAGATGGAACTTGAGTCCCCCTGTACTACAGCCCTTAGTCATTCAATGCTGTTGTTGCTTGAAATGTGCCCAATATGGCAAAGGAAACATTGTGAATTTTATTTGGGGAAATTTTAATATAAGGAAAATAGATGTGATTGTGTATACAGTGCTAAAGTTTGGTTTTTGGAGCAATCCACTTGAGTTCACAGCTTGCAGAATGGGCTTGCGAGGGCCACGCCTATTTTTCCACCACACGACATCTAGATGTCAAAAAAGTGACCAATACACACACTCTTCTAAATACTCCAAACTTGAGAGGTTAGCAACTTTTTTTTTTGTTCCTTTTGCTTTTTTCAAGACAGGCTTTCTCTGTGCATGAACTCTGGCTGTCCTGCAACTCTCTTTGTAGACCAGGTTGGAATGCACAGAGATCCACCTGCCTCTGCCTCCCAAGTGCTGGGATTAAAGGCATGTGCCAACCACCTCCTGGCATTACTAACTTTTGACATGATGGCTGAACTTCCTGTTATGTGGTTCACACCATGTACCATACAAATTTTCTGTTGCTTTGTTCTTTCTGAATGAAAATGAGTACAGAAAGGATTATGGACATAAAATTTGGTTTTTAGGATTCACCATGGTAAGTTTTTGTTTGGCATCTCCTGCCTGTAACTGAATTAATGTTTTTGTATGAACATTCTTTTTAGAGGCTGTGGTGGAAGGTATTTCTACAGATGCCAGGCTAACACACCGCTGATGGTTCTCACTAAGTAGCCCAATGTCTAATCCTCCTGCCACTGTTTCAGGAGTGCCACAGTTATAAGTGCTTTTTAATTCCTCACCAATCGCCCCACCCAGCCTGTACTTTTCAAAGCAAAAATTAAAAGGCAAGCCNCCACCCCAATTAACAACAACGAAGAAAGGTTCATTTGTAATGAATGAAGTTGCTTGGCTGAGCCTCCCGATTCCTGCAGGTGACTGGCAGCATAGGAAAGAGAAAAGCCCAGGGGGAACAGGTCTGCATCACATCAATCCCACAGCGGACTTTGTACAACTTCACTTAGTTCTTCGGGGGTTGGGACCACTGTGCAAAGGGTCGAGCAGTGGTAATCACACGGCTCTGCCTGTCATGAGTACTGGATTAGCTCCTGCTTGCAAACCGTCCAGCCCAGGACCTGAGAGACGAGGTCTCGTTCATTGGATATTTTCATCCTTCTTGATGTTATTGGCTCATGTCTGAGTTTTACAATCCAGCAACAAACTAGAAAACCTCTTTTTTCCTCATCCCTATGTGGTTGGCACTCAGGGAGAAAAAGAAAAAAACAACAAAATATCTCAGTAAAAAGTAGGCACATTATCATCCACTGTGATTCATCAGGATCACACAAAGAACTGTCCAATGCCACCACCAATAAAATTAGAATCTAAAACCTA
This sequence comes from Dicrostonyx torquatus, assembly GCA_028555095.1. Classification (NCBI taxonomy): domain Eukaryota; kingdom Metazoa; phylum Chordata; class Mammalia; order Rodentia; family Cricetidae; genus Dicrostonyx; species Dicrostonyx torquatus. Next base: position 4,731,967 of record JAQHUG010000029.1, read on the forward strand.
TACTAAACTGGCCTAAAACCACCAAAAGCAGCATTAAAGGATTAAAAACACACAGGAAAATCAATATCTGTGCCCAAAAGTATGTATAGAAGAAGGTAAGGTACATTTTGTGGTGTTCATGAGCAAGAGTGGGGAGAAGGACAATGTCTGAAGTCATCGACGACAATGAATGTAGATTCAAGTCAAACTTCATTACACAGCATTTAATTTTCAAAAATATAGGGCAGGGGAATTATTCTTACCATAGGGCCACAAGGACCTGAGTTCCAACCTCAACATCCCATCTAAAAGGAAGACACAATGTGTGCCTGTCAACCCTAACTGGGGGTAGGCAAAGACAGGGATTTCTAAAGCTCCTGGGTCAACTGGTCAGTCAGTCTAGAAAAACAGCCAGCTTCAGTTTCAGTGAGAGAGCCTGTCTCAAAAAAGAAGAGGGTGGAGGATTGACTAAGGAAGGCACTTAGTATCAGTCTCACAAACTACACACACACACACACACACACACACACACACACATGCATGCACGCACACACGCACACATCATGATTTTCACTCTTCTTTTTGAAATAAGGAGAGCAGAGTTACCTCACAGGACCGTTCTGAAGCCTGTACCGGATATGACTTGAAGGTGATTTTAGAAGCCTGTAGAAACTTATTGTGCCCTTGCAATAAGTTTGGGCCTTGCTTCTTTCCCACTGTTGACCCTTGTCATTCTTCTGCTTTTGTTTCTGGCTGTCATTCTGAATTACCAGGACTTCCCAAAGCGGGGGCTGAAAAGCGGATGCTCCAAGGACACTTGGGTGCATTCAGCTACTCCAAGAGGAAGGCCTTTTAAACGACAGTTGGGAGTCAGTTATGTATGACTTTCTGAAGTAGTTTCCGGGAACCCCTGGGCCCCTGGCTGCGTTTTTCTCTCCTTTGGAGAGAGTCACACCGTGGTTCCCTGCAGGCTAACTACAAATCAAATGCCGTGTGTCATGTTTTGACATTTCCCCTTCAGAATTCATCTATCAGTGAGGCATAGTTCATGTGACTAATCTTGTTTGATTTGGCATGAGGTGAACTGTAGGTACGCTTCCTATTTTGACTAAAACTATTGAGCATACCAAAGGGAATATCCCACGTGTGTTAGTCATCCCTGGGTACAAACGCACAGAGGCCTGGAGTTCAACTGCACTTGCAGGATAATGGATCGCCACAATACCTCAGCTTTAAAGCACATACTTGGTTTGCATTCTGGCTTCGCCTGGAGATGTCTGTCACTGTTGTGAGAGTCTTGGGTTTCCTCTTCCCAGTGCCTGGATTCTCCATTGACACAAATGGGAATTTCACAGGACAATATATGGAACTCAGATGACAGTAGCCGGAGAAAAATGCATTTTATATGCTGCCCCACAGAGCATTTTTCTTGACCGTTCCTGTTATAGTCGTTGACTGTGTGGCTGAGGAAGGGGGATTTGCAAACCTGAAAACATATGTTCTCTGGAGGCCAGCTTTTCAAAAACATACCTTTACCCTTACATGTCATCGCAGATTACACGAAAGAATAATTATAGATCAATCTACATAATTTTAATTTTGTGGCTAGTTGATTATAAAAGCATACCTCCCTGGCCCTGCCGAGGGGTTGGAGGATGTCTGTTGCTTTTCCTTCAAAACGAAAGAACGGCAGTTCTTCCAAAAGACGGGCAGTGTTTCCTTAAGAAAACGTAACACAAAATTTGCCCCTTAGGAAAACTAAAGGTATGACGACCTCTTTATTTTATTTTATTTTATTTATTTATTTATTATTTTTTTATTTTTTTGGTTTTTTTGAGACAGGATTTCTCTGTGGCTTTGGAGCCTGTCCTGGAACTAGCTCGTGTAGACCAGGCTGGCCTCGAACTCACAGAGATCCGCCTGCCTCTGCCTCCCGAATGCTGGGATTAAAGGCGTGTGCCACCACCACCCGGCTGATGACCTCTTTTGTAGTTCACGTTCACGCTTGAGTCATAATCTGTAGAGCAATAAGCTGTTAAAATGTAGCACTCAGAATAACCTGTAAGAAGAAAACCACGAAGCCCGTGTATATCAATGACCCAGTATCAAAGTTTATCACAGCATCTTCTGGGTGCCCTGTTCATCATTCCGCTGACTGAGAAAAAAAAAAGAAAGAAAGAAAGAAAAAGAAAAGTCCTTGATGTGTTTCCGTGTCATTATCTATAAAAATATGAACGGACGGAACTCACATACACATCCTGATGGAGAGCCGGTCCTTTCTTGCATGGGCAGCTCTGTCTGCTTAGCCCCATTCCCGGCCTACTTGGGAAGGCAGTTGCCACTTCCTAACAGCAAGTTCTCTGTCCTACAGAAAAGTATCATTTTTGAGCTAGAAAATGAGCACAAGTATTTTTCTATTACTCCGGATGCGTCTACTTGCTGAGTTTACACAGCAAGTCTAGCAGGCGGTATTATTGAATGGCCTCAGAAATTAGCCCCAAAACAATTATCTTGGTTTAGCTAGGGGGGAAAAAACTGACACCAGTGGCTTAATGAAAAGAGCGTTTGAGGTTCTGTGATTGAATATCGGTTGGACACCTCTATAGCTATGAACCCTTATGGGCAGGATTTCTGGTTTTTTTTTAATTATTTTTAATTGAATTGTTTTTGGAAAACAGGAGATTAAGAAGTGTCGTCTCCCCGGTGACAGTAAGGGATCCAAGGGCAAACTGTGAAATAATGGGTTCTTTCAAAGTTTGCTTTAAACCTCACTGTACTGCAAGGTTCAACATAAATTAGTGCTTTGTATTTAATAGATTTTTAGAAATACTAAGCAGGAGAGAATGTCTCCAGTAACATAATCCACCACCCATCCCTTATAATCGTCTCCCCCCCCCCAACACCCAGGGCTCTCTTTGTATTTTACAACAAATGGGATATGAATAAAGCCTCTTACACTTTCTAGAGAATATTCCAGAGTAACTATTTCTTTTTCTTTTTTGCTCTCCTTCCCTTATAGCACCAGAATGTTGGCATTTGCAGGATTGCTTTCTTGCTGTAGTTTTGACCACTCCAAATAATGTCTCTTTGGTATTTGCTATTCTCAACATTTGTTGGCTCTTATCATGTCAAATCTTAAAAGTTCCTTAGTCAGTCGCTTTAATCTTTCCTCCCAAGCCCCTTTCCCAACCTCGCCTCCCTAGTCACCTCATCATTCAAAACAGTTTTCTCTTAACTCTCTCCAACCGTCCCTGTACTTCTGGAATCAAGCTTACCCAAGCTGAATGTACTTTTCCAGGTGGGTCATATATCACTCCCCAAGTCTGAGACGTGATGGCTCTTTGTACACAGCCCAGATGCTCATGGGCTTCATCTTTTTTTCCCTGATCATTGTCAGCACGTTGACTTCAAGTGTGTTCGAACGTCTCCCACTGATCCCTGAGGGAGTCGTCCTGTAAACAGGCAATCTTCTACCTTCTGGCCTGTGAAAGTCTGAACAGCAGAGCAAACAGGATTCTGTGAACTATGTCATGAAACACGTCCCTTCTCCTGCCATCTGCAGAAACAAATCTATTTTCTTGGCATTTCCCTTTCTGTTAACCGTGCTTTCCTATGGAAATATCGTGACCATGCACACAGACAGCACCGCTGCTGAGACCATCAGAGCGAAAGCAGAGAACTCAGCATGGCTTAGGGGCCGCGGTTCCCCTCTCTGTGCGATAGATGCTCAAGAATTGTCCCTGGAAAGGCCTTCCCTGGAAGGAAAGCAGGGTTTATATAATGACAGTAAGATGGTTCTTTACATTTGGTCTGCTCCTTCACTCTGAATCCCTGAAGTGTTTCCATGACCATCAAAATAGTTCATAGTAGATGAAAAGAAAAGGGAAATTAAGTATGATAGCCACAATTTTAGTCATGTTTAAATTTCTTTAGGCAATGTCATTAAGAGTACTACTCTAAGCTGAGCAAGAGAATACACATCTGTAACTCCAGCTACCTGGGAGGCCTGAGGCAGGAGGATTACAAGTTTAAGACCTGGGAAGGCTATAGAGTGAGTTACATCAATTCCAGCAACTTAGTGAGACCCTGTCCAAATCCAAAAGAGAGAAGGACATAGCTCGGTGAAGCCCTTACTTAGCACACTTAGATCTGTTCCCCCGGAAATGCAAATTAATGAATGACTACTATTCAACATAAAGGACTGTCTAGTGCAGTCATTAGATAGAATAGACTTCGCCAAAATCAACCAAAAGGCACTTCAAGCATGTAACAAAATGTTCTCCATCACCTGCCCAATGAAAAGGAAATCTAGTAAACCTAAGCACCCAGTGAATGTGGGGGAAATGCCCTCCAAGTTTTATAGACCAGTAAGTATATATCATATAGCAAGATCCTAAGAAGCTGTCAGTTATAATAAACCCCTGTCTCTGATTATAGTATTTTAGAAAGTCAAGTATGTATCTTTGCCGTCAGACAATAGCATCCATTTATCTGTATAATTCCATAGGACTCTCCTCTTTGAACTTTTGTCAAAATTTGACTCAAGACCTGCTTCTTAGCCTCAAGTCACTTTGGTGCCTTGCGGGCCTTATCAATTAGCTAGACCACCAAACTCCTTTTCAATTTATGCGTGTTAAATCCTGTCAATATTCCCTCAGTTGGACATCAGGACCACGGAACTGACCCGTGTTATCTTGAGCAAGAAGGAAACATGGTGGCTTTTATAGCTTACGGATATAATCTTCATTCTGCCAAGAGTCGTTTTCTTCCATCTTGTACTCATGTGACATCCCCCAAGGAAGAAGTAATTCTCCAATTGCCTCTGCTCTCTGTAATTTCAACAGCCATGCCGACATCTCCCCCTTGTATTCCCAAAGTCACAGACCTGATTCTTACTGACCTGAGCTAAGTTCCAAGCCCCTCAATTAAAGGTCAGTCACGTGGGATCTTCCGAGTTTTATTGAAGTGCCATAGTTTGGTCCAAGGGAACTTTCTGTGATGAGGGCAGTTAGATGGAACTTGAGTCCCCCTGTACTACAGCCCTTAGTCATTCAATGCTGTTGTTGCTTGAAATGTGCCCAATATGGCAAAGGAAACATTGTGAATTTTATTTGGGGAAATTTTAATATAAGGAAAATAGATGTGATTGTGTATACAGTGCTAAAGTTTGGTTTTTGGAGCAATCCACTTGAGTTCACAGCTTGCAGAATGGGCTTGCGAGGGCCACGCCTATTTTTCCACCACACGACATCTAGATGTCAAAAAAGTGACCAATACACACACTCTTCTAAATACTCCAAACTTGAGAGGTTAGCAACTTTTTTTTTTGTTCCTTTTGCTTTTTTCAAGACAGGCTTTCTCTGTGCATGAACTCTGGCTGTCCTGCAACTCTCTTTGTAGACCAGGTTGGAATGCACAGAGATCCACCTGCCTCTGCCTCCCAAGTGCTGGGATTAAAGGCATGTGCCAACCACCTCCTGGCATTACTAACTTTTGACATGATGGCTGAACTTCCTGTTATGTGGTTCACACCATGTACCATACAAATTTTCTGTTGCTTTGTTCTTTCTGAATGAAAATGAGTACAGAAAGGATTATGGACATAAAATTTGGTTTTTAGGATTCACCATGGTAAGTTTTTGTTTGGCATCTCCTGCCTGTAACTGAATTAATGGTTTTGTATGAACATTCTTTTTAGAGGCTGTGGTGGAAGGTATTTCTACAGATGCCAGGCTAACACACTGCTGATGGTTCTCACTAAGTAGCCCAATGTCTAATCCTCCTGCCACTGTTTCAGGAGTGCCACAGTTATAAGTGCTTTTTAATTCCTCACCAATCGCCCCACCCAGCCTGTACTTTTCAAAGCAAAAATTAAAAGGCAAGCCTTTAATCCCAGCACTCGGGAGGCAGAGGCAGGCGGATCTTTGTGAGTTCGAGACCAGCCTGGCCTACAAGAGCTAGTTCCAGCGCAGGCTCCAAAGCCACAGAGAAACCCTGTCTTGAAAAAAACAAAACAAAAAAAAAATTAAAAGGCAATAGATGGGACACAATTTAAGTTCATTCATTTTCCCTACAACAGACTCAGTTGAAGACAAATATATATATATAATCATTTTCTAGGCACCGTCAGCATCAAACATGTACAGTGATAATCCTGCCCGGGTGCTCTCCCCGGCTTAATGTCACCTAGTGCGTTTGAGGACAGCAAGAGTCATATGAGGCCCTGTCTTTAAAACACAAACAAACTCAGACAGCTAAGAAAAAAGAAAAGTTGTCCACAATGCCAGCATACAGCGTTAACCATCTTGCGCTTTGGTCTGTGTTTCTGATGGTATTAATATTATTTTGAGTTCTTTTGGCAGTGAGCTTTTCTCAGTTATTGAGAATTCAGTCCAGAGCCCCACACATGCCAAGCACCTGCTAAACACTGAGCTACACTTCCTCTCTCTGTGTGTTCTTCCTAGGAGGAAACCCACTGTAGAGACTCCTTAGCCTGACACCACCAGCACAGCATGCTTAATGACTGAGTGGTCTTCTATTACAAGGATCCAATGTATGTCTGAGAAAGGCAATTACGCTGTTAAAGGGATGTGGGTTTTCTTCCGCATTCTGGCAGGGATTTTATTTACTGCTGAATATCCGAGCCTGGAACAGTACCTGACATCTGGGATGCATTCAATGAGTATTTGCTGAGTGCAGTTCCCTTCGAATTTCATGAGATGAGCTCATTTCTCTAAATTCTCGTCAACTCTGAGACTTTTGATTTATCTCTAGGGTTGTAGCCAGAGAGGATGGTATCTCACTACTGACTTATTTTAACTTATTCCCCTGGAAAGTACAAGTTGTGTCAAATCATGCTTCTTTGGGCAAAAACAATTTCGATACACTAAGAAACTTGTAGGTTTGAATTTTGGCTGAATGTCGCCAAACTTTAAAAGTTTTGACTAAACAAAATCCAAGTATGTGCTTGAAATCAGATTCCGGTCTAGTAAAAATCATGTGACCTACAGAAGTTACTGGACATCTTTTATCTCAGTATTGCCTTTTGAGATATAAAAAGTTCATGGGAGGCTAAGGAAGGAAAATAAGACCTACTTAGGCTGTAGAGTTAGTTCAAAGCCTACCTGAGCAACTAAATAAGACCTTGTCTCAAAACGAAAAGTAAGATGAGGGCTACGAAGGTGTGCCACAGTGGTAGAGCTGTTGCCTAACACGTATGAGGCCCTGGGTTCAATCCCGAGGACACACACACACACTCACACACATATATACATATGCGTATGTCTTGTGAGTTTGTTTTAACAAATTCCCAAAGAGAGAAACCTAAAAGACGAAGTATCTGTCCCTGATATGGAAATCTCCCTCTTTCATCAAAATTTCACCTTTACTCCATATCCTATATTGAACTCATAATCTAGTACTTAAGCAAAACTTCGAATTACTGTGCAAACACTAGAGAGACTAGAGGTGCAGCTTAGTGGCGGACCACTGGCCGAGCATGCACAAGACTGGAGAGTTTATCCCAGCACCTTGCCATAGTAGAGGAAATCTCAAAATTCAGAGAAAAGAAGGTAGAACCTCCAGATAAGACTTATGGGGACCCTTTGGGGGCAACCCCTCTAGGACATCTGCTCAGTTCCCTTGACATCAGCCCTTCTCCTCTTGCTCTTGTCCCTACTCAGTTTCCCTCTGGGTACCTCTGGCTTTTCTGAACTCTCTTCTTTAGCACAAACCTGGACCTTGTAGCCCTTAATAATCTGTGCTCCTGTTTCAAGTTCGCTAGAGAAAGCAAATCAGGTTCACTTTCCTCGGGAGTGGGTATTACTCCTCTGCCTCAAGTCCGAAATACCCTGAGAGCAGGGAAGGGTCGTGAAGTTCAAATATGGACCAAGAACTAACTCCTCACTGACTTGTGGGTACCATTCAAAGATCTACAAGGAGAGCTGGAGAGATGGCTCAGTGGTTAAGAGCATTGCCTGTTCTTCCAAAGGTCCTGAGTTCAATTCCCAGCAACCACATGATGGCTCACAACCATCTGTAATGAGGTCTGGTGCCCTCTTCTGGCCTGCAGGCATACACAAACGGACAGAATATTGTATACATAATAAATAAATAAAATATTAAAAAAAGAGGAGGGACTACCTTATTAAAAAACAAAAAGATCTACAAGGATTATAGCTTCCTCGAAAGGGCGATGTCACAGCGCTTGCGTTTGTTAGATACTGGTGTACAGAGGGGGCGAGAAAAGGCTTCCTACCATGTAGTAGTAATTCAGTGACCTGAGGAACATATGCTTTAAATAATCTTACAGTCATTACTGGTTTTTAATTATTTATGGTAATTAGGGAACTCTAAACACATCGGTTTTAATTCTAATGCTAAAATTTTCTGTGCTTACTTTTCAATTTAAATGTTTTGCTATTTGCCTATGCTAGGCTGCTTGGATTCTACAGAAGCAATTATAAGAACAACCTCCCCGCAACTTGATGTTTTTGTTCTAAATAGAAGGCCCCTCTTTGCACTTAGTTTTTACTACGCATCTGTATGTACAAATTTTAGTAGCTGTTTTCTTATAGTACCTTTCCACCCTAAAGTATCTGACTTTTAAAAAATTAAAGAAACAGGGGCTGGAGAGATGGCTCAGTGGTTAAGGGCACCGCCTGCTCTTCCAGAGGACCCGGGTTCAATCCCCAGCACCCACATGGCAGGTCTCAACTGTCTGAAGATCCAGTTGCAGGGGATCTGACACCTTCACACCGATGCACGTAAAGTTCAATAAACCGTAAAAATATATTTAAAAAGAATTAAAGAAACAGAATTACCTCTTGAAATGCCACATTTCAGGCATTTTTTTTGAGATAATTCACTATCATCTATACAATTATCATCTATGCATTCTATAGGAGGCAAAAATGACGAAACTGGAGCCAGGGATGTTGCTCAGTTGATAGAGGACATGCCAAGCATGCCCAAAGCCAGAATTTGCATGCCTAGCAGTGCACAAACCAGGTATGGTGGTGTGGGCCTGAGACTTAGAGGCTAGCGGAACACAAGTTAAAGTCACCCTTAGCTACACGGTGAATTTGTGGCTCGCCTGTACTGCATGAGACACTGCCTAAAGGGAACAAAAAGAGCCACACAAGCTAACCGGTTAATCTGAACTAGTCATTTGAAAAGTCCACATCAAATCTTTTTCTCCTTTGCGATCCACGATATTTTTTTATTCTTTAGAGTCTATTGTTGTTAAACTCTGTTATAGGGTAAGCTAAGCCATTTTCTCATTCTCATTTAAGTTCTGAGATTAATCTTCCCAATCTTGTTTAGAATTTGTTGTTTAAAAGGATTTATTTTAAAGGTGTGGCGGGCTTTGATCCCAACACTGGGGAGCCAGAAGCAGGTGGATCTCTGTGAGTTTGAGGCCAGCCTAGTCTGCAAAACAAGTTCCAGGACAGCCACGGCTGTTACATAGAGAAACCCTGTCTTGAAACACACACACACACACACACACACACACACACAGAGAGAGAGAGAGAGAGAGAGAGAGAGAGAGAGAGAGAGAGAGAGAAATAACTTACTCAGGTCACACCTGTGAACACTTGAACACTACAGCATTTAAATCAAGCATGTCCATTGTTAATGAGAAGCAGTCTGGCCACATTCTCTAGTCCTTGTAGTACGTGATGAATGTCCAGGAATGGCCATGTTGGGTTTCATTGCTTCTATTGTTCGGATTTGTGTCCAAGTCGTAAAAACACAAGAGAAATGAAAGCCTCCTTTAATGATTGACGGGACTCACCTTTCACCTCCATGAGTATCTAGCCCAAAGTCAGCCACAGATGTCACATCTACCCATACACTCTTTAATCCTGAGGTCCTAGGAAGCCAGGACTATCTGTCAGCACAGACTTGAGCAAGTGCCCAGCTCTGTGAACTCCAGACTTTTCTAACTAGAAGATCCAAAATATATCATAAAATGTGCTTGAAGAATTCCAAGGTAGCACATACCTTTTTATGTCTCTTATACCACTTTAACCAACTCATTTATGTTATCTCATTTTTCAGAAATCTGCCACCATATCTGCAGACGCTAAACTATCAGCTGCACTTTGTCAGCTGGGCAGAGAGATTAGCAAATTTCTGATTTCCTAGTTATAGCAGTACCTACTCTGGTCCAAAATGTGCAAAGCATCATTTGTTTAATTAACACATAGTTCTTAATGCTTCAAAAATAGGCAAAAACCACCAGCCTGAAAAGTGTAGTCTTGATGCAAGCCCCTCCTACCTTGAGGACGTGGATAACGGAAGGCTTATGCTGTTTTTCTCTTCTTAGTGGAGAACCATCTTCAATAGTGATTGGCTTGGTTCTCTATTTCTCCTAAGGTATAGAGACAGAACCTGTGACTTCAAAGAAAATCCTGGGTTGGAGAGATGGCTCAGAGGTTAAGAGCATTGTCTGCTCTTCCAAAGGTTCTGAGTTCAATTCCCAGCAACCACATGGTGGCTCACAACCATCTGTAATGGGGTCTGGTGCCCTCTTCTGACCTGCAGGCATATACACAGACAGAATATTGTATACATAATAAAGAAAGAAAGAAAGAAAGAAAGGAAAGAAAGAAAGAAAGAAAGAAAGAAAATCCTTTCTATGCTATCACAGTCAGTCTTTCCGTGATTCTGGCTGGGCAAAATTAGAAGTGTGTGGAATTCCCCAAGCTGCACTGAGACAGCCTGTTTATTACGACCTTCCTCAACATCTCCCTCACAGGTGGCTAGGCTGTGCACAATGACTAAGAAGGCCTGTGTGGGCAAGTACAATAATTTGACTTTAGGAAGTTATTATCTGAGTCAGCCTCCCTCCTAGTGGGGCTCCAGGTTATTATTTACAGAAATGAACCCATGCGTTATGTTTAATACACTCTTAGAACATTGGCACATACACTAAATCATGTTTTCTCGTTTAAGTGTTTCTATGTTACATGCATTCAAGAAAAAATACTTTCCATTGGGGCTAGAGAGAATGCTCAGCAGTTAAAACCACTCGGAGGCTCTTGCAGAGAACCAGAGTTGACTCCCAGAACTGGCATGGGTGGCTCAAAACCACCTGCAACTCCAGTTTCAGGAGATCCAATATTCTCTGCTAATCTCTGTAGGCAACCCATTTACATGCACATACATGCACACACGCATACATTTTAAAAAAAAAACCTTTATTGAAAAACATTTTTCATGTGATTTCTCTTGCCTTCTTCCAAAAAAAATTGTTTTGTTCTGTTTCATTTTGTGGGGACAGGGTTTCTCTGTGTAGCCCTTGCTGTTCTGGAACTTGTTCTATAGATCAGGCTGGACTTAAACTAAGGGATCTACCTGCCTCTGTCTCCTGAGTGCTGCGGTTAAAGATATGTGCCATTACAGCTGGCTTCCTTCTTCAAACTTCGATTTTAAATGTATGTTCTTCAACAAAAATCATTTCAAAATAAGTACCTTGAGTTTGTGCTTCTTTTTGAAATTATCTTAATATTTCAATTACTCTATAATTCTTACTGCTACAGATATATTGTGCTCATATCAACTTTTAATTGCTTTATGACCCACAATGTAGTGTGTGTGTATGTGTGTGTGTGTGTGTGGCCAGTTATAACCTCATTTCACAATTGTTCCAGTCTGCATTATTATTATTTGCTTATTTATTGATTGATTGAACCTAGGGCCTTGTGCATGCTGAGCAAATCCTGTACCATTGAACTCCATTGCCATCTCTTCGTATTTTTGATAGTTCTTATTTTCTGCCCGCGGCAGCATGGCCTAGGTGTCCTGGGTTTTACTTTGATTCTGAGTTTTGTTCAATGACTTTCCCTACCATTTATCACTATTGACTAAGGAAAAAAAATGTATTTTCTCCAAGATGAGGGAGGGGTGTTTATACACCATTCAGCTGGTTCCTCCACTAAGGATCACTTACTAGTATCTAAAATACTGTGCCCGGAGCCTTGAGACAATGGACAGAAGAGAGAGACAGAACCCTGCGGTGCTTATGGTCTAGAAGGAGATTCCCTGATCAAAGTATTTGAGGCCTGATGCTAATATGCTCTCTAGAGACACTAGAGTATCACTAGCTTGTCTCTCTTGATTTTCTCAGTAGCCAACTCATTGCTGTTTACACAGTCAAGGGGCACGCAGGTTTCATTGACTGTGAGAAATCCATATTTTTCAAAGTGAAGCGAGCAGGGGATCACATATTCCTTATTTTAACCTTGGAGCAGGTCAGAGTCAGCGCAGAGGAAAGGAATGCTGCCAGCTGCCAGCTATTGTTAAGAGAACACAATGTGCGATCCACCCCCGCAGCACTCTTTGATGTAGTCCCTGAAATCTCTAGGTATGCCAGCTGTAAGAAATGCATCGGATGAATAGCTTGACGATAAATATCTGTGAAGTTATCCTTGTCGGAGAAACGCTTGAGATGAGGCAGGCTCCTTTAACTTGGCTCTTCTTAGAGTTCTGCTGATATCATTACTAATAAATACTTCATGCTAACTGTGTATCACTTACATGCCAATATAACCTTAAAGACGTAATGAAGACCAAGACAACGGTAATAGATACAGGTATTAACATATCCTTTAAGCCCAATTCCTTTGCCAAAATCCCAGAACAATGAGGCAGTGAATGAACTACCACAACAGCTGTGATGGTTGTAACTCCCTATTGAGAAGATAACACTTGGGAGTTTTGGACCTTTTAAAAGCAGTAAATAAAAAGATGTAGCTGGGTGGTGGTGGCGCACACCTTTAATCCCAGCACTAGGGAGGCAGAGGCAGGTGGGTCTCTGAGTTCGAGGCCAGACTGGTCTACAGAGAAAGTTTCAGGGCAACCAGGGTTACACAGAGAAACCCTGTCTCAAAAAAAAAGCAAAAGTAATTAATTAATTGAAAGCTTCACGCTTATGAAAAGTAACTGTTGAATCTGCTAGCAGAGAATGCTGGATAAAACACAAATCAACGATAGGTCTCAAACCAAAATAAAGTGAACTTTCATGATTCATCTTAGGGTGTTTATTTCGCTCTCTTACCTAAAATATTCAGTTATCAATTATGTATCTTTCTCTGCTTTTAACTCGATCTCATGAAAGCAAGGAGTTCTAGTAATGGGGAGAACCAAGCATGGCTACCTTGTACTAGTGACTTCTGTGTGTGCTGTGCATGCTATGGCGTAAAAGGTCATGCTCTCTCCTCAGGCCTCTAATCATGAAGAAACTGAGGTCTGGGGAGGTGTAAGTAACCTTCCCTGAGAGGCACATCAGTAAGAGCCAACTCAGGAGCCAGGTCATTGCCACAGTCAGGTGTGATAGCGCTCCAGAGACAGAGGTGGGTGGGGTCTTTGTGAGTTCGAGGCCAGCCTGGTCTACAGAGTGTTCCGGGTCAGCAAAGACTGCATATTGGACTTAGACAGTGGTTCATGTAGGTGGTTAAGAAGGGTGGTTATTAGAAAGGCAACTTCTGCTGAGATTCTAAGGGATTCCTTCCCCAGTGTCAGCCCACGACAAAAAACAGAGAAATAAGGTCATACTTCTCTAACCCTCCTGCCTTGCTGGCCTCCTGTCATTCATTTCTTTCCTTTTGATTCTGCTTTTTATCTGAGATTGTACAGGTCAGGCTGCCCTAGAACTAGGTACGTAGCCAGACTGGCCTCAAGACAATGTCTGCACCCACCCGTGTCAGCGCTAGGACCAGAGCATGCAACAACACACCAGACTCACATTTTGTTTCTAACACTCATTTTCTCGGCCACCCAGGTCTCTGTGCCTAGTGGTCTTTGCTTGATTGTTGCTTCCTTCAACACTGTGGTTGGCTCGGAGTACTTTCCAGGGGATGGGGCTAGGGGAGGAAAAGCAGGAAACTATAAATAAGCTGAAATCCATAAACATACTTGCTCCACAGATTGACTTTTCAGATTTTCTCCCCAACTTTGTGTCTTACCCCTCATTGGGCTCTTCCTGTAATGTTCTGTCACACCGATGGAGCTGAGATGTCCTCATTTATAAATCTGAACCGTGAAAAGGAGACATATTTTTATGGGTCAATTTTCTTTAATAAATTTACACATCTCAAGGTCAGATAATACATTTATTTTTCCATTTGCTCAAAATACCACCATTATGGTCTGAATAAGAGAAGCTGACCAGGGAGCCAGCTACCAGCTCCAGAACTCTGGAAATGAGAACTTTTAAAGGTCTGGCCATGGTTAAAATCAAAACAATATGTGTGCATTTTTATTTATAGTTACAAAACTCAGAAGGCATCTAAATTCCACAAGACAGGCAAGCTATACCTACCCTATGGAATAGTTTTTGTCCAAATCATCAAATAAGCCTTTGATAGAGTAGAAAGAACTAGAGACTTGGGAACAGACTAAATCCCCATTTAGAATTCAAAGTCTCAGTCTGGAAAGACAGACCACAGCAGCCTTAGAAGTAAATTTAAATAAATAATGAAGCCATAAAGCAAACAAACTCACGCACCCTGCAATGCAGAAAAATGCATCAACATTGCCCAACTGTGGTTTTAGGGTGCCACAGGTCTGGATTTAGGTCAGGACTGAATGCCAAGCTAACTGATAAACAATACAACAGGAGCAAGCCCGTCCCAGGGTGTGGATTCGTCCAGCTGGGGCAATGGTGGGATCTCAGAGCTAGGCTCACCTTGTCACACAATTACCGGATCACTCTCAGCTGCTAGGAAGACAGTCCGAAGCCTCACCTGAACTCTTGATCCACAGGGACAGCATAACATGGCAATGCCACCAAAAGAGCAAAACGGAAAGCCAAAACCTTTCCAGAGAACTGTAGAGGGAGCCCCATCTGGGTGGGAACGAAGGCATGTTCCTTAGGGCGTTCACTGCCAGGAATCACAGGAAAAGAGAAGAGCTGGTACTTAATGGTTGCTATGGTAGTTAGGATGCATTACAGGAGAGATCCACCCAGTGCGGTACCCTTCTTCCCCATCACTCACTCGGCGGCGTGGCTGTCTCCGTTCTCCAGGGTGCCTGACAGTGTCCGACTTTTTTTTTTTTAAACCTTTTTTTTTTTTTCTAGTGCAGCCTGGTGTTCCAACACTTGTGTGGCTGACCTCATTTTCTCCTTGTTGTTTGGGCCTCACCTTACACCCTGAACTCTGGGCTCTTTACCAGAAACCCTTGGCCTCGTGACCTCAGAGATCATTGCTCTGAATGCCACCATCATAACAATTAACCCAGTTATAGGGTTGTAGCCAGCAGGGTTCGGGCTACTGAGGATGACGCTCATTCCGCTGGGTGCTTTCTTAAGCCTGCTGCCCCAGGGACCTAATGCCCTTCTGGTAACACAGGTGCCTCTGCTTTGGAATAATCAGGCCAAGAGAAAGAGCGTTCATAGAAAAGGCTTTTGTGTTAGCAACAGTAGACAAAGCATTTATTCATGGCCCAACGCAGCAGAACAAGCCTGACAAAGAAAAAAGAAAACCACAACACCAGACAACAAGAGTTGAATTAATTAACTCACTTATGCTATGGTAAACTTTGTGGCTGAGCCTGCGATTTTGGTCAAATGGCCCCTCCGTTCTGTCACATGCTGCATGACTCTAGGTGTGTCGTCTAACTGACTGGTGTCTCAGTTTTCACCTGTTACAAATATAAATAATAGGATAGGTATGTTGAAAAGCTTAAAATAGAAGCACAGAGTCAAGTGTGGGGCTATAGTGAAGGAAGTCTTTAATTCTTGCGCTTGGGAGGCAGAGGCAGATGGACCTCTGTGTTTGTGTTTGAGGCTAGCCTGGTCTGCAGAGTGAGTTCCAGGACAGCCACGGCTACAGAGAGAAACCCTGTCTTGAAAAACCAAATATATGGCCAGGTGGTGGTGGTACACACCTTTAATCTCAGCACTCGGGAGGCAAAGGCAGGCAAATCTCTGTGAGTTCAAGGCCAGCCTGGTCGACAAACTGAGTTCCAAAACAGCCAGATCTCTATTACACAGAGAAACCCTGCCTTAAAAAACCAAGGAAAAAAGATGAAAAAGAAAAAAAAGAAAAATGAAAAAAGAAAAATCATGTATGATGGTTGTGTGTGTATTTGTACATATATATATAGCATTTACATATGAGCACACATGTCAACACATCTGCAGCAACTACTGGCACCTAGTGATGATGCTCAATAGTCTTTACTTTAAGGACATGCTGCACTATGTCCAGTTGCTGCTCAAAAAATTCATAATGGTTTGACAGAGTCTGCCAAGTCATTTCCTGTACTTTTGACACAAAACAATCCGTTCAGTAAAGAAAAGTTTCCTACCTAGAGCAACGAGAAGGAGTCGTCGTAAAGTCTTTTAAACTGTTATTCTCAGGGCTCCGCTTTTCTGCTCCAGCTTTGCCCGAGAAGAGGATACAAGCGTGGAAAAGTTGTTGGTTGTGTTGACGGAAATCTTGGAGGGAGGGTAGACAATGTATGTAAAATAACGCAGAGAACCCACTTCAGCACAGACCCTGGGATCTCAAGGTCAGAGCCACTCTCTACCTAGCTCCCTTGGCAAGATTCCAGGGTGCTGCAGAGGTTCTTAGCAGGGTTTCTCGGCTTTGCTGGCGTGACAGCATCCTCTCCTGATCAGCACCGTCCCAGGAATGTAGGTGCAATAGCATGCTGGGGCCTTCCCCTTAAAGGACAATAAATTTAACAATGCCAGCCGCTTTCCACGACCTGTGTCTACCCGCCACCTCCACCCTTCTACAAAGTGACAGGGTCTCATATTGAGACTCATGGAGTTCACTGAGGAAAATAACTTCTACCAACCAACGTAGGTTAGTGTTGGATAAAGACAACTGTGAGCCCACAGCCAGGAAAGTGGTATTAATTCCTGTAAGCTGTTAATATTGAGGTGAAATCACTTTAATAAAGGGGATCTTTGTTCCTATTTCTCTGACAAGATGCCAATTATTCCATATTTTCTGCTGTTAAAGAAGATCTCACTGTATATATAGTGCTAATAAGTAAATTATATTCATCTTAAAAGGGTTATGTGAGCCAGGACAGAAAAGCTCTGATATAATTTGTAGGTTATTTAGCAGCCGTATCTGAGATGGCAAGTTATTATTAACTTCTAGATAGTGGCTGTTAACACACCACAGCTTTAAACAATTTTTTTTTTATTCCTTTGTGTTGTATCTGTGAACTTAAGTCAAACTCACTGCCTTGGCAGGGCTTTCTGTTAGAACTTCAAGACCTGGGCTTGAGTAGCTGCACTGAATAATCGTAACAGGGTTCAGACAAGCAGATCTGTGTTATTCAGACACAGATCCGGAATCCAGACATACACAGACATGACTCAAACATTTTGTGCTCCCGTAGTGCCCACGGACTGTCCTGCTGCACAGACGGCCGCTCAGCTCGAGCCAACATTCCCATTTACTATATGAAAGTTAAGCCGTTCGGTGGGCTTTCTCCTTTACACTCCCTCCCTAGATGGGATATCAAGAGGATCGGCTGCTAGGAACAGAACCAAAGAGCTTTTGAAAGAAGAAATGCAGGCAAAGAATGCAGCAGAAGGGATGAAAGAGGCCGAGCCCTCAGCGGTAATAGAGGGGGAAGGTCAGAACCTGCACGCTGAGTGTGGAAAGGTGGGGTGATGGATTGTGGAACAAGAGGAGAAAGACCCAGTGAAAGGATTCTGTTACCACAAAAAGGGGAAAATATGTTTCATATGCAGGAAAAAAAAACCCACATAAACCAGAGTGTTACGTTGTTAGGATATGGGCTGGTCTTCCATGTATCCTGTGAACTGTGGGACAGAGGATGGACTCAGATGAAGATGAGAAAAGCACAATCACAATGGGGAAAAAAAAAGGAGGGGAGGAAGGAATGAAAGCAGGAAAAGAGAGAGAAAGGGGGAAGATGTTAGGTTCTGGAACAAGGGTAAAGAAAATCAAAGTGGCATGAAGTTGAGGGACAAGGCCAGAAAAGATGGAGGAAACGGAAACGGCCAACGGCGGGGGGGGGGGGGGGGGGGGGGGGGGGGG
>JAQHUG010000029.1:4751255-4781518 GCA_028555095.1 Dicrostonyx torquatus
TGTATGCCTGCAGGCCAGAAGAGGGCACCAGACCCCATTACAGATGGTTGTGAGCCACCATGTGGTTGCTGGGAATTGAACTCAGGACCTTTGGAAGAGCAGGCAGTGCTCTTAACCTCTGAGCCATCTCTCCAGCCCCGTCTTCTTTTGTTCTTTATTTCCTTAATATCTATTTCATTATTGTTATGTAGATAAGTGTGCAGGTGTCCTTGCCTGTATCGAGATCAGAGGTTTGATAACAACTATTTTTTTCCATAATTTCCCACATTTTTTTTTTTAAAAGGGAAGGTCTCTCTCTGAACCTGGAGCTCACTGTTTTGCCTAGGCTGGCTGACCAGAGATGCCCCAGAATCTCTTCCTCTCCCTGCACTGGGGTTAGAGACATGGCCCGCCACCTTAGGCTTTTCTGTGTGTTCTGGGATCTGACACGAGGTCCTCGTGCGCTCACAGCAAGCTGTTTACACGCTGAGCCATCTCCCCAGCTCTCTCTTCTTCACCTAACTAAATCTTCGTCCTACTGGGGAAATGAAAGAAAGAAAAAAAAAACAGCATTTGATTTTTCAAATCCAGCTCGTTCCTATCCTAACTGAAGCCATTTTGAGGAAAAGAGAATTCAACATTTCAAGTCAAGCATCTGTTGCTTCTTGTACTTTGCCTTCAAATGGCCTCACAGGAGGAGTGACAAATGGACCAAAACAAATAAGCTGCCACAGGTTAGGCATGATGGTACATGCCTGCAACCCCCAGCACTGGAGAAAACCTCAAGGCCTCGGCTATGGAGAGAGCTCTAGGTCAGCCCCGGCCTTTGCCAAGATTGCTACTCAAATCAAAAGGCCCAAACAGTCTGCACGTGTAGTAAACAATAACTCAGTCCTCAGATGAACATTCCAGAGAAGTACGTGTTTTCCCGTTGTAGCTGTTATTATCCCCACCCAGTAGGAACCAAGGGAATTTGTCTGAATGAATGAATCAATGAGTGAAAGTCGCCATATTCTCGTTCAAAAAGCCGTCTCATTTGGTGCTCGGTTATTAGTCGTACAGTCACTCTGAGCCAAGATTTGTTTGTGAGCAGGGATCTTATGGTTTTGAGGCTGGCCTGGAATTTGCTATGCAGTTAGTCCAGTTTTCCTTGGACTTAAGATCCCCCTGCCTCTGCCTGTCCCGTGACAGCAGATTACAGATAAGAGCCACTGTACAGCCTGGAAAAAAAAAAAAAAGATTTTGGCTTTCAAGTCCCTGAATCATTGCTTTCCCAGCAGCTCAAAATTCTAAGTTGTTGCTCACTTATCAGATATAGCATGTAGAGTCATCCTGGGGACGTGCTGGCCAGATCACTGCTGGCATTTAACCTCTTCTGCTGACTCTAGAGGCAATCTCCCGAATCAAGCAGGAAAGACCTCGGAGAACTAAAATAACAGGCACCATCTTTGCCAAACAGTGACGTCAGCGGTAAGGAAGTCAAGGGGCAAACTGGAAGAAATGAGTTTGGAAAGAAAGCTAGCCTTGTAAGGAATACAAGGAAACACGAAGATTGAAATACTTTCAGCCTAACGAACGGGTCTGACACTGAGGATCCTTGGAGGCGAAGGGATAAGATCAGGTTGAAGAAGTGAAGAATGAAGGGAATGAATGGAGGGGCCTGTGTGTCTAGATTTGGTGACCAGATAGAGAAAGGACGGCCAGCAGCAGTGGGGGCAGCTGATGAACTGGGCTGCACAAACACAGACATGAAGGCTCTGTGCTGTGACAGTCACAAGGGACCTGACCTGAGCATCCTCAGAGGTTGCTTAAAATTGTAGCCGACTTTTCCTCCTCCTCTTCCTCCTCTTCCTCCTGTATCAGAAACACAAGAAGGAAAGGGACAAGTCGGGATGACCTGTCCTCCATTAACCTGCTGTGACCTACAGGGCTCAGTTCACCTTTCTCCCAGCACAAAGTTCCTCTATGTGTCACGTCCACATACAAATATCTGTCGTGACCATATATGGAGAAGGCAGGGAGCAGCTCCTATGTCAGCTTATCTATCTGTCTCTCTGCCTGCCAGAGAACCTACCTATCTGTGTGTCTGTCTGTCTGTCTGTTTATCTATCTGTCTGTCTATCTATCAATCTGTCTATTTATCTATCTGTCTATCTGTCTGTCTGTCTATCAATCTATCTGTCTATCTATCTGTGTATCCGTCTATCTGTCTGTCTGTCTGTCTATCAATCTATCTGTCTATCTATCTATCTGTGTGTCTGTCTGTCTATCTGTCTGTCTGTCTATCAATCTATCTGTCTATCTATCTATCGCTCTGCCTGCCAGAGAGCCTACCTATCTGTGTGTGTGTCTGTCTATCTATCATCTATCTGTCTATCGATCTATCTGTCTGTCTATCTATCTATCTATCTGTGTGTCTATCTATCTTCTTTCATTCATTTTCATCTGTTTGGCAATCATTCGTTTGCTTCCTTCTTTCTTGGCTTTCCTTATTTTGAGGTAACTGGGGACTAAACTTAGGGCCTTATGTGTGCTAGGTGATTACCCTACCATAAGCTACCAGCCTAGGCCCTTAATTTGTTTGTGTGTGTGTTCCCAGCTCAAGAGCCCTAAGCTTTGGGAAGATTTATCTGTATGTTAAA
This sequence comes from Dicrostonyx torquatus, assembly GCA_028555095.1. Taxonomy (NCBI): domain Eukaryota; kingdom Metazoa; phylum Chordata; class Mammalia; order Rodentia; family Cricetidae; genus Dicrostonyx; species Dicrostonyx torquatus. The sequence goes on from JAQHUG010000029.1 coordinate 4,753,877, forward strand.
AAGGGCCCAACTTATCTCTCCTCTATTAGCCTGTGAGGTCTATTTTGGTAGCAGCGTCAATATCACTGAGTGATAATGAAGAACAATGAGGTGCATGACCACACTGAAGGAGAGGAAAAGGCAAGGTCCGGCCTGGCTAGTGACAAATTGTATTCAGTGTGGGAAAATTAGGATGAGATATAAATCCGGGAAGTGGGAAGTGAAGTATATTTCTCGGAAATTAAGTAGGGATTTGATACAGGCTAAGACTGTGATGAGTCACTTTCCAGGATACAGACCTAAGTTACTGAAAGGTGTTTGTGCACCCATGAGCGCATGGAATCACTCATGTTTCTCTGTGTTAAATTAAGATATGTTCACAAGCCTCTGAGGAAGAAGTATCCATTAGAACCTTGGGCATGTTTGGGATGTGTAGCGCAGTCCTTATTGGTCTTAATAATAAAAACCCAGAGTCAGATATGGGGGTAAATGCTGAAAGATCAGAGAAGTAAAGGAACCAGCCACTAGAGAGACTTTTTACCTCTACCAAATCCTCAGACCCAAATGGACAATCCTGTCTCTAGGGATCCTCAGAGTGAATCCTCCCTCAGACGGAAGGCCCTGAGCTCTTGTCTCCTCCCGCCTTATATTCTTCTCTCTGTACAGCCATATCCCTTCCTGTCTCCACCTTGCTAGTGTTGGGATTCAAGGCGTGTGACTCCCAAGTACTGAGATTAAAGGTTTGACCACCACCACAGGGCTTAGTTTCTCTTTGAGGCTGGATCAGTCTCGTGTGACCCAGGCTATCCTTGAACTCACAGAGATCAGTTTGTCTCTGCCTCCCAAGTGCTGGGATTAAAGGTGTGCAGCACCGCTGCCTGGCCTCCTTTGGCTAACTGATGGCTGGCTCCACACTCTGATTTTCAGACAAGCTTTATTTGTTAGATCACAAACAAAATATCAGTATAGGGAATATTTCAACACGCCTTCCATTTTCCTATGTCAGGTACTACTGGACTGTGAGGGGGAGGATCTAATGCACTCATCTTATCAACGCACACATGCTAACCAGAATGAGAAGACTTACTCAAAGCGGAAGCGGTTTCAAACGCAGGTGGAGTCTGATTTTGAACAGACAGTAACTCCTGAGCCAATCTGTGTCAACATTATACCTTGTGTGTCTAGGAGAAAATTAGCATAAAATGCTACTGCTGTGGGTGTTATTTTTTCTTTAAAAATAGTATTACTGCATGTGATATGTGTCTGCAAGTGTGCAAGACATAAGCACTGGGAATGGGATGCTCCACTGTACATTCAGTGTGAGTAGCATGTCATGCTTGTTGACTCTACTCCAGGGCTGGAGATCTTCTCTCTTCCCTTACTGTAGGGCACCAAACAGGCTCCAAGTGACCGTATCCCCATGCAACTGACTCACTAGATATCTATCAAACAAAAAAATTCAACCCAGCATCTGGGAGGCAACGGACGACCAGAGAGGGCCTGAGATACTGGTGAAAACAGACAAGAGCAGAACAGAACAAGCAGATGCCGCTACTTAGGTAGCTCTGTCTCCCGCTGTCCTCTTCTAATCGGTCTCTGGTTCCGGCTCAGATCAGACCACACGCAATTGTATCCGAATGATATGTTCATAAAGTCCCTGAGAGATGTCATATATCTCAGGTATTTCAAATTTTATCCCTAGTGGCCCTTGTACCTAGTTTGTCCCAAAGTGGGAAATAATTTGAGGACCAAGGAAATCCAGGGTCTTCATCATTTAGGACAGAGTGAGCAGAAAAACAAAACATAACAAATACGGGTGAATGCAAATCAACCCACCATTTCAGAGTGGAAGTCATTGCAGTGGATAACAAATCCTGAAGCCATCTGTCTTGGTAATTATAAACAAGAAAAGCTAACTTTGATATCACAACAAAATTTAAAAAGTACAAGTGCAAGTATTTTAGATTATTTTTATTTTATTTTTGAACTTGTGTGTGTGAGAGAGTGTGTGTATATGTGTGTGAGAGAGTGTGTGTATATGTGTGTGAGTGTGTGTGTGTGTGTGTGTGCACGCGCGCGCGTGTGTGTAGGTACCAGTGGTGACCAGAAGAGGGCATCAGATCCCATAAAAGTAGGGTTACAGGTTGTTGTGAGCTGCCTGACCTAGGTGCTGAGAACTGAATTCTGGTCTGCGAAAAGAATATGTGCCTTTAACTCCTGAGCCACATCTCCAGCCTCTACCTAGAGATATTATCTTTCTTAATATCTGTCTCTGAAGAAGTAAGCAGTTGGAAAGATATTATTCTTTCTTTAGCACCAACATCCATACTCAAAAATAAGATGGATAAAGAAAGTGCTCTCCTTCAGCCAGGTTGCTAAGTTTCTCTACTTACAGAGGGGAAGAGTCAGTATTGCTCGGTTAAAGCATAGCAAAACTGAGAGTTGTCGCCTACGGAAATGGTAAATTCCTGCGCTCCGGTCTGTCTGCCAGAGCCATGAGGAACACTCGTCACAGAGCTCAGCCTGTGGTATCCTCGCAGACGGTGTCATCCTCCAGTGCAGGTTCATGTCATCCTCGCTGTGATGCACTGAACGTTTCTTCCTTTGGGTATAAATGTAGAGCCCAACCCACAACGTCTACTTATGGCTTTATGTGGGGTGGGGGAGGAGGCAGCTTGGCAACCACCCCCACCTCGGCCAGTGTCTTGCTCTGCTGTGAAAGCAAGCTGCTCCTGTTTGCACACCCGAGCTCAGCCTGGGGGGGGGAGGGGTCACCGCACCGCTTTTCTGTTCCACCACCTTCAGGAGGGCAGATGGTTGGCTAGTTTAACGTGTGTGGTCCAAAAAGATACTCCGTGACTCTGTTTACCTCAAAAATGGCTTGAGGCAAAAGGGATGGCTTCTGAGGCTCATCAGGGCAGAGAGAGATTTCACAGCATAGTAAACATGGAAGCAGAGTTCTTTTAGTAAATCTAGGTATGGTTGTCTTTAAAAGAAGTAAAGTAAAAGGTCGATTTAATATTGTTTTTTCAGGGCTAGAATCAAACACGGTGTTTTGCACTTGCTAGGTAAACACGCTACCCATCAGCTACATCCCCAGCCCTACAATGTAACTTCTGGGTGTATAGATATAAATAAAATGGCAGTTCAATTGCATATATGTAATAATTATTTGTGGGAATATTTTTGTTTTGATTTTTGTAGCTTTAAATGGTCTTGTATGTACTGTATGTGTGAGTATGTGCACATGTGAATGTCAGCAAGTGGGCATGTGGATCCCAGGGGTTGATGTCAGCTGTCTTGCTCAGTAGCTTTCTACCTTAGTTTTTGAGACAGTTTTGAGCTAAATCCATAGCTCACCAGTTGGCCAGATTGGCTGGTCACGAGCCCTAGGGCGCTCCTGTCTCCTCTCCCTCAGCTCCTTGGTTTCAGATACAGCCCTCTCGCTGGCTCTTGCAGGGATCCAGAGGATTCCAGTTCAAGTCCTCATGCTGTGTGGCAGGCACTTTACTGACTCAGTCATCTCCCCAGACCTTGGTTCTGATTTCTAAAATAATGTATTTAAGTTTCTTACCCCTGGATATGTATTTTTGCAAATATATGTGGTTTGCGATTATGCTGAATTGGCATATGGTAAAAGAACGATGAATTCCTATTAGAGGTACAGGGTGCCAGGTATTTCAAAGGCAATGAACTAGAGAAATAAGTCTCTCAAAACTGTTTAATATATATTCTGTAAGAAGCCCTTGAAAATGAGCATAGAAAGATAGTATGTAAGTTGTGAAAGGCATTTTCCTGTAAATTAGCGTACTGTTCAAAGTTAAAGTTCAAAGGTTTGTAATTAACCAAACAGCACTAGTGCATAAATTTTCCTTGTAATTTAAATGCTGCAGTAATATTCTGGCTACTCTTTTCTGTGAAAATTAGTATGCCAGTTCAAAATCGGACTTGATCATTTATTCAATAAGTAAAAATCTAGTGCTGGGGGTGTAACTCGGTGATATAGAGCTTGCTCTGCATGTACAAGACTGAGCTCAGTCTCCAGCATCTCTCTCTCTTTCTCTCTTTCACACACACACACACACACACACACACACACACATACATACACACACATACACATGCACACATACTATACACACACATACATATACACATACACACATACACATACATACACACATACACATACATACACACATACATACATACACACATACATACACATACACACACATACATACATACATACACACACACACTTTCACACACATATACACAAATACATGAGGAAAAAAATAAATTTATGAAAAAATGTAGAAAGTCCCATGTTTTTTTTTTCTATAAAATCCTATCTTTGAATCAAAAACCCTTTAATTTGCTAAAATGTGAGTGTGGCCAGGCAGTGGTGGTGCACGCCTTTAGTTCCAGCACTCTGGAGGTAGAGGCAGGTGGGCTGCAACCAGCCTGGCCTACAGAGTAAGTTCCAGGACAGTCAAGACACACAAAGAAACTCTATATCAAAAAAACCAAAGCAAACAAAACAACAAAAAAACCAAAAGACATGACTGCTTTTTGTACAAACTATTTAGAAAAGACACCAAAAACCACGGCACCTGTTTCTCCTCTCTTTTTTTCTGAGGTGTCGTCACTTTGAGGAATTACTGAAGATTTGACAGGATCAAAAAGGGACAGCATGGTATTATTATCTGTGAAAGAAATTGTAATAATAAGCAGCCTGCTTGACTAAAAAGTAGTTTTTCCTTCCAATATTTTATGTACATGGCTGGGTGTGCGCACGAGCAAACGGGTGTGTATGTGTGGGAGGGGAGTAAGAGAAGCGAGAAAGAAAGTGTGTACAACCAGAAACTCAAAAGGAAAAATTCCCTTCCGAGCACTTTGCTTCTTTAGAACCAAGCTTGAATGGTGTCTTTAGACAGAGGCAGATGGTCACACTTTACCAAAAAGAAAATTAAAACTCAAAGCTTCCTATCAAATTAGGAGAAGCTCAAGCCCTGTCTCAAAATTCTGTATCTGATGAATTTTCTTTTATATAGGGAACAACGAATGACTCCTAATCACCCAGCCAGTCAGGAGTTTAGCCACGCCCACTTTCTTACTTTCTAAGGAGAAATAGACATCCCTTAAATTCATGGTGCTGTCATCAGGCCTGATAGACAACTATTAGGCTCAGAGGAACTGCGACTTTTACTTAAGAGCAGCAGAAATCTTCCTGAATCAAATCGACGACTTAAATTTTGAAATCAGAGATAGCATGTAAATGAGTTCTTGAGACTCAGGTAAATGAGGAAAAGCCCAGGAGCGGGTGGGTTTCTTTCCTTGTCATCTCATTTTGTCTTTGTCTATCTTGTTCCAAGATAGATGAGCTCCCAACGTGCCGTTCGATCGAGAATTCAACTATGCCAAAATGCTTCTTTAAAAACAATAAAGAAATTTTACATTAAAAAAATTTTGCAGTATAAAAACTTTCTTTTTGAATTTATATCTGGCCAGACAGTGGTGGTGCACACCTCTAATCCCAGCACTCAGGAGGCAGAGGCTGTAAATTCAAAGCCAGCTTGGTCTACAGAGCAAGTTCCAGGACAGGCGCCAAAAGTACAGAGAAACCCTGTCGTGATAAACCCTCCAAATTTTTTTATAAATCTGTACAGACTTTTTGCCCAATGCTGCTTCTTTCCATTCTTCTTTCTTCCACTTTCCATTTTGATTGCTAGCTGCCCTGTCTTTATATGGCATTTTTAAAAGATTTATTTTATTTATGTATTGTATTGTGCTGGTGGGTATGTGATGTGTGTGTATGTCTGTATGTTGTTGGGTCCTTTGTAGCTGGAATTACAGTTGCTTGTGAGCGATCTAATATGGGTACTGTGATTCGAACTCCAGTCCTCTGGTAGGACAGTAAGTTATCTAGCAATGAGACATCTCTCTAGCCCCCAATATGGTTCTGACAGCTGGTAGTTTGTTGAAAAAAACTGATCCAAGTATATTAAAGGAGTACAACAGACAAATACGATCATTTATTAATTTTTTTTAGTAGAAACTCTTGTGGGAGTGATGATTACAAGAAAACCAAATTAAACTAACTTCCTTCCTAAAACAAATCTCCTTCACTTCTTCCCGCTCTATTCCCTTGTCCTTCTTCATCCTCTCTTAGAATTATTTGTTTTAGAAAGATTTGCTGACTTTCTCTGTGTATGAGTAGTCTATCTGCATGCATCCCTGCATGCCAGAAGAGGGCATCAGATCCTGCTAGAGATGGTTGTGAACCACCACGGGATTGCTGGGACTTGAACTCAGGACCTCTGAAAGCACAGCCAGTGCCCTTAACCACTGAGCCACCTCTCCAGCCCTGCTTTAGTTATTTCTAAGATTTATTTTCAATAATGTGCATATGTGTGTTCACGTGGGAATAGTACTTGTCAGGACAGGTGCCCACAGAAGCCAGATGTATCAAAACCCTGGGATCTTAAATTGCAGGCAGTTGTGAGCCACCAAACATAGGAACTGGCAGCCAAACGCATGCACGTGTTCCTAACCACGGAGCCATTTCTACAGCCCTGCTTTTTAGTTACTTTGGCATCATAGAAATCCATGTGCTGTGTATGTGTTCTCTTTCCCTGTTACCAGACAGTAACCTCATGATTTGTCTTAGTAGGGTTCCTTTAAGACAGTGAACCAGGCAACCCAAACTGCTCTAAACTCAATTGTAGTTGAGACTGACCTTGAACTCTTGGTCCTTATGCCTCCACCTCCAAGTGCTCCAATTATAGGTACAACCCACCATGCCCAGCTAGAATTTAACTTTCTTGACCAACACTTGAAATACATAAATGTTTCATATTCATTAAATGAACAAGCTAGAATCTCATGTTTGGAAGATAAAATGTTTTATCTTAGTGATATAAAGCCCAGTGTGTGTTGTAAAGACTCTAAGGGGTCCACAGTTAGCCCATAATGCTTCAATTGTGATTGAGTTAATACTCTTTCTGAGCTTCATAATTCTATGATTTCTTACTGCACAGAATAATATATGTCACAAGAATTACAGCAAAATCCATGCTGACTTCAGGAATGACCTTATTTTGAATAAATCGTCAGTCTCTATGTGATTTCTTATAATTGGCCAATTTCCCTGAAAAGTCAGTAAGTAAAATATATTGATTAATTGATAACTGCAGTTAGTTGGGTTTTTACCAAAATTTATTATACTACCATGGAGTAGGCACTCAATAAATATCAGTCAAATATGTGAGGTCTAGTTAAAGGAGAGTTATTTTGTTTTTAGTTTCTCATATTGAAAAAAAACATTTTCAATTAAATATAATAATTTGTCATAACTTTGGAATTAAATATTAAATATTTAATGAATTTGCGGAGATGGGATTTTAAGCATATGTCGTGTTCTTTGCTCTCTTCTTTTTCACCTTCCTTTCTCTTTCCCCTTTCCTTCTGTTCGTCTCTTTCTGTCCTGAACAAGTCAGTCCTAACTCATAAGATGGGGATGGGGAAATAAGATCGGCATCTGTAGGGAGTTGGTGTGGGACAGTAGGAAGGTAGACATTCATAAGTAGTATGGGATGGGGTCCAGAATCTGAGGGGCTCTGAACTTCTGATAGAGTGAGGGACCATCGTCGTGGGTGTGGGGGTGTTCAGTAACAACAAGATAAGTTGCCCCAACTCAAGGTGATTGGCCACATCAGGAACTGCATTAAGCATAATGGAAGACAGACTCCCATTGTCAGAGAAAGTAATAATGAAAATGAAATGAGAGGCGTGTAGGCCCCATAAGACTGGTTTGGAAATGGAAGTCTTGATGGTTCATAAGTACATAAAAAATAAATATGGATCTGAATATGTGGATCGATAGATGGATCTTTCCATCATGTGCCCCTTGTTTCTGGGTCCAAAGAGAACTCACCTTGTGCACTGGGTGCGCTTCCCTCCCATATCCTGGTTTCTCACCACTGTTAATAGAAAACCATGGAAACTCCTTGGAGAAAGAGCTGATACTGGGAATGCAGCATGAAAAATAAAATACGCCAGGAGCAAGTGGGGTACATCTTTAATTCTGGCACTCAGGAGGAAGAGGGGGCAGACCTCTGTGAGTCTGAGGCCAACCCGGTCTACAGAGTAAGTTCTAGGATAGCTAGGGCTACACAGAGAAACCCTTTCTGAAAAAACCAAAAAGGAAAACCCTAGCCTGGAATATCTTGTTATGTAAAAGCACAGATGTTCTTGCAGTGCCAGAAACATGTTGAAGAAAAAAGTCAGATTAAAAATAATTACTGTGACCATATCTGAGATGATTTGAAGATACCAATGTGTGATAACAATAGAGATATACGGATTCAGCTTGACCCAGTTGCACCCAGCCTGAAGGAGATCCACCATGACTACCCCAGGGTAACCTAGGCAGTTTTATTTCACGTGGTTTCCTGGTGAATGGCAGGTAGATGAGGTTATTACTCGGTTTTCACGGGGACCTGTACAGCGGCACTCTGGTGCTAGAACTTGACCTGACTCTAACGGGACCTTTAGTTTAAGATAAACCAGGTATGTGAAATCAAGTTTGTCTTAAACAATATGCACGCTCTTCCTTGTGACTCAAATGTCAAGGGCCACCTGATCTTGCTGTCCCCTAAACTCTGTCAACCAGTCCCCAAATGAAGAGTTGAACTCTGGAATCCTAACCTCTCTGCCTCTCTATCATCAGTTATGTGATGACAGCTTCTTGGGGGTGGCTTCTCGTTCAGGAAGACTGGGATGTTCTGCCAGAGCAGATTACAACTCACTGAATAAAATAAACATCCGTGTGTTCCTGCTATGATTAATAAATACAACTTCATGTACTGCTCTGAAAATACCTATAAAATGAGAAAGAAGTCATTCTATAGTTAATGCTTTAGCCACAGGATAAATGCTAATATCACAAGTAATATGTCACCTGATAGGATATAGAGCAATGAATCACTGTCACAAATTCCCACCAAACCAGATGAACTGAATTTTGATGAGAAAGCAAAACGAGAACCTAAAAACAAGGGTTGATGAGAGGAGTAAGCTGGTAGAGAAGCTTGCCACCAAGCCTGGTGTCCTGAGTCTGAGCCCCGATACTCCTACTGCAGAAGACAGGAATCGACTCCATCCAGTTTTCTTCTGAAGTCGACATAAACTTTACGATAGGCATGCCACAGCAGATTATCCATAAATAAATGTAAAAAAATTAAATACAACCCCAAACAAAAAGCATCTTACAAAAACAATTCATACTCTTTAAATTCATACCCAGTGAAACAGCTCATGCCTATAATCCCAGCACTCAGGGAGCTCTCGAAACAGAATTGCTTGAGCCTAGAACTGAAGGCCAGTCTGAACAGCACAGTGTGACCATCATCAGCCATCATCCCCTAGAGTGAAGACTAGCACAGGACCTGATAAACAAGAGGCTCCCTGGCTATATAAACATTTTAAGTGAATTGTAGCATACACGAGCCAGAAAGGAGGATGCTATGGTAAAGCTACAGTCAGCGGTAGCAATGCTTGGCATGGCTGTGGGACAAACACAGCCCAGATCAGAACATGTGAACTCATGGAACAAGGTGGAACACTGTATCAGACTTCTGAGGTCAGCCGTGCGATGGTATGCTTACAGAGAGCACTCTTCCTTAAAGCCAAACAAAACAAAACAAATGAACAAAACAAACAACACACACACACACATACACACACACACATACACAATTTCAGAGATTTTGAAATCTAGCCTGCCAGTTTGGATTTACACATTAAAATTTCAGATTAAGAGTTTGGGAGAGGGCTGGAGAGATGGCTCAGTGGTTAAGAGCATTGCCTGCTCTTCCAAAGGTCCTGAGTTCAATTCCCGGCAACCACATGGTGGCTCACAACCATCTGTAATGAGGTCTGNTAATAGAGTTTAATGTGTCCTAACTCTCCTGCTATAGATACAGAAACTTAGACATATTATTTAGCCTCCTTACGCCTCATTTTCCTCATATATAATAATAACACCTTAAATTAATGAATTATTATGACCATTAGTGAACAACAAATTCAAATTGCTTACAGTGGTACCCAAGGCAACTTGGGTACAGGAAACACTAATTGCTAGTCATAGTTATAATTATTGCAGATAAGAAACAAAGCAAAAAAGAAAAAAAGTCAAGCAAAAAGTACAAGAGGAACCAGCGATGTGATAGAGTATATCTGATCTTTTTTTTTCTGATAAATTATATTTACTTAGCATATACCAGGAACAAAGCTCACACACATGAGTATTCCTTCACTTTTATACTCATCTGTGTAAATGAAGACAATTTCTCACAGTATTGGTACTCCGATTTAATTATAAAAATTTTTAGCAATTTGCCTCACAGTACTAATGAGCATTCAAAACACAAGTTGCACCATCTTGCTAATTGCTATTATTGTCATCGTTATGATATAGCAGTTTCAGAATCTGAGAGGTGCATAGGAGGACGTAATTACAGCTCCATAGGACAGAAACAGAAGGGCGAAAATCTCAGGGTTTTGAGGAATGGATGCGTTTTTCCTGGTAGAGAGGAAGGGGAAAGCATTTATGGACTCCCTCTGCTTTCTCCTAAACTTCACTTGTTTTCAAAGTCACTAGGCCCACAGTCACTCAGCCATGAGCGTGCTTCTATCAGCAGGAGTTGGGCACCAAGGCTGTAGGAACTGCAGCAGATGCAGAGCCAGCCTCCCAGGTGGGTCTCCTGGACTCACACCCCCTGTCCCTCAGCCAGCTTCTCAGAGGTTAAGAGACTTAGCTCCTGGGCGTGCAGTGTTCAACATGCCTTGAGTGCTCAACAAGGCAGAGTCCTTCTCACATCTGAAGGATGCTGCCTGACTTTCAGCATTTCCATAGCATCCCGCCCCCCCCCACCCCGCCCCATCCCAAGTGTGGCATCCAGTGCTAGCATCACCTGGGAACTTGCTAAAAGTGGGTAATCACATTCGCAAAGCAAACCTACTAGAGTCTTCGTTTTAATTAGGTGGGGAGGGTTGCAAATTGAAATTAGTTTTGAGAAATGGTTTCCTACAATATTCTTTAATCTAAACCACACAAAACCACACACTGTGGCCTCATCAGGGATAGACCGAGTAGGAGGCATAGCTCAGTGGTAGAGACACCACAGAGCATGCCCAAGGTTCTGAGTTCAATCCTCCATCTGCAGAATTGCATCTTTTCACTAATTTGGAGGTATCCTAAGCAGCCTGCTGATGCTCTTAATTCTCCCTCCTTCCCACCCACTATTCAAATCCCTCCTGCCAGTGAAAAGCCCCATACCTTCATGAAATTAAGATCATTTCAAATGACACTGTTCTTGCTAAACACTCCCTGGATTTGGGCCATACCATTGCATTCATTTTAGTAACTACTCATTCATTATGCATTGAATGCACACTTTCTAAATGTTTATTATTATCAGCCCTGCTGCATGGTGCACATTGAAAATCCAGGCTTCTCCTAGGTTCAGTGAGCTCACTGTCAGAATCCTGATGCCTTAACATTTTGCAGGCAAGAGGTCCACATGGGAGATGGGAGGGTGCCCCATTTGACTATGCCACAAAATGTGCGCTTATCTTTTGCTGTTGAAAGTCCTTATGTGAGGTCACATTGTTGAATTATATGAAAAGATTTTGTGGTACGAAACAGGGGAAAAAAACAAAAGACAGTGCATTTTCATTTTTATGTTAACGTTGTCTCCTCGAGTGTCTTCTGTTTAACAATACGCCAGCAATGCATCGTTCTTCATTCAAGTAACAAACAGCGCCATTAAAAAAAAAAAGCTCCTCTCTGTCCTCTTCTGGAGCTGTAACGTTAAGACATGACAGGCATCAAATGAATACTTGTTAATTGAAGACAGTCTCTGGGCTGGTGTTGGGGACCAGGTTTATAAACAGGCGGGAACAGCACTGCAGAGATGCAGTCCTTTTCTCCCTGTCTTCGTGACACAAGGAAATATTCGTGAGTTCGCAGTGACATTTTGGGATCAAAAAGTTCCTCCAGGGTGCCATGGAAGCTTTCTGCTTCTCTGTAGCTGATGTTTCGTGTTCAGCAGAGACTGCTGGATCACAGCCAGCCAAATGGGTTGGCTTGTAAAAGCTTTTACGGGTGAGCCTTTTGGAGACAAGTTTCATGGCCATTTGGTAGCAACATCTCAGCAGGAGAAATTTCGCCAACACATGCTAATGCAAATGTTTATGAGAATGGAGGAGGAAGGATAAAGGAGGTAAAATAATTAATAAGTACACAAGACTCTGTGGGGGTTTTGTTGTTGTTGCTTGTAGTGAAAATAAAAGTTAACTTTCTGGCAGTGACAAGATAAGGTCTGTAGGTGACATGGCACACATCTGGTGGACAGCCGTTCTTCAGAGATCACCCACTCCAGCACAACACTGGAGCACATTAAGCTTCCATTTTACACCTTTTGGGAGACCCTTCCATCAATGGGATGTGAGGATAAGCCATCCTAGGAGACTTCAAAACTTAATGAGAACATACTACTCACAACCAATGTAAGCTCAAACTTTACAGGTCTAATGCTCATGAAAAGTAAATGTTATTTTGAGTCAAGAATCAGCAACTTCTTTTTATTTATAATCTCTAAATTAGTACAACTTCCCTTTATCTTAGTCAGCAATCACGCAGAAGATGAGCATTCCCATGAGATGCATAATTTCCTCTTCATCTTTAAATTTCTTTGGACGGAGAAGAAAAGCTCCTGCTTCTCTTAATTGAGCAATTATTGTTTCTTAAGTCAATGTAGAGTTTGAGAATAGTGCCAAAAAATCTTCCTTTCATCCAGAGAGGAAGTCTAACGTAGGCATAGTAGGGGCGGCCACATGTGACAGTCCTCCAGCTGGAAAAACCAAGACCGAAAGGGAAACTCAATCCTCACCTCTCCGCATCCCCTGGCGACTCCAAAGGCTCTTGAAGGGAAGCCACTTAGGACCAATGTGCATGTTTCCTTGGGGGCTTTGAAGAACTCTCCACTAAGAAGTTTGTTTTTCTCATTCCCTCTGTGTCCAGACCAGGATTATCAGGGTGCTGCTGAGTTTGCTCTTTGAACATCACTGCTAGGCTTCTATAGAGACATAAAGAAAAACCCAGTAAGAAGTGGCTCGTCATAGCTCCTGATCTTAATGTCCGGAGCGCCTCTAACATGTTTCCTACAATGTTCTCTCAGAATTCAAGCAAGAGAACATAGAGTTCCCATGTGAATAGTTCTGGAAGATGCCTAGGCGGGGAACTTACCGCTTTGTAGCTTAGGGCATTATTTAAGCAATGCGCGTTGTTTCAGGCTGTTCCTTCTACGGCGTGGAAGTCCACTTCTCCGGCTCTTCCACTTGTCAGTTTGCCAGACGCTCCACGTGTCTTACAATAAGAAGTCCCGCAAATATCTGAAGCCAGCATCTGCACTTATCTCAACCTATAGGTTTCTCGTTTTAATTAAGCACCTGCTCTTCCTTTAGCTTCTCCTGGGGTTATCTCGCTTCTCAACTTTATCATTAATGAGAATTTAACTTTTCAATAATGACATTTTGATAACCTGCTAACATGGAGCTCAATTAAAGCTCGAAGTACAGACGGACAATTTTTAAAATGGTCCTTTATGCTCAAGTTTTGAGTGCTTTAGTCATCTGTAACACATAAGATGCCATCTAGAAACTGATGTAGAGATTTCAGGTTGGGGCTACCGCAAGCATCTCTTTGGCTGCATCCACTAATGGAAGTTTTACTAGCCACAACTAAGTGATGATTGAAAAAGTTTGTTAAAATATGACTGCTGGCCACTGAAATAAAACATTTTATTGGGGTGCTATCATAGCTTCAAGGCAAAGTGCTTTTTATCTAAATCCAAAGGGTAGCAGCCTTTACAATTTCTGGGACGGTCTTAGATCACTTTGCTTCTTAAATACAATGTAAAATAAATTGTGTTAATAACTATTACTCAATATCAAATTAAAGACCTTCTGAATAATGTTTATAATTACCCACGCGACAAAATTTTTCTAGTCTTTAAAGTGACGTTGACTTGCATGACAACGTTGATGGTTACAGAGTCACCCAAGTGAAGCACACAGCTTAACACATTGAGCTGTTCCTTCTCACAAAAGCCATCACACCCCCCTGGAACACGCCCGGAGCTTCTTCATGCTTAGCCATCTATCTGAATCTGATATTCTACATTTTTGCATCCTGTATTAGCTTGTACTGTCTTCCTTCTCTTGCCTGTATTCAAGGAATAAAGGAGAGCTCTTTGACATGGCAATCCAAGCTGTGTTCCAACAGAGAGGCAAATAATCCAATGGGCTCTTAGGTTGGCATTTGAACCCTGGGAACTGTTCTATTTTCTCATCCTCTACGTCTCCAGAGATGTGACCGGCTAGAGATAAGAGAGTAGCAAAAGGAAAGAATAAAAAGGGTCAGTGATAGTCAAATAAAATAAAAATAAATGAATGGAGTAAGAAAGTTCAAACATCACATCCTACAGCTTTAAACCTGGGGATATTCACGTGTGTGGGTAGAGGCAAGACTCCCGTGAAATTGTAAGCCGCGTTATCAGATTCATCAGGACTCAGCTGTAAATTTGACTATACATTTTAGGCTCACAGAGAAATGGGGAGGAAGCATCTGATTAAAGTGTGTGCTGCTGCTGAGGCAAGTGAATGTTGCCATAGCAATTGAGATGAAATGTGCAAGAAGTGAGATAATTAAATCTAACCCTTTAGTAGGCTTGACAGTGAACGCGTTGCCAGTAGGAGACGTTACCCACAGCACTAAGATAAAACATATTCCAAACGCAAGTGCTCCTTGCTAGCATTTTGTTGTCCCTTCTCTAAACATATTGCTGTGGGTTGCGAATTTGAATGTTCTTTTTGGAATAATCAAATGCAATTTTGACCTTGGTGGGCAACTGCTTACAATGTCTTCTGGTTCACTGGATCATGGGAACAGATATCTATGAACAGAACCAGTTCCTCTCTTCTAGTTAAAAACAAAAAACAAAACAAAACAAAAAAAACCAGTGCAGTAAACCCAAAGCTGTCACATCCGAGCTTAGAATTCAATGATATCTAGAGCGTGCTGCCCTCTTCAGGAGCTTATGACTAAAAATACTTTAAAAATAGCAGTTTAGAAATGTAAACATGAGTAGCGATAGCAAGAACTTAACACATACAATGCGGTAATGCCTTTCTAAGCATAGGTTTTGGGGACGTTAAAAGTTTTCAGTTAACAACCCAATAAATATAAATTTGGAACTGGGTTATGAACACTAATGATTGGATACAAATTATAATATTTTTTTAAAAAAGTATTTTTATCAGGAAAGTTTGTGAGTTATGACAAAATCCAAATGTTCATTAAAAAACAGAATATCTAATAGAAATAGATGTCTCATGAATTATAAAATGTAGAACAATAATTAGGGAAGTGAAGGTTCTAAAACTCCAAAAGCATTTGAATACGTTTACAATAAAGACAAAAAGGTATTTATTTGTGAAAATATAAATAAGACCGACACCTACCAAACATAATTTTATTTTCTAGCCAAGTGTCCTTTAAAACTCTAAACATTAGAATCTACATTTGAAATTTTAGTTTTTATCTACAGAAGATTATATTTTAAGGAATATAAATCAACATTAAGAATAGTTTTGATATAATTACTGCTTCTCTAGATAAACATTTTAGGATCTGAAATCTCAGTATCTAACATATTCTAATAAATTCCCTTTACTCTTCTGTTGTTACTTACAACACCGTAGCCACTGTGCAGTTTCAAAATATGTTTATGATACTTAAAAAAGATAAAAAACAAAATTTACTAACCTCATCAGGATATGGCAGACCATACTTTCTCATATTCTGATATGCTTATATCTATTAATACAAAAACAATCATTTTGTATTAAATGCAAAAGTAAAATAAACTTAAATGTGTTTTAGAAACTTTAAAGAACATAGTGATTTTGAGAGCTGGAACCAGAGCTCACGGGTAGAGCACCAGCTAGGCATGCAAGACCCTGAATTTGATTTCCAGTGCTTCAAGGGCTCTGTGTGTTTGGGGGAGCGTTACAGAATGCAGATTTGCTCGAATTTTTATTCTGTGATATACTGAGGACTTTATGGTTCATCAATAGGAAGCAGCAAGCAATTGAAAAAGAACATGGGACTTGAATCTTCATTTCTCAGTTTTTAACGTTTTAATTTGCAGGTAGAAAAATTCCAGTTAGAAATTTTATTTATGGCTAAACAGAAACAATGGTCATTATGTTGATTTCAGAAAACTGGAACGTATCCCACGTTTTCCCTTAAAGAAGTTTAAATATCTCTGTCACCTCTCTATTAACTCAATCGAGCGAAATGGCAGAGTGAAAAAATATATATATACTGGCTATTTACTCTTATCCCAATAGCATTTATTTTGAGAAAATGAAGTGCTGCATTATGCCTCTGAGAGCGCTTATCATCATAACCACTCAATCCCAGGCAGGCCTGTCCATGAGTCATCCCTGAACGCTTGGCCCCGTAGCTGCGTTTCCTGCTGATTGGTGGCTGATGCAGTCACTTGACAGTCAGTGCCTCCATAGGTGAAGGTATCATAAATAATACTATTTTCTTTGCTTTCCAGGCTGTTTGCGATACGATGACACATTTCATCTTTCCCAGAATGGTAAGTAAAGAAGTCTTCCTACATTTCAAACTCCCAAGCGAAAGCAAGCACGAAGAAGAGCATGCTCATGATGAAGATGGACCTTTGCCCACTAACTCTAGGGAACCAGGTGCTAATTCCGTCCCCTTTAAGTCCCTTGAGCGTCTCCAAGTTCTCACCAAATACTATGCAGGCTCTTTCAAGGAAAGAGAAGGTGTTGCCACCTTTGTTGGATCGTAGTTGAACATGGTGTAGTCAACATTTTCTTTCCTGGGGGGATTTATTTTAAAATATACACCGAGGCAGAAATAGATGTGTTTTGCGTTCTGTGTGCAGAGAGTAACTCTGTACCTGTGACCCACACTGAGAGTTGGTGAGTGAGGCCTCAGGGTTTGCGCTGTTACGGAAAAACTGACTGGAATTTATGTCTGACCAGGGCTTGGAAGCCTCTGTGAATTTTGAAATGTTTGTTTTCTAGACGATATATCACAGCTTCCACAAGGCAGGGCAGCTACTGCGGGATTTTATTGAAATGTGCAACCTCATTGTCTTCGTGTTTTTATGACACAGCACATCATGTGGTTATAGTCTTGATCATGACCTCTTTAAAATCGAAATAATGAGCAGAGGACTCCTACTGGATGAGAACGGTTACTGGGAGACAGCTCTCGGGTACTATATATGTCAGTGTCTGCTCTGAGCATCTTGAGCATTAGCTATGGAAACAAGGAAATAAGTAAGAGTCATTGCTTTTTTTGTTTTTTGTTTGCTTTGGTTTTGGTTTTTCGAGACAGGGTTTCTCTACGTGGCCATGGCTGTCATGGAATTCGTTCTGTAGACCAGCCTGGCCTCAAACTCAGATGTCTGCCTGCCTCTGCCTCCCGAGTGCTGGGATTAAAAGTGTGTGCCCTGCTGTCCAGCTGTTAGCCACTGCTTTTGAAGTCAGGCTGGCTGAACAACTGGCTGTTGTAACTTGCGCACGCTCTGTCCTAAATTAGTCTCTGAAATAGTTGATAACCACTTTACAGTTGCTCGGAACTTGTACAACCTATTAAATCTGCACGAATGCCTTGCCAGTCTGCTAGCAGCTGCAGCATATAGTTCACAGAGCTCAAAGACTTCTGTACTTGGAACATAAAAATACTAACTAGTTCAAAAGGAGGGGGGGTTGGCAAAATGGTTCAGCAGGTAAAAGAAGTCTCCTTTCTAGCATGGTGACATGATTTCTATCCACAGAATCTATCCACAGAGCCAGTGGTAGAACAAGTGACAAATTGTGATTTGTCCATTGATGTCCACACGCAATGACACGTGAACCCCTGTAATTTGTTACCATAGAAACACACACACAGCCAGTGTTCGGGGTGAAAAACAAACAACCAAGGAACGACAATGCCTTCTGACACCCCTGACATCCTCTCTGTGTCATTCAATAATATTCCCTTAATCCTCACCTTCAATCACAGATGGAGATTATCTGGAACCCCTACCCTCTTTTCTTTTCTTACTTTTCCAAAGCAATATTATCAATTGCTGGTTCTCCCTAAATTATCTTTTTGTTGTTGTTGTTTTGTTTTGGTTTGGTTTTGGTTTTTCAAGACAGGGTTTCTCTGTGGCTTTGGAGCCTGTCCTGGAACTAGCTCTTGTAGACCAGGCTGGTCTTGAACTCACAAAGATCCACCTGCCTCTGCCTCCCGAGTGCTGGGATTAAAGGTGCGCGCCACCACCGCCCAGCTTCCCTAAATATCTTTATTCCAGGTGTTTATGCCTCAACATACTTCACTGCTCATTTTGTAATGTAAGTGAACACATATTTATCTGTAATTATTTCACATAGCAAAGCCCTATATCAACAAACAAAAAAATAACTAAAGCACTATTTTTCTATTTAGACTACCAAGAAACTAATATATTACATTAACAATAGTGGGGCTGAGGATGTGTCTACTTTGTAGATAGAGCGCTTGTGTAACATGCAGGGATGATCCCTAGCACCCCATGAACTGGGTATGGTATTATAGGCTTGTAACTCTAACATGCCAGTCACCATTAGGGAGGAGAATTGTAAATTTCTCTTTGGATGTATAGTGGGTTCCAGGGTAGCCCTATCTCAAAAAAAAAAAAAAAAAGACAGAAGAGGAGGACGAGGAGGAGAGGGAGGAGGAGGAGGAGGAGGAGACAACATGTCGACCCAGGAAACTGTGTATTGATGACTATTGTACTGTTCTATAGAAGCCTTCCTCATACAATCTTGTTTTCTACCGAGAAACCATTTATAGAAACGCTTTAAGACAGAAATATATCAAGATGATTCAAAACGACTTGTTTGTGTAAAGTATGGTTTCATTTGGAAACTCAAGGATAAGCAAATCCTTTTATACTTCTGCTTCTGGAACTTCCCAGGCAGGAGTTTCAGTCCTGTTTGACTAGTCCTGACAGTGCTTTTACATGAAGAGCTGGTTAATGCCGAGCCACTTCTAGCTGGTCTTTGTAAGACTTGAATCTGGAAATATGGGGCAGACTCAGGAAATAGGAGACTGTATTAGTTGACAGATCCAAGAGCAGGCAGATTCTGAGCCTTAATCCCAGTTATTCAAGTTTCCATAGATCTACAAACTGGTTAACTGCCTTTGCAGAAGCTGATCGGAGTGGAGTCTCTGTAACTTGTCGTGGTCGTGATAGCTGCATTCACGTGAACAAAAGCCAATCCTGAGATGGACTTCCTGAGGCTGCAGTCTTCCATGTAGTGGCTCACAACAACCTGTTCCAGGGGATCCTATACTCTCTATCGCCTCCATGGACACTGCACTCACAGGGTACACACATGTACTTGTAAACATAACATTCATGCACTTAAAGATAGAAAAATATTTAAAAGAAGAGTAAATGAGAGGGTGTGCCTACCATGGTTTTAGTTCAATCCCAAGAGTAAAAAAAAATAAATAGACAGATAGACAGATAAATAGATAGCTAGACAGACAGACAGAGATAAGAACTGAAGACAGACACACAAAAAAGAAGACAGGATACACAGGGAAACGGCTACCTAAAAGCTAAGGAAGAGAGGAGCGTCTGGAGAACCAGCAAAGCCACCATTTTTACTTGGGACTTCGAACCTTAAAAACTAGGAGAGGATAGGTGGTTACTGCTTAGACTATGGTCTGGAGCATGTGCAAAGAAAAAGGTTTTCTGTAGAGGATTCAGTCGTCAATCTTCTGGCCACGTCAACCCTTGCTAAGTATTATCTTCCCAAGGTCCTCTTTCCCCTCCCCTTTTGAGATGATTGCCTTAGTTTCGGCTTTATTTTCCATGCCTGCCTGCAGTACTCTGGTAAGCCTCAGAGTTTCTTTATTCTGATAAAAGCATTCATAATTTTCGAGTAAACTTCCTGGATCACGAGCTGCTTGGCAGCAAAAATCAGTTCTGCACCCTTTACCCAGCTGCAGTCTGTTGTCCACAGTTCCCAGCTCGTGTTGTGCATCAAAACCTTGGAGTCACTGATTGGCTGATGTTGAGATAGGTTCTCATCTATCCCAGGCTGGCCTGGGACTTGATTTGTCGTCAAAGGTGACCCTAAACTCTGACCTCCTGCCTCTGCCTTAAGTGCTGGAATTACAGGCACTCAAAAGCTGTGATACCCGGCTTAATAAGATGAGGAATAGGTCTTAGTATTTACTTAAGATAGAAGAGCAGCATTCTAGAAAAGACTAATAAATAATACAATCTTAAGAGATAAACTCAACTTCACTCTGTCTAAAATCAAAGGCAGTCCTGCTGGCTACCCTTCGATTTGAAAACAAAAGCTGGTTATACGTATGTGTCAAGCTGATTAAGTCATACTTGTGCCTAGCATTTTAATAGTTCTATAATTCAGGAATTTTTTTTTTTAAAAAGCTGGCGTCTTTCTTATGTCTATAGCGCTTTTGACTAAGATAACGGAAATACTAGTTTTGTCTTGTTTTTTAAAGTGGGGCTCCGTGGTTGAGTGTTTGCCTAGCATTTGTGAGACACTGGGGCCAGTATCCATAACAATACATAAATTATTATGCTTATCACTTTAAAACTAAGAAGGTGGGGTGGCATGGGCTGGAGCCTGCAGAGAGACAAAGGTAGTGCAGATGAATGGGACCATTTGCAGTCAGATCTTAGTAGCGAGGGGCTCCCTGAGACTTGGGTGAACAGCAAGTGAAGATGGCGGCTTTAAGTCTACTCTTGGCCGTCCCTGAAACCTGCGCGAATACTGCTGGAGAAGTGAAGAATTGCCTGTGCTGTGCTCTCCTTCTTCTGAGTGTCTCTTGTATTCAGTGGAGACATATTTCTACTAAATCTATTTGCAGTCTGAAAGGTCTCCAAACAAAATGAAATATTCACCAATTACTCCTTGGCTTGTTTTTTCCCGGGCTCATATTTTGAACAATCTAAACTTTATAAATTATAACACGGACCGAATCGAATGACGTGGCAGTGCTTTCAGACTTCTGTTGGCATCTCCTGCAAAGGGAATTCACCATTTATGTTACCAAGCTTCGCCTCTTACCTTGCGTGCATGAAGCCCTGGTCCCACCTCCAGCGTTTCTTGTAGCACACACCTGTAACCCCAGTATTCAGCATGTAAAACAGGAGGGAAAAAATTTCTAGGCTCTCTTTGGCTAAATAAGTATAAGGTGAGCATGGGTTGCATGAGGCCCTATCTCAAAAAATAAATTAATAAAAAAAAATAAACTCTTTTAAAAAATTTGAACTACAAGTGACTTTTATGCTGAACAAGTCTTATAATGCTCTTATGTATATTAATTCAATATTTGGGGGGAGTATTGAAAATAAAGTTAATTCCTCTTTGATATAGTAATTGTTTTTTTAAATTAAAAAATGTAGGTGTGTTTTACAAATTCAAGATAAGGTAAGTAAAGATTCATGAAATTAAAAGGACAAGAAAAAAGATTTTTTTCCGGTACCTAATTATAACTGTTATGAAAACTTTGATATGTCATTTTATTTTGATTATTTCACATAATTTTATTATATATAAATAAATATATATATTACAAGTACACTAATATAGACTTAATGTCTAGGGCCTATGTAATGATGAATTAGTTTGCATAGTGGGGACAATGTGATTTACAGATTGAGTAGGCAGTGGGTTCAAATTTAATTTCTTTTTTTTTTTTTTTTTTTTTGACCGCCTGGCCTGTTTTTGGTTTTTCCAAGACAGGGTTTCTTTCTTTCTTTTTTTTTTTATTATGTATACAATATTCTGTCTGTGTGTATGTCTGCAGGCCAGAAGAGGGCACCAGACCCCATTACAGATGGTTGTGAGCCACCATGTGGTTGCTGGGAATTGAACTCAGGACCTTTGGAAGAGCAGGCAATGCTCTTAACCTCTGAGCCATCTCTCCAGCCCTTCAAATTTAATTTCTTTTTTTGTTTGTTTGTTTGTTTTGTTTTTTGAGACTGGGTTACTTTGTAGCTTTGGAAACTATCCTGGAACTTGCTCTGTAGGTCAGGCTGGCCTTGATCTGCCTGTCTCTGCTTCCGGAGTGTTGGGATTAAAGGCGTGCGCCACCACTGCCAGCCTCTCTTTGTTAGCATTTATCACCTGGAATCTCTTGATTCTTGTTTCGTATTCTTGAATATAGAAATAATTCTGAACCCACTCCCCAGGGCTGTTGTTAGCATTAATTAATGCAAAATGGTTAATAGAGCATCTAGAATATAGTAAATCCTCAATTGTGGTCAAAGTCATTTCACTATTGACATAAAAATGACTAAGTATAACTGTTTTTCAGGTTAAAAATTCCCAACTCTTCCCCCTTTTTTTCATAGGAGGTAGTTCAATCTCTGTATCATTCTGTCTCCTGAATCCTGTAGTTTTTCAGCCTTCCGTTGGTAACTGTAAATGCTACTCCCAGAGCTGCGCATGGCAGATGGAGCTGGACTACCGATGACACCCTCCATTACTTTATGAACGCTCTAAATTTATCTCACAGTCCCAACTACTTCTGTTTTGTTGTTGGCTTGCAACCATCGCGCCAGTGGCTCCCTGCCAGGTGAGGCTCCTTTCTGTGCCCCCCGGGAGGATGGTTGCTAAGTCACATCGCCTTCAAACCAAATTTAGGCAGTTGGTGTTTTAGTCCCAAGGCAGGCTCACACAATTACTCTAACCAAATTACATATTATTAAATTTTATGCATCTTTCAGTGGTTGAGAACACTCACATCCTGATTTTATAATCTAACGCCCCACCTTCTCTTTTTCTCATGTAACCCATTTGTGACAGGCATGCCTCCTCATGTCTTTATCTCCGTCACTGACGACAGAGGCCTTCACTTCGCTGGGGTCTTCTCTAGGTGGACACTGGTTCATTAGCACGGAGACTCGGTGCAATTGCTCAACTAGTCATAAAAACACACTAGGAAACTATCCCTAAACCTGAACTTTTCTCCTACGAGGTTAGAAAGACCTCAAATGCCTTGCCAAAATCTACACGTCTCCACCTATCACAAAGAAAAATTGTGATATATAGAATGATATATAGAATAAATGATATATAGATGATATATCATTTTATCTATATATCTATATGATATATAGAATAAAAAAATAGATTTTTCTTTTTTAGTGCAAGTATTTTTCCTAGTAATATTTTTAGTGATAAGTCTCATATGATTATAAATGTAATTTAGCTATTCTCCCTTAAACAGCACTGCTGTCATAGACCTGAATTCTCAGGTTCTGCCTTTTTTCTCTTTTTACATAAGGAATATTCTTTCTCATGCCTCCTGACAATCCAGATTTGATAAAGGGAACAATGAAAGCTCCCACCCCATCATTTAGAAGGTGTCTGGTAATGATTCACAGAGATCAAGACCTTGTGCGGCCTAGATACAAGGAAGGTGGTCCTGCCTCAAAGGTGGTGTGACAGTCTTTGTTGACTCCTTGTGGGAGGCCTTACCCTCTCTGAGGAGTGGATGGCGGGAGGGGGGAGAATGTGTGGAGAGTGGGAGGAGGGGAGGGGGAACTGAGATTGGGATGTAAAATAAGAAAAAAGATTGTTTAATTTTTTTTTTTTTTTTTTAAAGAGAGAGACATGATGACACCTAGACCGGGCATAGCATAAGTTGTGTGCTGAGTTCTGTCCCTGACTCTCTCGGTTCACATGCTAGTTGAATGCTTATGGGGAAGTAACTCAGTCATAACGCAAGGGTCATGGGGTTAGTATGGTAATTAGAGCACATAAGTACTTACTTTCGATACTTGCTCTCATGTCAAGAGTGTTGTCCATTGTCGATGTTCTCGGTGCTTTCATAGATTTCTCTTTTCAGAAAGCTGGCTGAGCCATCTTGACTCTGTTCACTGTGCTCACGTCGGTTGAGTACATGCAAGGCCTTACATACTCACCAGCACCAGGGAAAACAGCAAAGTCCCTTCCCTTGCGGAGGAGCTTACACTCCGATGTAGAACAAAAACATCTCAGTGTGTAAAACAGCAGCCCCAGCAATTCTGAGACTGAAAGTCAAAGGGAAAAAGATGTCAGGGAGAACGGTTTCCCAGGCGGTGGTAACATGTGAGCCGAGATAAGAATGAACCATAGGCGAAGAACCGTTGAAGAATGGAAACCCTTGCTTTTTTTTTTTTTTTCTTCTTCTCATGAATGAATTTGTCTTCAACTTCAAAATCTGGGCTTGTTCCTTTGTGGCTGTTCTCCCTGATTCCTTGCCACGGGAAGGCATTCTTGTTTCCTTCCAGCATCTTCCAGAAGCCCCCAGCTCATGTCTTGCCGAGTGCTTAGAGGTCCACACCACCTTCATCCACTCCCTCTTCCTCATGGGTTCCCCGTCTTACAAATGCTGCTTGAGATTCAGAGCCTGTCAGCGAGTCCCCATGTGGCAAGCTGGCTTCTTTGGTCTCCTCCCTGTTTTCCTGCTCATTAGACGCATTTGTGTTTGCATAGGCAGAACACTGTTTCAATCAAACTCTGTGACTGCATGGCTGCTTTCCCCCAAGGTTCTAGTCATTTCCATTTTACCTACTGGTTTCTGTCAGAACTGGGTCCTGAGTAAGAGTCTCCAGAACGCTTACTCTGCCTTCTGGGAAATGAAATTATCAGCAAGGCTGGTCAAGAAATTGTCAGTGCTTTGCTTTCCAAGGAATTCAAGTTTCTGCAAATACCTGGAGACTGAACTCCCCAGTGCCAAGATGTGCTGCTGCTCTGTCAATTTTGTGGTCTGTAGGAGAAAAGAATCCCACCTCTCCCGGCCAGAAAGGCTACAGTGCAGTCCCAAATTCCTATCGTGTCTGGGCTTGTCATTTACATTCACCTAGAATTTTCTCCGGTGTCTCTCCAGCTACGGGTCATTAGATTCAAGAGTTTCCCACTAGCAAGGCCTAGTCACCAACTTTCCAATCTGCTTGGCCTGATTATAATTAAAATAGAGGTCTAAACATCAATTAATATTTGTCCTATTAATATCTATGTTGTAAAGTGTTTGCCAACTTGAGGTCCTGAGTCTGCTCGTTTTAATATGCAATTGTAGGCGGGGGGGGGCAGAAAGCAGCTTCTTTATTAACCAATGGTATTCACAGTTTACAGAGGGGTAATTCCACATCATGTAACAGAGTCAAGGATGGTGCCAGACACTCATTTCCAGTGCTGGGGAAGCTGGGATAGGCAGATAGAGCCCTGGGGCTTGCTGGGAGTCAGGATATTATTGATAAGTCTGAGGTCAGAGAAAGACCCTGTCTCAGCAAACAAGTAAAACTTGACATTGATCTCTGGTTTCCACATTACAAATATGAACATACACACTTACAGATTAAATTGTTTATGTGACCAAACTCTAAGACGCTTCCCTCTAGCCTTGATACTGACAAGGCAATCTTGAAACAACAGGAAGTATTGGGATGGGGGATTGCCTCTGAGGCTGACCAAGCCACGCACTGGGTTGAGAGCCCTCTGACAAGACATTGAGGCGTCCTCTCCCAACTGAAGCGCCTTTGGAAGGAAAGATCTGGAACGTCTATTTTTACAGATGAGAAAATTGTAGCCAGGAAAGGTTAATTGACTTGCCTAGGGTGTCACACACAGCTCACTGGGGACAACACCACAGCTCACTCCAACTGTAAGACAGCACCCCACCCTCTTCTTGGGCAGGTAAATTTTACCCACACCGTATTAGTCTCTATGAACAGCCTAGAGGGTTGTTTCCACTTCAGTGTGGAAATCGGAAGGCCTATCCTTGTACCTCACAAGGCCTGAGAAAACCGACAGAGATAATAGGTGTGTGGGGGGGTGTATTATGATGGTGATCATTTTTTTTTTTTGTTGGTTTGTTTTGGTTTGGTTTTCTGAGACAGGGTTTCTCTGTAGCTTTGGAGCCTGCGCTGGAACTAGCTCTTGTAGACCAGGTTGGTCTCGAACTCACAGAGATCCGCCTGCCTCTGCCTCCCGAGTGCTGGGATTAAAGGCATGCGCCACCACCGCCCGGCAAAATGCAGTTTCTTATATTCTGTTTCTGGCTGGGAAAGTTAACTTTCCTATGTCACTTTACTTTCCGCGTTTACCACAGAGCTGAGGGGCAGGCAGATACCCCACAAACACCTGCCATTTCCACAGTATCCTAGCCCTGTGTACGGGACTTGGATCCAGGCAGCGAGGTACAGCCGAAGCAGGTGCAGGCGGGCCCAACAGAGCTGGCTTGACTTTTCTCTGCGTCTGGTTCCCTCTGGGCAACACAACTGCCAGAGACTCTACTGCCAAGGCTGAAAAACACACTTAAAAAAAAAAACAACAACAAAACTCTAGCTCACTATTCTGAAGAACTTATACTTACCGTCTACACATTTCCACGTCAGGGGATGATGGGAAACACACGTCTCTCTGAGATCTAGAAGCTAACTTCCTGGCCAGAACAACTCCTGCAGCAGGATTAGAAAGAGCAGGCAGAGCTCGAGCCCGGGGCCCCATGCTGGTCTCTCCTTTTCCATCCCAGCACGCCTGCCTTCCGAGAGGAAGATTAAAACAGGGTAAACAAGAAAATGTTTTTAATAATGCATAACTGGTCCGCTTGGACTTGGGCACCAGTAGATGAAAACAGATGCATGTCCTAACCCACCAGCGAGCTACCAGGACATGCCAGCAGAAGGCATATATAAAGGACCTTCAAGTCTGCCCAGCAACAGATACCCAAGTGATGCCTGGCTAAAGTTCCTCCCTTTACCGGCCACCCACTTTCATACCTGTTAAATCCGGTGGACACACACAGTGGGAACTCCATGAAAAGGTGTCTCCAAGTA
The DNA here is from genome assembly GCA_028555095.1 of Dicrostonyx torquatus. NCBI lineage: Eukaryota > Metazoa > Chordata > Mammalia > Rodentia > Cricetidae > Dicrostonyx > Dicrostonyx torquatus. The sequence continues at coordinate 4,780,873 of JAQHUG010000029.1, forward strand.
GCCCAAGAAATCCATCCCATTACTTTATTTCTACAACATGCCAGTGAGGACATTGGTTCTTTTTCTTTTCCTTTCTCCACTCCCCTGGCCCCAGCACCTTTTTTATTTTTTGAAAAGAGGGTTTTTTTTTTTTGTCTTTCTTTTTCTTATCCTTAGTTGTTCTAGAACGAGTTCTGTAGACCAGGCTGACCACAGAACTTACAGATCTGCCTGCCTCGGCCTCCTGAGTGCCAGGATTCAAGGTACAGGGCACTGTTTATTTTATAATGCCAAAATTCATTTTATATCTACAGATCAAGACTGGACTTTCAAAAACGAACTGAAATCGAGTTTCTGCATTTGGAACCCAGCTGTTGACGAATGATATATTTTAGTCATACCCAGCTGGCCTGAGATCTTTGTCTCCTGAGTTGATGGCTTTGTCTGGAAGGGAAGGTTATCCATAAATGATGCAACTCTGTCAGCTATCCAATAATAAATGTGCCACTGGGGCTGATGGAAGAAACCTGCAGCATTCCAAGGGGATTGCTCATTATCCTCCACCAAGACTTCTCAGAGACTATGAGATCCTTCTTCCTCATAAGAAGAATACACAGCATGCACAAGGCTCTTGGGACGGACACACACACACACACACACACACACA